>OX411306.1:239123587-239539162 GCA_948150685.1 Rhaphigaster nebulosa | reverse complement strand
TATATATATATATATATATATATAATAGTAACATTACGTTTTGTGAATATTACTTTTGCATATAATACATAATTCTAGGAACAATTACTAATTATAGCTTCGTGAATACTATGAGCTCATCTTGGAATTTCCAAGATTAAATTTAGTTTTACTCACACATGTAACTGTTGTGCACCGTTAGATTATAAGACTCAAGTATAAGCGAGTTATAAGAACGGATACTTGATGTACCTATTGAAGATTTCATTCAGAATATTATTTATTACATTAGTAATATTACATATATATATATATATATATATATATATATATATATATATATATTTATATATATATATAATAGTAACATTACGTTTTGTGAATATTACTTTTGCATATAATACATAATTCTAGGAACAATTACTAATTATAGCTTCGTGAATACTATGAGCTCATCTTGGAATTTCCAAGATTAAATTTAGTTTTACTCACACATGTAACTGTTGTGCACCGTTAGATTATAAGACTCAAGTATAAGCGAGTTATAAGAACGGATACTTGATGTACCTATTGAAGATTTCATTCAGAATATTATTTATTACATTAGTAATATTACATATATATATATATATATATATATATATATATATATATATATATATATATATAATAGTAACATTACGTTTTGTGAATATTACTTTTGCATATAATACATAATTCTAGGAACAATTACTAATTATAGCTTCGTGAATACTATGAGCTCATCTTGGAATTTCCAAGATTAAATTTAGTTTTACTCACACATGTAACTGTTGTGCACCGTTAGATTATAAGACTCAAGTATAAGCGAGTTATAAGAACGGATACTTGATGTACCTATTGAAGATTTCATTCAGAATATTATTTATTACATTAGTAATATTACATATATATATATATATATATATATATATATATATATATATATATATATATATAATAGTAACATTACGTTTTGTGAATATTACTTTTGCATATAATACATAATTCTAGGAACAATTACTAATTATAGCTTCGTGAATACTATGAGCTCATCTTGGAATTTCCAAGATTAAATTTAGTTTTACTCACACATGTAACTGTTGTGCACCGTTAGATTATAAGACTCAAGTATAAGCGAGTTATAAGAACGGATACTTGATGTACCTATTGAAGATTTCATTCAGAATATTATTTATTACATTAGTAATATTACATATATATATATATATATATATATATATATATATATATATATATAATAGTAACATTACGTTTTGTGAATATTACTTTTGCATATAATACATAATTCTAGGAACAATTACTAATTATAGCTTCGTGAATACTATGAGCTCATCTTGGAATTTCCAAGATTAAATTTAGTTTTACTCACACATGTAACTGTTGTGCACCGTTAGATTATAAGACTCAAGTATAAGCGAGTTATAAGAACGGATACTTGATGTACCTATTGAAGATTTCATTCAGAATATTATTTATTACATTAGTAATATTACATATATATATATATATATATATATATATATATATATATATATATATAATAGTAACATTACGTTTTGTGAATATTACTTTTGCATATAATACATAATTCTAGGAACAATTACTAATTATAGCTTCGTGAATACTATGAGCTCATCTTGGAATTTCCAAGATTAAATTTAGTTTTACTCACACATGTAACTGTTGTGCACCGTTAGATTATAAGACTCAAGTATAAGCGAGTTATAAGAACGGATACTTGATGTACCTATTGAAGATTTCATTCAGAATATTATTTATTACATTAGTAATATTACATATATATATATATATATATATATATATATATATATATATATATATATATATAATAGTAACATTACGTTTTGTGAATATTACTTTTGCATATAATACATAATTCTAGGAACAATTACTAATTATAGCTTCGTGAATACTATGAGCTCATCTTGGAATTTCCAAGATTAAATTTAGTTTTACTCACACATGTAACTGTTGTGCACCGTTAGATTATAAGACTCAAGTATAAGCGAGTTATAAGAACGGATACTTGATGTACCTATTGAAGATTTCATTCAGAATATTATTTATTACATTAGTAATATTACATATATATATATATATATATATATATATATATATATATATATATATATAATAGTAACATTACGTTTTGTGAATATTACTTTTGCATATAATACATAATTCTAGGAACAATTACTAATTATAGCTTCGTGAATACTATGAGCTCATCTTGGAATTTCCAAGATTAAATTTAGTTTTACTCACACATGTAACTGTTGTGCACCGTTAGATTATAAGACTCAAGTATAAGCGAGTTATAAGAACGGATACTTGATGTACCTATTGAAGATTTCATTCAGAATATTATTTATTACATTAGTAATATTACATATATATATATATATATATATATATATATATATATATATATATATATATATATATATATATATATAATAGTAACATTACGTTTTGTGAATATTACTTTTGCATATAATACATAATTCTAGGAACAATTACTAATTATAGCTTCGTGAATACTATGAGCTCATCTTGGAATTTCCAAGATTAAATTTAGTTTTACTCACACATGTAACTGTTGTGCACCGTTAGATTATAAGACTCAAGTATAAGCGAGTTATAAGAACGGATACTTGATGTACCTATTGAAGATTTCATTCAGAATATTATTTATTACATTAGTAATATTACATATATATATATATATATATTATATATATATATATATATATATATATATAATAGTAACATTACGTTTTGTGAATATTACTTTTGCATATAATACATAATTCTAGGAACAATTACTAATTATAGCTTCGTGAATACTATGAGCTCATCTTGGAATTTCCAAGATTAAATTTAGTTTTACTCACACATGTAACTGTTGTGCACCGTTAGATTATAAGACTCAAGTATAAGCGAGTTATAAGAACGGATACTTGATGTACCTATTGAAGATTTCATTCAGAATATTATTTATTACATTAGTAATATTACATATATATATATATATATATGTATATATATATATATATATATATATATATATATATATATATAATAGTAACATTACGTTTTGTGAATATTACTTTTGCATATAATACATAATTCTAGGAACAATTACTAATTATAGCTTCGTGAATACTATGAGCTCATCTTGGAATTTCCAAGATTAAATTTAGTTTTACTCACACATGTAACTGTTGTGCACCGTTAGATTATAAGACTCAAGTATAAGCGAGTTATAAGAACGGATACTTGATGTACCTATTGAAGATTTCATTCAGAATATTATTTATTACATTAGTAATATTACATATATATATATATATATATATATATATATATATATATATATATTATATATATATATATATATATATATATATATATATATATATATAATAGTAACATTACGTTTTGTGAATATTACTTTTGCATATAATACATAATTCTAGGAACAATTACTAATTATAGCTTCGTGAATACTATGAGCTCATCTTGGAATTTCCAAGATTAAATTTAGTTTTACTCACACATGTAACTGTTGTGCACCGTTAGATTATAAGACTCAAGTATAAGCGAGTTATAAGAACGGATACTTGATGTACCTATTGAAGATTTCATTCAGAATATTATTTATTACATTAGTAATATTACATATATATATATATATATATATATATATATATATATATATATATAATAGTAACATTACGTTTTGTGAATATTACTTTTGCATATAATACATAATTCTAGGAACAATTACTAATTATAGCTTCGTGAATACTATGAGCTCATCTTGGAGTTTCCAAGATTAAATTTAGTTTTACTCACACATGTAACTGTTGTGCACCGTTAGATTATAAGACTCAAGTATAAGCGAGTTATAAGAACGGATACTTGATGTACCTATTGAAGATTTCATTCAGAATATCATTTATTACATTAGTAATATTACATATATATATATATATATATATATATATATATATATATATATATATATATATATATATATATATATATATATATAATAGTAACATTACGTTTTGTGAATATTACTTTTGCATATAATACATAATTCTAGGAACAATTACTAATTATAGCTTCGTGAATACTATGAGCTCATCTTGGAATTTCCAAGATTATATTTAGTTTTACTCACACATGTAACTGTTGTGCACCGTTAGATTATAAGACTCAAGTATAAGCGAGTTATAAGAACGGATACTTGATGTACCTATTGAAGATTTCATTCAGAATATTATTTATTACATTAGTAATATTACATATATATATATATATATATATATATATATATATATATATATATAAATATATATATATAATAGTAACATTACGTTTTGTGAATATTACTTTTGCATATAATACATAATTCTAGGAACAATTACTAATTATAGCTTCGTGAATACTATGAGCTCATCTTGGAATTTCCAAGATTAAATTTAGTTTTACTCACACATGTAACTGTTGTGCACCGTTAGATTATAAGACTCAAGTATAAGCGAGTTATAAGAACGGATACTTGATGTACCTATTGAAGATTTCATTCAGAATATTATTTATTACATAAGTAATATTACATATATATATATATATATATATATATATATATATATATATATATATATATAATAGTAACATTACGTTTTGTGAATATTACTTTTGCATATAATACATAATTCTAGGAACAATTACTAATTATAGCTTCGTGAATACTATGAGCTCATCTTGGAATTTCCAAGATTAAATTTAGTTTTACTCACACATGTAACTGTTGTGCACCGTTAGATTATAAGACTCAAGTATAAGCGAGTTATAAGAACGGATACTTGATGTACCTATTGAAGATTTCATTCAGAATATTATTTATTACATTAGTAATATTACATATATATATATATATATATATATATATATATATATATATATATATATATATATATATATATATATATATAATAGTAACATTACGTTTTGTGAATATTACTTTTGCATATAATACATAATTCTAGGAACAATTACTAATTATAGCTTCGTGAATACTATGAGCTCATCTTGGAGTTTCCAAGCTGTGTGGCCCGTCCTTCAATAACCATCTGTATTGAACTTAATAATTCGTATTAAAAGTTGAAAACACGGCCTTGTCTATAAAAAGTTTGGTTAAAATCTTCCACCTCACTTATCTTATAACTTATGTCGATATTAGGTACCTGATATCGCTAGCAAATCCAAGGGGGGCTTTCGAACTAAAGCCTCTCATCAAAAAAACAAAAAATTATGATTTTTACATTAGTCCATTTTTGTTTCAATGAAAATTCTGATAATCTGATAACCAATTACACGGACACCCTAGCCGGGTAATTGGTCGTAGAATCGTTTGCAGTGGATCCTTATGTGCTCGTCAACAGTTGGCATGTGAAGGTAAACCAATATTGCTCACATATCAAGATGATTTTGTTATTGTTTTGAATATTTGAAATTTTATAATGTGAGTCTTTTTAGCTGCGATGCTTAGGTCCAAATAGGATTCAGGAAGTTAGTGTATGTGTTCAGTTTCTGTCCAATGTTCAATATATACTGTTGAATTTAATTGTATCGAAAAGAGAGAGTTAAGAAGTTTTAGTCTTTCATTTAGAGTGTTGTTTTTTTTTTCTTGATATATAGATCCCATACCATTCTTCGGTCAAATGTCAGAGCAAGATAGCGTACTGCCTCTGTCTGTGGAATTTTTCTGTTGTTCAGGAATACAGGAGGACACGTTTCATGTCGAAGAGAATAGGTTTTCGTGGTTTTGAAGGATTTTCCAGAGTTTAAATCAGAATGCAATTGTAGGATTTTTATGTCTTGTTAAGATTGCTGTATCATCTGCATATGTCGCTGTTAGAATGTTAGAACTGCAAGAAATGTCGTATGTGTATGTAATGTAGAGTAGTGGAACGAGCACTGAACCTTGGGGAACTCCTGCTGCGATAGACCTTAAAGAAGATAGGATATTAACTGTAATAGACGACTATGTGGTGTCAGTAAAGTAGGAAATGTAGATTTGGAGCCTTCTCCAGACGAGATACCTCTATGTGGTGAGTAAAATGAAGGATTGGAATCGTAGGAGAAGAAGTCCAGGTGAGAAGAGGAGATTCTTCCAAGTGATTCTGTATGATCGTATGAGGTCGGAGGAGTTCGGTTATTCTCGAATCAGGAGCACCCTAAGGCAGGCCCGGGAGATTGAGGTGGGGTCAGAGGAAAAACGAGGGCGAACGAGCGTCACCGAGGACAATGATGGGGCCCGCTCGAGCAATCTCTTACCGCTCCGAAAGTAACCGACAGGAGCCGGAGACGTCTGATACGAGTGCAATTACGAACCAGAGTTGTTGATAATAATTAAATCAAGTTCAGAAAAGGGGAAAAACAATTTAGGAAAGGCAAAAAATCAGTTGAGAAGACTATATTTACATAAAATTTAAATATTGGGAAGGTTAAAGAAAACGTAAACAAATAGGTTGGTAAAAGTAAAAATTGAGAAGGCTGCATAAATCATAGACATTGATGTAAACTAACCAGGAAAATCCCCAAGTGGAGTAAGGTGCTGTATAAACATTCAGAAGGTTATAGAAAATTTAAAAAAATAAATAGGTAGAAAGAGTTAAAAATTGGGAAAATTGTATAAAATGTAAGCATTGAGAACTGAAAAAAGGTACAAAACTTTAGCTACTAATAATGACGTCATCTGTCCAGATATTATGAAAGGATTAAAAGGCTCTACATCATTATTTGTAAATGATAAAGAAACTTTTAGGATTTAATAGTTAATCCTTTTTCGGCGATTTAATAGTTTATACTATGAGAAATTAAAAATACATATAAGATTAAAAAATTGTTACTTTCCCTACTATATACGAAGTATATAGTAAGGGGAAGTATTGCGATCGTGAAAATTTTCGAATTCGAGTTTTCAACGGAAATACACGTTTTAAGGTCCCCTGAGTCCAAATGACCAAGTCTCGCAAAATGGTCTGTGTATGTGATCAGCCTAGCTCAAAAATTAAAAGTCGTAAGATACTCAAATTACGTGTTTAAGGCCAGTACGTGTCTGACTGTGATGTTACAGCAACTTTTTCGTCAAAATCGACTAACAGGAAGTGCCAATTTGTATAATCGATTTTACACTTTTTTCGAAAACGGCTCTAACGATTTTGATGAAAATTAGCTAAATTATTCTTCATAAAGGCCTTTCACTTTTCATTTATGTAATAAATCACCGAGGAATTACAGGTAAAAAAATTATGATGAAAAGAATACTTTATTTGCGCATAGCTTAAAAAGTATGCATTTTATGGTAAAATGTGTATATAAATGTATGAAAGGTAATTAAATTGTCTAAAAAAAAATAAAAGAATCATCAAAATCGGACCAGTATTAGCAAAGATACAGCACAGCGGACTAACCGCAATTAGCTATTATATCATGGATTTTACAATTGTTTACAATTTTCTCGTAAACGGCTCCAACGATTTTGGTGAAACTTGCCTAATGTCTTCACCTTAAAGACGTTTAACTTTTCATTTATGTAGTATATCAACGAAAAAATGCAGGGAAAATAGTTATGACGAAAAGAATATTTTATTTGCGCTTAACTTAAAAAGCATGCAATTTATAGTCAATTATGTACAGAATTGTATGAAAGATTATTAAATCATCTAAAAAATAATAAAATAATCATAAAAATCGGCCAGTATTAGCAAAGGTACAGTTTATTCTATGAGGAGCATAAAATAGATAACCGAGCGCATCCGAAAGGAGATGGATGCGTCCGAATCTCCTCTCACCAATCCGCCAATCTGTTGTAAACAATACGCTCTGTAACAAAGTAATTTAAGAATACAAAAGCGGAGATTAACTTAATAATTTCTACTTTCACATTATTTAATCGAAAGAAAATGTTTCCATGGAAACTAAATCAGAAATTTTTTAAATATATTTGCAACTTGACAAAGTTATAATATAAAGGTAGTGTATAGTATTATTGTACTAAAATTGTTTAAAAAACTGTTTTATTGTATTGTACTTACGTGGGATAAGAAGTGAATGCTGCTGAGTTTATTAGAAGCAGTGGTAATCTGAACTCTTTAAAATTATATTAAAAAGATAATCATTATAGGACGGTAAGGGAAAGTTGTGTGATTCGCGCACCGCACCAGATTTGTTTTTGTTTCAGCGAGATGAGTAATGATAGAGAAAGGATAGAGTATGATTGCGACAGCTAAATTTGTTTACTTTTTAGCGGAAGGATTAACAAGTCCTATATCATTATTTATGTCTTGGTAGAAATAGTTCAAAGCCCAAAAGCTGTTATAGGATTAAGGAGCTCTACTATTTATTTATTTTTTACGGATTAACAGTTCAAAATCCAACTGTTGTTATTGGATTCTGAAGCCCAACTTTTTGTTTATGTTGTAGAGATTAACAGTTCAAAGTCCATTGTTTACTTTCAGCAAAAGAATTAAGTAATATAGGATTATTCAAGTGTGACATTATTCATCCTGATATCATGAAAGGATTAAAAGGCTAATGTCCATGTTTAT
This sequence comes from Rhaphigaster nebulosa, assembly GCA_948150685.1. Taxonomy (NCBI): domain Eukaryota; kingdom Metazoa; phylum Arthropoda; class Insecta; order Hemiptera; family Pentatomidae; genus Rhaphigaster; species Rhaphigaster nebulosa. The sequence goes on along the minus strand of OX411306.1, from coordinate 239,530,493 downwards.
ATTTCAACTGGATATCATCCAACCTGTTAACATTTAGTTAAAGCTAAATATTATAAAAGTTATGTAAAGAATGAGAAAGATACTACAAGTATCAATGTAGACCCTTAGACAAAATCTTAAGTTTCTCAAGTTACAGAAAAACCATGGTCAAATGTCCAAACGGAGTGATGGAGCGTGGAGCGATAGAACGTGGAGCGATGGAGCGTGGAATGATGGAACGATGGAGTGATGGAGCGTGGAGCGATGGAACGATGGAGTGATGGAACGATGGAGTGATGGAACGTGGAGCGATGGAACGATGGAGTGATGGAGCGTGAATCGATGGAGGTGCTATGATCACGTGACTAAAATATGAGGGCGGAGCATAGGACGGAAAGTGCCATGGTTCAAGTGATTGAATCAAGTGACTAACGTGTACATTAATACCGACTTGCGTAATTTAAAAACATTTCAATGCTAAGAAAACGGTACAACATCTTTGGTCAGCGTGATACAGTCGTTTCGATATATTTGTAAATTTGTAAGTCCATTGATTATACAATCAGAGATTAAAAATATATAGAAGATTAAAAAGTTGTATTTTTTAAATATAAAGTGGGTACCTTATCCTTCATCGTATGCGTTAAGATTATGTAACTGTTGGGAAGGTTAGAACACTGTAATTTTGTATTTAGGATTGTTGTAAAATCTAGTTGTGAACCTCCCTTTTTGGTCGCTGCTTGATTACCGGAAGTGATACTTTACTTGAAGGTCATAATTGATTTCCATCAAAAATTGTATTAAAATAATATACAAAACTTCTCAAATTTAGTATTTATAATTTATATATTGATTTAAATTACATACTATATTTTGGTCTAAATTGGAAAACTTTTAAAAACTTAGACTTTCATCAAACATTATATTAAAATATAATGTAAATTATCTAAAATTTGGTAAATAGGACTTTTATATCGATATGAATGTATTTACTAATTGGTGGGCAGAAAAGGGTACTTTACTTGAAGGTCATAATAAGCTTACATCCAAAATTATATTTAAATTAAATACATAAATCATATGTTTCGGTAATAAAGGTTACAAACGCAATTTGGCTTCCAATCTAATCAAACATTTTTATTACTTCTTTTAAGTGTTAACATTTAGTGTAAAATACTGGTTTTCCTCCACATTAGTGTGTGTGTGTCAATAAATGGATTTTTGAGCCACGGATTTATAATTTAATAGGCGTACAAGGAAGTCATGTGTTGCCCACATCAGATATTTTTTTGATTACTGTGCCAAGTCCCAACTCTTCATTTCAACTATTAAGTTGATACAAGTTCTTCTCTTCAAAGTTCTGAAAATAATTCGAAAACGTCAAAAGTATTTGTTTGTATGTAATTTATGTGTGTTGAACTAAGATTTATTTCAAATCATTTTAATGAAAGAAATGATTTATCCTTTCTCTCAATTCAGGAATTAAAAAAAAGCAAATATTGTTATTTACTTGATTAAATAAATAATATTAGCGATAGTATTATCAAGAAAGAATACAGTAATTTAGTCAAAAATGTATAAAACAAATCTTAATTTTCGGCATTAGTCATTAGTCTTTTGTCATTAGTCAGTTGTTAATGTTAAAACATATCTCACTTGAAAAAGTTGATGGAAGAACTTAGAACAAGTTGGTAGTTGTAACGAAAGAGTTGGGGATCGGCATGGCACCGACATCAATAAATAATAAATTATTGTTATGTTTAGGTTGATTTGGAAATAGTTACTTGATAATTAAATATATATATATATATATATATATATATATATATATATATATATATATATATATATATATATACTACTTAATAATATAATTTTGTAAGAAAAATTCTTTCTTTCTTTTTAATGTTTCTTTTGTATCGTTCTGAAGTAGGTTTTATTTATTTTTCTAAAAAGCTATTTTAAGTAATAAAATAATTTTTAGTTTCTAGAAATGACCAAGCTGTTCTACGACCTCACCTTTTATAATTTCTCTCTTTCATCAACTGTATTATCAAGTTTCAGAAAATGTAATATTAAATTTACTCTTCCATCAACAAGTTTTTAACTACCCACTCCAGTTCACAAAGGTATGCTTTTCTTGGGAAATCAGTATTTATTTTCTGCAAATATTCTACAACATGTTTATCACCATTTTGTGATAAACATGTTTGAATAATATATATAAAGCATTAGCTTTATATATATTATTCATTGTAGGTTGCCTCCAAATTTCTCAGGCCAAATTCAGTAATACTAGTATACCCGAGCGAGAACTCTCGCATTAGATATCTTCTAATCCCTAATTTCAAGTATAAGCGGTATTAGGGAAACATATTTATTCGTATAAACAATATAATATTACCAAGAAAGTTTATTTAACACAGATGTAATGACTATGTTGAAGTTACAGTTCATACTTAATAAGTAATTAACTTACCTAATTGAGCCCCTACATGGCTTAATCCGGCCCTGGTTAACAAGAGTCAAGTAGGAACATACTCACTGTTGGGATGCGTCGCTAGCGGGAGTTCTAAATGAATTAAACATATGAAGATCGAGTCGAGGCTATGAACCTATATTTATAGATCAATTATATCGCTGGTAATTCCAAGATGCTATTAATTGCAACACTGGGGCAATTAATCGATAAGTCATTGATACGAAGACCCCAAGATAAATGAATTGGATAAATATTTATTAATAATTTTTATGTTTGTACCATTGGTAGCGAAGAGTTCATCATATAAAAATTTTGAGGTGGAGTAACGGAAATATCTGCTCCGTTGTCGATTAGAAATAAGGAATTAGGGGTCTTTTTACTTTCTTGTACGAAGTAAAGGAAGTATTGTAATCGCGAAAATTTTCGGTTTTCAGATTTCGACGGAAATATCCATTTTGACAATCACTGAATCCATTTTGACTAGTTTCGTCGTGGCGTCTGTACGTACGTTCGTATCTCGCATAACTCAAAAACGGTTAGGTGTAGAAAGTTGTAATTTTGTATTTAGGATTCTTGTAAAATCTAGTTGTGAACCTCCCTTTTTGGTCACTGCTTGATTACTGGAAGTGGTACTTTACTTCAAGGTCATAATTGATTTCCATTAAAAATTATATTAAAATACTATACAAAACTTCTCAAATTTAGTATTTATAACTTATATATTGATTTAAATAACATACTAGATTTTGGTCTAAATTGGAAAACCGGAAGCGGTACTTTACTTGAAGGTCATATTAGACTTTCATCAAAAATTATATTAAAATATCATGTAAAACATCTCAAATTTGGTAAATAGAACTTTTATATCGATATGAATGTATTTACTATATTTTGGTTAAAATTGGTGAGCCGAAAAGGGTACTTTACTTGAAGGTCATAATAAGCTTACATCAAAAATTATTTTTAAATTAAATACATAAATAATATGTTTCGGTAATAAAGGTTACAAACGCAATTTGGTTTCCAATCCAATTAAACATTTTTATTATTCGTTTTAAGTGTTAAAATTGAGTTTAAAATACTGTTTTTTCTCCCCATTTGTGTGTGTGTGTGTTAATAGATGGATGTCGCGACGCCGAACGTCGTTTTTGAGATACTGCAATCTTCGGAAACTAGTAGCCAAATTCAGGATCACTTTTTGAGCCACCGATTTATATCGCTTAATATCGCCGATTTATATAGTTTAATAGGCGTGCAAGGAAGTCATGTGTTGTCCACATCAGATATTTTACAATAGGCACACATTTTATACAGACCAATAACAGTGATATATTTAATAACAGTCGTTATTGTAGCTGTAAGAAACATGTGCTTTATTGTTATTTAAATTAGGTTATATTAAAAAAAATAAATTGTTTATTCAGAAAAGAAATACTGAATAAAAAAAAAAAACAATTACAAAAACAAGTTACTGAGGAGGCCATCATTGAGGCCATCATTGAGCCAACATTGATTGTAATATTTGATCAAAAAGGTTTCCTTTTTCATTTCTTCTTCTCCACGCAAATTGATATTGATATGAGCATTGACATTCTCGTTCCATTGTTACGTCTTTTTACCTTAGCCCATAAGAATTGTTTGAGCTCTAGGAATTCAAAAGGCATGCTGTCTGCAATTATCTCATTGGGGATTTCATGAGTTACAAATCTAATGATGAGTCTAACAAATTTCATGATTCTAATGGCCTTAATAGTTTTGGAGACTGACTTCTGAGCCATTCCTAACACGTCAAACCATGTTGACAGATAATCCACAATTATTAGGTAAGGATGATTGAAAGAAATCCATACCGACTCGCTGGTACGCTCTTGATGGAACTTGGTAACTCGGATGATGAAGCTTCTCTAACATTTCTTTTCTTAATGCTGCTGGGATCAACAACTTTTCACCAACAAACACCAAACTTTCCAGCTACATGTATGTCATCTTTAAGCTTGTAATAAATTCTTACCGATTCTGAGCCATGCTTCACATAATGAGGCCAACCGTGCTTATAATACTGAATTAGAGTTTGTAATAACTCATCTTCAGCTGTCTTCGCTTCAATTATCTTCTTTATTCTATCCGTGACCTGCAATTGGCAATCATTATTCACAACTTCATGTTCCATTTCACCAACCCAATCTTTTCGCCAGCTCAATATTTTGTCCATTTTCACTGCTTTTCGATAGCAAAAAAGCTATGTATAAATTTTTGTCTTGGATATAAATTAACCCCAGATTATACTTAATTAGTTTGAACACCATTCTTTGTAATCTGTGAGACACTATATCTCAGACGTTTTTCTTGATTATGGTTATCGGTTTATGATCAGTCCTGACCACTGTGTTAGCCACAGTGACCCTGTGATAACGCCATATAAGACTATTACAGCTGGGGACTGATTATCACCATGGTTACGTTAAGGTTAACCCTCATTATCACTGCCTGTGTTGTGTGTGTTTGTCCAATTATGTACATATTTGTTTATATTTGTGTAACTAACGCTTTAAGCATGTGTAGTAGTTTGTAGTTGATGTAAAAAATAGTAAAACAGCCTGTTTATTTTAATTTTAGTGAATTTGTTGCGCAATAGAGTAGTAAGCTTTATTTACATTTTCTTTATATTTTCTTTCGCATGCAGATAGTTAATTTTTATAATAAATTCAGGAGAATGTTTAATTTGATTTTTTTCTTTTAATTTATGTTTATAATTTGCATGTTGTTTTGGTTTAAAGATATTTAATATATTGATTTTTCCTTCTGTAATTTGCTTATTTAATGAACCTAACTATAACTATAAATATGAAGATGAAACTTGGCAGTCACAAAAAGAAGACTTGACTCCTTCTCTATCTGTACATAATTCTCTATCTGTACACTTCGTTCTGTAGTGTTCCATGATCTTGATGTCTAAGACATTGTCTGCCCCTCTTGCATTAGACAATAACCAAATGCATCTTTCGATGCATCGCACTCAATGGTAATTGCCTACCTGGATGTACCTAATTGGATGTACCTGGATGTAGTTGTTACCTGGATGGATCAAGTGAGCCAGGACAGGGGCATTCACGATTATTTCTTATATGTTTTTTAAAAGCATCTGAATGAGCATCTGTTCAAACTAAGGTAAATCTTTGGAATTGCTACTAACAACTGTTAAGAGGTCTAGATTTTCAGACGAGACTATACTTTCACCTACTGCGCATGCGCAATTAAATCCTCAAACCGACGGATCCTTCTCAGTTGGAACGCTGGTGTAGGGTTAGGTCAAACTTCCAGCATTTTTACGAAGGGGTATTGCAATACTAAGAAGACTCTCTACAGAGGAAAAAGGTTAATTTGATCCATGACCAACTCATTCGGGTAATGCTGATAACAATTTCGATCCAAAGACCAAGTCAGGAACTGCGAACCATGGAGCGGAAGAATGGTAAGCCAGAGGTGTAGTAATGATAAACGATTGATGACAACAAGTGGCGCAATTTTTTTTTAATGCAATTTTTTAAAACTTCATGGACGAAAATCTATTGATCCTTAGATTTACACATAATTGGTAAATTTTTTTCACCACTTGGACTAAACTTCCCAGATCGGAAGCTAATAGAACGTTGAAGAGATTGGCCATGATATTTAAACTTAAAGATGGTTTAGGAAAGAAGGCGGTGGGGACAAGAGATCTATTCGGTAAAAGGCGGTAAGTCTGACCTAACCCTACGTGACTATTCCAAGTGAAAAGGATCCATCGGTTTGAGTATTTAATTGGGCATGCGCAGTGGGTGAAAGTATAGTCTGGTCTGAAAATCTAGACCTCTTCAAGGTCGTTAGTAGCGATTCCAAAGGTTTACCCAAACTAATTCAACATTAGAATTAACAATTTCACGTAAATTTGAAGTAAGAGCAGCAAATTTAGGAATAAAATTTCTCAGGTAGTTCAACTTACCAAATATTCTCTTTTTATTTTTAAGGCCTTCCAAACTGTGTATATCCTTAGTCCTTTGTTGGTCAATTCTTATCTCATATTTGTGAAATATGAGTGTGGTGAATTGTATATTCATATGTTAAAACATTTAATATTTTGATTATTATTACAACTTGTTATAATTATGCTTGAGTTATATGTTAAATAAAGCCTTTAGTTTTGTTTTGAGGTTTACTTGCGTATTAGTTTATCTAAAACTTATATTTTATTAATATAATTTATCTACAACTTATAATTTATTTAACATATATGGAATTACTGAAGATCAACAATGGATACCAACTTAACCCTCTAATGGTAAGGTGAAGTCTTGGTACTTACTCGGTAAGGCCGGGTCGTATCCGACCCGAAGCTATTCGGAGAGCTAAAATGCTTAAAATGTTAATAAATTACACCAAAATGAATTTTTAATTCTCTATTTATTATTAATTAACATCTTGTTTTCAGTCTTAAATAGTTAAAAAGATCACATTGGTTCCAGATAGCATTATCATAATCGTTAAGTGATTTATCACACTGGACAATTAAAATAAGTGAAGAAAAATCAAATGAACACATAAATAAAGTAAAACTACGAGCATATACTCATTTCAAAAAGTTTGTGGGAAAGCTACAAATTTATCTAAAGACTTTCGTGTTTCTCGGGTATCTTTGCCATCGAAGCTCAAATTTGCTGAAAGGAAATCGAATCTCTTTTTGGTCATTGTGGTCCGAAAAATAGGTATCCCAAAGACGGAAGAAAAAAAGTCTTAGGGGTTTAGTTTTATAAAACACCGGCTATGAACAACAATCCCATAAGTGCTTTTAACTCCAATGCGTCATAAGTTGATATAAACCAGTACTCTGATTCATAATTATTTCGGAGTTTTTGGATTTGTTGATTTGTACAATTTCGTCGATAATTTGATCTGTAATAAAAAGAGAAAATAACTGTAATTCATCTGTGAGTTCTGAGGCTTTTCCTTTCGGTCCAGGTAGATGGGTGACAATGCTAGAAGCTGGTATTTTGGCATATTTTGAACGAACCGGAGTCTTTGTCCAAATGGTGTCCTCATCCCTTCCTAGTTCAAACTCTCTTTCCTCGTCAACAAACAAAAAATAAATAAACTGGTACATATAAAATAAATGAATAAAAATAGTTTGTTGATATTAATTTTATATATTTTTTGAAGGATTTTATTATTTCAAATGCTTCATATATATTTAATTTGAGGCTGTTTTCAACGTGATGTATTAATTAAATTAATCAAATTTAATTTTCATTTAAATGTATTGCAAAGTTGAAATTCTCTGTCTTATTATTATATACAAGTATGTGTTTCCTTCATCTCTGATTTAGCGATATTCCAGCTTTTCCCGTGTATTTGGCTGCACAATCATTACAATTTCGTTCGTATACTCCGCTTTTTTGGAAAGGGTCTATTTTGTCTTTAGGATAAGATAATTATGAGGATAGTTTTTTTTTCTATTTTAAATGCAGGATTTAATCCTAGTTTTTTCAATTCATTTCCGACTTCAGTGGATATAGTGCCGTCAATATATAATGTTTCGGGATGGCCCTATATCCACCAAAGTAGGAAATGAATTGAAAAAAAACAGGATTAAATTCTGCATTTAAAATAGAAAAAAGCCTACCTTCATATTTCTCTTCTCCTATAGACAAAATAAATAAATATCTCCAATAGTCCAATCTTAAATATATTCCCATATATAACAGAAAAACCAATTACTCACCCGCATTACTGGAAAAACCCCAACCCTTAAACCGTTTACCTACAAACAACCCACCTTTCTTTCATTGCTTGTTCAGTGCGAGAAACTTTTCTGTTTGATATAATCCATTTAAACCTTGGTTATTACTAACATGTATTTGACCTATTGTCTTAATTAAATTCATAATTCATAAATGTTTTATAATACTGATTTATATTACATCTAATTTAATATGTATAATAATATCAAACTATATTTTGAATTGCTTATTTTTGATTTTTTTTTGTGTTTTTAGAACTGACGATGAATGTATAACATTCGAAACTAGTTTTCAATAACACAAAATTATAAAAGTGATATACAAATATACAAATAATTTATCAATTCCTAATTAGATTGATCCTTCTATGCCATCGGGCGGATGTCAACTGATTAATACCCTCAGTTAGGGTCTCTGCTGTACGCTCTGGCACAGCATAAAGAAATACTTGTCAGGTCTCTCGACACACACCTCCAAACACCCACTGTGTAGGATATATTCGACCAGGTTCATATTTTTACTTTCGTCTAATTTAACGTTCAGGCCTTCTCCTCCTAACTTCTTTGGATTTGGCAATAGATCTGCGGCGCATATCTCACGCATGAAATTCTTCCAGTCTGTAGCAGCCCTGCAAGGCATGTTTAACTCTCTCTTTCAAAATTTTGTGGTGGTGTAGCCCATTGCCCAAGAATATATAAACAATATAGAACATTGCTATTCTGAAACCAAATTCCTTTAAAAATACTAATAGGCGTACTACAATCTGTCTTATTGCAGCACCAGAAAGGCACACCTTTTCTTCTATAGTATATTTATTTCCATACGATGAAATCTTGAACGTTTCCTTCTCGAATGAATTAATCCAAATCTTTGCAATATCTTTACAGCAATCTCTGTAGTTGAGATCAGTTCACTAAACTTAATTAAATTCATTTTCACTAGTTGAATATTAAACTAGAAAATATGATTTCAATATTGAAATAAAAGCTTTATGAATATATGTTTTGTTGCTAAGTAACTATGATTTTAAAAAGTAATAATTTAATGGTTTTGACAAATTGTGTGCCTATCATTACTTTCTTATTAAATTATAATATAATATAATTATTTTAATTATAATAGTCCCACTAGACTGTGGATAATGAGAACTTGAGTTTGTGAATTTAATGTTCCAGCCTTCACATAATTGTTTGAGCTCTGTTGTCTGCAACTATCTCATTGGGGATTTCATGAGTTACAAAGATGAGTCTAATGGCCTTAATAGTTTTAGAGACTGACTTCTGAGCCATTCCTAATACGTCAAACCATGTTGACAGATAATCCACAATTATTAGGTAAGGATGATTGAAAGAAATCCATACCGACTCGCTACTACGGTCTTGATGGAACTTGGTAACTTGGATGATGAAGCTTCTCTAACATTTCTTTTCTTAATGCTGCTGGGATCAACAACTTTTCACCAACAAACACCAAACTTTCCAGCTACATGTATGTCATCTTTAAGCTTGTAATAAATTCTTACCGATTCTGAGCCATGCTTCACATAATGAGGCCAACCGTGCTTATAATACTGAATTAGAGTTTGTAATATCTCATCTTCAGCTGTCTTCGCTTCAATTTTTTTTTTTTATTCTATCCGTGACCTGCAATTGGAAATCATTATTCACAACTTCATGTTCCATTTCACCAACCCAATCTTTTCGCCAGCTCAATATTTTGTCTATTTTCACTGCTTTTCGATAGCAAATAAGCTATGTATAAATTTTTGTCTTGGATATAAATTAACCCCAGATTATACTTAATTAGTTTGAAAACCATTCTTTGTAATCTGTGAGACACTATATCTCAGACGTTTTTCTTGATTATGGTTATCGGTTTATGATCAGTCCTGACCACTGTGTTAGCCACAGTGACCCTGTGATAACACCATATAAGACTATTACAGCTGGGGACTGATTATCACCATGGTTACGTTAAGGTTAACCCTCATTATCACTGCCTGTGTTGTGTGCGCTTGTCCAATTATGCACATATTTGTTTATATTTGTGTAACTAACCCTTTAAGCATGTGTAGTAGTTTGTAGTTGATCTAAAAAAAAGTAAAACAGCCTGTTTATTTTAATTTTAGTTAATTTGTTGCGGAACAGAGTAGTAAGCTTTATTTACATTTTCTTTATGTTTTCTTTGGCATGCAGATAGTTAATTTTTATAATAAATTCAGGAGAATGTTTAATTTGATTTATTTCTTTTAATTTATGTTTATAATTTGCATGTTGTTTTGGCTTAAAGATATTTAATATATTGATTTTTCCTTCTGTAATTTGCTTATTTAATAAACCTAACCCTAACAACCCTTACAATTGTTTTGCGACTATAAATATGAAGATGAAACTTGGCAGTCGCGAAAAGAAGACTTAACTCCTTCTAATAATTTCGTTTACATAATTTCGTTCTGTAGTGTTCCATGATCTTGATGTCTAAGACATTGTCTGCCCCTCTTGCATTAGACAATAACCTAATGCATCTTTCGATGCATCGCACTCAATGGTAATTGCCTACCTGGATGTACCTAATTAGATGTACCTGGATGTAGTTGTTACCTGGATGGATCAAGTGAGCCAGGACAGGGGCATTCACGATTATTTCTTATATGTTTTTTAACAGCATCTGAATGAGCATCTATTCAAACTAAGGTAAATCTTTGGAATTGCTACTAACAACTGTTAAGAGGTCTAGATTTTCACTCGAGACTATACTTTCACCTACTGCGCATGCGCAATTAAATCCTCAAACCGACGGATCCTTCTCAGTTGGAACGCTGGTGTAGGGTTAGGTCAGACTTCCAGCATTTTTACGAAGGGGTATTGCAATACTCAGAAGACTCTCTACAGAGGAAAAAGGTTAATTTGATCCATGACCAACTCATTCGGGTAATGCTGATAACAATTTCGATCCAAAGACCAAGTCAGGAACTGCGAACCATGGAGCGGAAGAATGGTAAGCCAGAGGTGTAGTAATGATAAACTATTGCTGACAACAAGTGGCGCATCCGAATTCGTTGAAGCTCAACGCCGCCTTTTCATTAGGACATGAATGCTATTTTCTAAAACTTCATGGACGAAAATCTATTGATCCTTAGATTTACACATAATTGGTAAATTTTTTTCACCACTTGGACTAAACTTCCCAGATCGGAAGCTAATAGAACGTTGAAGAGATTGGCCAAGCTATTTAAACTTAAAGATGGTTTAGGAAAGAAGGCGGATAGAAGAATAGGAAAGAAGAGATCTATTCGGTAAAAGGCGGGAAGTCTGACCTAACCCTACGTGACTATTCCAAGTGAAAAGCATCCATCGGTTTGAGTATTTAATTGGGCATGCGCAGTGGGTGAAAGTATAGTCTGGTCTGAGAATCTAGACCTCTTCAAGGTCGTTAGTAGCGATTCCAAAGGTTTACCCAAACTAATTCAACATTAGAATTAAGAATTTCAGGTAAATTTGAAGTAAGAGCAGCTAATTTAGGAATAAAATTTCTCAGGTAGTTCAACTTACCAAATATTCTCTTTTTATTTTTAAGGTCTTCCAAACTGTGTATATCCTTAGTCCTTTGTTGGTCAATTCTTATTTCATATTTGTGAAATATGAGTGTGGTGAATTTTATATTCATATGTTAAAACATTTAATATTTTGATTATTATTACAACTTGTTATTATTATGCTTAAGTTATATGTTAAATAAAGCAGTTTAATAAGGTTTAATGTTTATTTATTATAATATTTATTATTATTATTAATATTTATTTATTTACTTATTAATTTAGTTATATGCTTAATAGAGCAGTTTTGTTTTGAGGTTTACTTGCGTATTAGTTTATCTAAAACTTATATTTTATTAATATAATTTATCTACAACTTATAATTTATTTAACTTATATGGATTTGCTGAAGATCAACAATGGATACCAACTTAAAGCATACCAGAAAAAAATGAAGCAGATCATTCTTCAGGAACATGCTCATCGCAGAGGGAACATTGGAAGAAATGAGATTTATGTAATACATAGATTAATGACCCTTTCGACAGCAATAAGGCGAGAAAGTTGATCAGTATCAACAATCCTCGAGGTTCATCAGTACTGTTATTAATACAATAACTTCGGTCCAAATACCGAATCAATGGTTTTCCATCCATCAATGATCTTATTAATATTAATCCCTAACTGATAAAAGCAGCTAATCGGAGTTACATTAATTTCAGCACCAGTTTCTAATCACTACTATATCAGGAGCGATGGATTTTGACGAGTGAGGTATCAAAAGAAAGAGAATTTCACGGAGATGTTACGAATTCCAATTTTGTTTCTTAAAATCTTACAAGGGCTTAGATAGAAGTGATGAAAACACTGGAAGGTTTCAAAACTTTGACGACTGAGAGTCGGCGGATCGAGACGGGTTAAGTTGGGTTTTAAAGATTTTGACGCGGGCATCAAGATCATATACGCTCCTATGGAGCGTATTGGTCCAGCGTTTTAAAGCTTAAAAACCTACCGTTTTTGAGAGAATGCACGATATAGGTCCGCACGGGTGCTATGCGATCTTGCGTACGTGCCTTTTTCATGGCAACTTTATACCTTTTAAAGCCAGTTGAGACTATTAAAACGTATTAATAACTGTGAAAACGTTTTGTATATAAAATATTGTTTTTATGTTTCCATGAATGATAGAATACTACAAACAGAAAGTGGTATTGTAGAGTCTTATTGCTTAACTGAGAGGGTACTTTCCATTAGGGCAAGTTAATTACTTAGTAAGTATTAACTATTACTTGAACATAGTCATTATAAACTATTTTAAAGCTTCACCAAATGTGTGTGTTAAATAAACATTCTTGATAATATTATATTGTTTATCGCTTATACTTCGATTTCATTAAGATATGTAATGCGAGAGTTCTCGCTCGGGCATACTAGTTTATATAACTTGAGTTCTTTATTATTAATAACTAAAATCTGAGACCACTACAAACTATCAACATTGTATAACTTTCTAGAGCTCTCAATTAACTAACAAATGCTAATAAACGAATCCATAAAACCTTGACTACTCTCAGATCCATCTTGTTGAATTAAATTGATATACCATTTCCAAGTCAATTGTAACCTTTTCCAAATCACTTGTCACCTTTTCCATTTCAATTGGAACATTTTCCATTTCAAATGTAACTTTTCCATTTCAATTGTAACCCTTTCCAAATCAATTGTCACCTTTTCCAATTCAATTGTAACCTTTTCCATTTCAAATGTAACTTTTTCTATTTCAATTGTAAACCAACCAGACATGAATTAATTCAATATTATTTATTTTTTTATTGAAAAATAATTATTTTAATTACAATAATGACTTTTGAAGTAGTTTCGGCATATTCGTTCAACATTTTTTTCATTTATTAGATAATTGACATTAAGTGCTTATTTCAAGTAGTTTAAATTTTTGAAATAAAATTGTAGTTTAGTTTATTATTATTAAATATTTATTATTTTTTATTTATTTAGTGAGGAGAGGGTGGATTTCATCGATTTGGTGATCGTTGATTAGGTTTTCGAAATTGTTAATGTCAAATTTACTACCGAAATTTTGTTCAGCTACGAGTATTTCTATTAGTTTTCAAAATTCTTCGGTATAGGTATCGTTTACTAGGTTTTCAAGGGCGCTATTACCGAAATCACTATCGGATTTCCGATCGCGCATGCGCATTTCGCTTTTCCGTTGCTATTGAAGATTTCTATGATAAAGGAATCGTTTATTAGGTTATCGAAGGTTCTGATTTCATTTTTTTCTAAGTCGGATTTTGGATTGCATATGCGCGTTTTGCGTAATAAATGGAAAAAGTTACATTTGAAATGGAAAAGGTTACAATTGAATTGGAAAAGGTTACATTGCAGCGTTTCATGTGTTTACTTCCACATTTCTTACAGAGGCATCTCACAGAAATATTACTGTTATTATTCACTCTGCTACTATTGTAACTCAGAGAATTTTTATTACTAGCATTAACTTTTTTATACGTTTAATACTTCCATTGATTTCTCTTGAATTACTTTTACTTGTTAACTTAGTAGTTTCAGAAGCCTTCACAAAATCAATCACTTTAGCCAGTTATACTTCACATTCCCTTAAAAATCCTTTCTTACAGACTGTGATCTGTTAGGTGGAGAACAATTTGATCTCTAATCAAGTTTTCCAATTAGTCCGCAAACTCACAATATTCCCCAATAATCCGAAGTACAGTTTATCAAGTACATAATTAATAACACAACCACATAATTAATAACATAAGTACATAATTAATAACATAAGTACATAATTTTCAATCGCCTGTCCCTCATTTCTTAAGGTTTTGACAATTTTATGACGCTCAAATAACACATTTTTCTTATCCTTACAATTTTGATCAAACTTCTTGATCACTGAATCAAATATCGCCCCTAGATCGAGTTCAAAAGTGTTAAAAATAACTCCAATTAACATCACTAATTAAATTTAAGTAATTGTGCAATTTCTGTTTTCAACTCCTCCAGTTTTCGGCTGAACTTCTATTAAAATACAACTCTGCAGGCTGCTTGGATTCCATTCTCGTATTATTATAGCACCTTATAGTTATTCACCTGACACCATGTTTTATTATCGTATTTATATTAGTCAAGTGCTTAAATAATATCAAGAGAAGTAATAATGTAATAATATTTCTTTTAAGAACACATTTAGCATAGAATACAATTACTCAAAACTATATCTAACTAATGAAGCTAACCCTCACACATATGGTCCCTTGTTGCCAAGGTATCTACATATCAGAGATAACTTAATTAATTTATTTATTTAATTAATTAATATTAATCCTAATCCTAAGTTAATTTTTAGAGTAACAGGTTCAAAAATGTCTAAGGTTCCTTATCCACTTTATATAAATGTGGGTGTGGTGCAATCCGTCTCTTTTGAAGATTTCCACCCACATTCATATTAAAAAATATCTGATGTGGACAACACATGACTTCCTTGTACGCCAATTAAACTATAAATCGGTGGCTCATAAAATGATTCTGAATTTGTTTGCAAGTTTCCGAAGATTGCAGTATCTCAAAAACGACACTGGGCGTCGCGATATCCATCTATTGGCACACACACACACACACAGATATACTCTGATTTCTGCAGGTCTCATTCCGTTATTATAAGTCGTTTTCTTTCAGTTGGTAACAAGTTCGCAAGAGATTTCTCTGTGTTACGTGACTACATTAGAACAGTCAATATCAATAGATAAAACATTGGAAATGGACAGTTCCGACATTTTAAGCTGAAAAATCCACTCAACTTATATCGAATTCTCCTGCTGCAGACTTGTTCATCTCACAAATGGGGAGGAAAACCAGTATTTTACACTCAAATTTAACACTTAAAACAAGTAATAAAAATGTTTAATTGGATTGGAACCAAATTGCGTTTGTAACCTTTATTACCGAAACATATTTTTGTGTTTAATTTTAATATAATTTTTGATGTAAGTTTATTATGACCTTCAAGTAAAGTACCCTTTTCGGCTCACCAATTTTAACCAAAATATATTAAATACATTCATCTCGATTTGAGATGTTTTACATTATATTTTAACATAATTTTTGATGAAAGTCTAATATGATCTACAAGTAAAGTACCGCTTCCGGTTTTTCAATTTAAACCAAAATCTAGTATATTATTTAAATCAATATATAAGTTATAAATACTAAATTTAAAGATGATTTGCATATTCCTATGTGATGTAGTGCATGGTACCTACAAGTAAAGTACCACTTCCGGTGATCAAGCAATGACCAAAAAAGGGCGGTTCACAACTAGATTTTACAACAATCCTAAATACGAAATTTCAACTTTCTACGGCTAACGGTTTTTGAGTTATGCGAAATACGAACGAACGTACGTACGTAGGTACAGACGCCATGACGAAACTAGTCAAAATGGATTCAGGGATGGTGAAAATGGATATTCCCGTTGAAATCTGAAAACCGAAAATTGAAGGTCATAATAAGCTTACATCAAAAATTATATTTAAATTAAAAGAGAAATCATATGTTTCGGTAATAAAGGTTACAAACGAAATTTGGTTTCCAATCAAATTAAACATTTTTGTTACTTGTTTTAAGTGTTAAAATTGAGTCTAAAATACTAGTTTTCCTCCCCATTTGTGAGATCAACAAGTCTTCATCAT
This sequence comes from Rhaphigaster nebulosa, assembly GCA_948150685.1. Lineage (NCBI taxonomy): Eukaryota > Metazoa > Arthropoda > Insecta > Hemiptera > Pentatomidae > Rhaphigaster > Rhaphigaster nebulosa. The sequence continues at coordinate 239,513,996 of OX411306.1, read as the reverse complement.
GAGAATAAGATATTAGTTAAGTGGGTTTTTCCGCTTAAAATGTCGAAACTGTCCATTTCTAATGCTTTGTCCAATGATATTGACAGTTTTATTGTTGTCATGGAACATGAAGAAATATCTTGGAAACTAGTTACCTACTGAAGGAAAACGACATATAATGAGACCTCCAGTGACAAGAGTGTGTGTTTGTGTGTGTGTGTAGGCCAATAGATGGATGACGGGACGCCGAGTGTCGTTTTACTGCAATCTTCGGATGTCATGTGTTGCCCACATCAGATATTTTTTTAGATAATTTAATTACCTGTCATACAATTCTATACATAATTTAATATAAATTACATGCTTTTTATGTTAATCGCAAATAAAATATTCTTTTATCATAACTTTTTGGCTGCATTTCCTCGTTGATATACTACATAAATGAAAAGTTAAAGGCCTTTAAGAAGAAGATATTAGGCAAGTTTCATCAAAATCGTTGGAGACGTTTACGAGAAAATTGTAAAATCCCTGATATAATAGCTACATCCGGTTAGTCGTATGCGCTTTATCTTTGTCAGGTTAGTATAGATATTGTACTAAGTTCAATTTTTCAATCAATAAAAATAATTAATAATATACTAAAAATAACTTAATAATCTTAATGATTAATGAGCAAGTTCAATTTCCCTTTTCATATTTTATTTTTTCCTATATCTTCAATAAGTTAACGTTTCTAGGAAGCAGTTCCCGTCTTCAAAACTTGTATAACAGAACCTAAAAGTATAGATTTACAAACTTGTATTTCATAGCAAACGTTAGCCTGTGCAGATTCTCGCTGAAACATTTTCACAGGTTGGAGCTACATTAGAAATTGATGAAAGTGTAATTAAGATTGGTTTGACTCTAATCAACACAATAAAGAGCTTGAGAAATCCTCTTCCAGTAGATAAAAGTGTGAAACATTGAGTATTAATAATTAATGGACATATTAATAGTGATTGAAAAACCCAAAAAATTAGAAAATAAGGGCCTGCAGCCAACAAGAGATCACAACTATAATGAATAAATCAGACTTAAACAAATAAAAAGATGTCTTCCTTTATAGTTCCAATATAATTTCCATTTTCATATTTTATTTTCTCCTATATCTTCAATAAGTTAACATTTCGAGGAAGCAATTCCCATCTTCAAAACTCAAACACTTAGATCAATGCTCGACTTTATCTGCACTTGGCTAGAGTAGTTTGGTATTATGTCGGATGCCAGTACTGTCTGCCTTAATTGTAATTCGTAAGGAAGTTTAACAAAAAAATTAAATAAATTCATATGTACGTTTGTACACATGGAAATTACGTTGCAGACAGCGTGTCCATGGCAATTACGTGTATCTCTGAACCTGAGGTGTGACCACGTTAGCAAACTTTCTTATTCAGCTTAAACATGCGAGAGGCAGTGGCTGACGCAGCTGATATAAAAAAACCTGGTGCGGTGCGCGCATCACACAACTTTCCCTTACCGCCCTATAATAATTATCTTTTTAATATAATTCTAAAGAGTTCACATAAAGAATACTTGAAATAAACTCAGCAGCATTCAATTCTTCTACCACTTAAGTATAATAAAATAGTTTTTAAAACAATTTTAGTACAACAATTCTGTTCACTACCTCTATATCTTAACTTTGTCAAGTTGCAAATATATTTTAAAAGTTGCTGGTTTAGTTTCTATGGAAACATTTTCTTTCCATTAAATTATGTGAAAGTAGAAATTATTAAGTTAATTTCCGTTTTTGTATTCTTAAATTACTTTGTTACAGAGCGTATTGTTTACAACAGATTGGCGGATTGGTGGGAGGAGGTTCGGTCGCTTCTATCTCCTTTCGCATGTGCTTGGTTATCCATCTATTTTATGCTCCTCATAAAATACACTGTATCTTTGCTAATACTTGTCCGATTTTGATGATTTTTTTTTTTTAGATACTGTAATAACCTTTCATATAATTCTGTACACAAGTTACTATAAATTGCATATTTTTAAGCCATGCGAAAATAAAATATTCTTTTCTTCATAACTTTTTTTCCTGCATTTTCTCGGTGATTTACTACATAAATGAAAAGTTAAAGGCCTTTATGAAGAATAATTTTGGCAAGTTTCATCAAAATCGTTAGAGCCGTTTTTGAGAAAAATATAAAAAAGTGTAAAATCCATGATATAATAGCTATTTCCGGTTAGTCCGATGCGCTGTATCTTTGCTATTATTGGTCCGATTTTGATGATTCTTTTATTCTTTTTTAGATAATTTAATTATCTTTCATACAAGTCTAGAGACGATTTACCATAAATTGCACGCTTTTGAAGTTATGCGTAAATAAAATATTCTTTTCATCATAACTTTTTTCCCTGCAATTCCTCGGTGATGTACCATATATATGAAAAGTTAAAGGTCTTTATGAAGAATAATTTAGGCAAGTTTCATCAAAATTGTTAGAGCCGTTTTCGAGAAAATTGTTAACAATTCTAATATCCATGATATAATTAACATTTCCGGTTAGTCCGATGCGCTGTATCTTTGCTATTATTGGTCCGATTTTGATGATTCTTTTATTCTTTTTTAGATGATTTAATTACCTTTCATAAAAGGCCATAGATAAATTACCGTAAAATGCATACTTTTTAAGCTATGCCCAAATAAAATATTCTTTTCATCATAACTTTTTTCGCTGCATTTCCTCGGTGATGTATTACATAAATGAAAAGTTAAAGGGCTGTAAGGAGAAGACATTCGGCAAGTTTTATCAAAATCGTTAGAGCCGTTTTCGAGAAAATTGTAAAAATGTGTAAAATCGATTACATAAAGTGGCACTTCCGGTTAGTCGATTTTGACGAAAATGTTGCTGTAACATTGCATACATGTGCTAAGCTTAAATATGTAATTTCAGTATCGTACAGCTTTCCGTTTTTGAGCTAGACTGATCACAGACACACAGACATACACACAGGCACATACACACAGACCATTTTGCGAGACTTGGTCATTTGGACTCAGTGGACCTTAAAACATGTATTTCCGTTGAAAACTCGAATTCGAAAATTTTCACGATCGCAATACTTCCCCTTACTATATACTTCGTATATAGGTAAGGGAAAGTAAGAAGGAACCATATTTGCTTGGTTGGATATTGATTGAGTGTGCTATGTTTGAAAACATTAGATTATCATGATACCATTGGATAATTTCTTATCTGGAATCATTTATAGTAAAAGGAGCGATCCAATTGAATTGTGAATTGCAGATACATCACATGTCTAATTTATTTCTATTATTAGTTTTTTATTTTATCATAATATTTTGTCCATAGATTTTTAATAGATACAAAAACTATAGATGTATTTTGACAACAGAGTGGTAATAACAGTTGTAAGTTAATGTGAATTTCAGAAACTACACATGTCCTGGAATTGTGTTTTCTGCAATGTTAGTTCTTGAAATGGCCGCTAGGTGTTTCTGCCAGAAGTTTCATTTTGTTTGGAAGTGTACAAGATTATTTTTGTATTCTGTATCAGTTTTTTTCTAATTAATGTAATCGAATGGGAGGACATAAATCACTGCCTTGCAAGAGATGTTCTTAATGTTGATTGCTAAAGGTCGCTTTGATAAGATAATGCATTTCTTCCCTCACAGGTCATTCTTATCTCCATTCTGATCGAGATTTTCATATCTTTTAAAAGAAAACTGCAAACGGAGCATCGCATTTATACACTTAGCAACATGAAAACTTAATTTTAGGATCAAGTACCAAGTGTAAAGTTCACGTTATCTCTTTATCATTTGGTGATGTATTAGATTATAAAGTAGTGGCCTAAATTTTACCGTAAGAAGGTAGTATCTACCAAAACAAAAGTTAGGAAAACCCCACTGAAATAAAAATTAATATTCAGTATATAGTATTTTATGGAATTTAAATATTCAAAAGAACATGTAGATGCAGTGGAAGTAAAAAAGTATTGATACGCTGGAATCTCAAAAAATAGTTTTAATGATAGAAGCTGGATTAGGGTTGGAATATCGAAAGAAAAATATCGATATTTCGATATACCTCAAAACCAAATATCGATATCCACCGATAATCGGTAGAAAAATATCGATATATCGAAAGGAAATACATGAAAAAGCAAAGAAACCGTGCATTAAATGAGTATAACGTTAAAATGTGATGAAGGTTATGAAATAATATAATTATTATTTATAGAACAATATTTTTACTATCCATGAATAATTATAAAAAAAGATAGAAAAGAATAATATTTTGGTAAAAAAAATCTGGTGCGGTGCGCGATTCACACAACTTTCCCTTACCGTCCTGTAATAATTATCTTTTTAATACAATTTTAAAGTGTTCACATAAACACTGCTTCTAATAAACTCAGCAGCATGCACATCTTCTCCCACTTAAGTACAATAAAAAAGTTTTTTAAGCAATTTTAGTACAACAATCCTGTACACTACTAATATATTTTAAATGTGTAAAGTTGCAAATATATTTTAAAAGTTTCTGGTTTAGTTTCCATGGAAACATTTTCTTTCCATTAAATAATGTGAAAGTAGAAATTATTAAGTTAATTTCCGCTTTTGTATTCTTAAATTACTTTATTACAGAGCGTATTGTTTACAACAGATTGGCGGATTGGTGGGAGGAGGTTCGGTCGCATCCGTCTCCTTTCGGATGCGCTTGGTTATCCAACTAGAGTCATAAAATACACTGTATCTTTGCTAATACTGGTCCGATTTTGATGATTCTTTTATTATTTTTTAGATAATTTAATTACCTTTCATACAATTCTACACATAATTTACCGTAGAATGCATACTTTTTAAGCTATACGCAAATAAAATATTCTTTTCATCATAACTTTTTTCTCTGCATTTCCTCGGTGATGCACCATATATATGAAAAGTTAAAGGTCTTTATGAAGAATAATTTAGGCAACTTTCATCAAAATTGTTAGAGCCGTTTTCGAGAAAATTATAAACAATTGTAATATCTATGATATAAACTGGCACTTCCGGTCAGTTGATTTTGACGAAAATGTTGCTGTAACATCACATGCATGTGCCAACTGTAAATACGTAATTTCAGTATCGTACAACTTTTCGTTTTAGAGCTAGACTGTAGACACAAACACAGATACACACAGACCATTTCGCGAGACTTGGTCATTTGGACTCAGGGGACCTTAAGACATGTATTTCCGTTGAAAACTCGAATTCGAAAATTTTCACGATCGCAATACTTCCCCTTACTATATACTTCGTATATAGGTAAGGGAAAGTAAAAATAAGTATTATAATACATTTGTATCTTGAAGGCTTTTTGACATATTTCATATATTATATTATTCTACGAATTTAAAAAAAAAAAACTTGTTTTATTTTTCTAAAAAATTTATCTACTAATTATTGTTTGGCAACTAAATATTACTTATTCTCATATTTACGCCACTATATTTATAAATTAACATGTGCTATATTTTAACCAATGATTATCTGCAACAATTTATTTACATTTATAGTATTGTCTAGTATTGTCACCAATTTCAATTTGGTGAGTGATTGATCCATATTATTTTTTGTTTTGCTAATCATAAACTCTTGAGTTTATTTGAAGGGTAAGGAGAAAAGACCTGGATTCTATTTCATAATAAAGTACGAAAGTACAATTGCGAGTAGACCAATGATTTACTATGCATATGACACACTGTGAAACGTTGAAACACAATAAAATTTAAAACTAGTTGTTAGCATCTACCTAATATACCTCGATTCCTATTCTTGAATATTCTTCAATATCCCGTGCAGTCACCATATCTGGAGCACTTGTGTGTCCACTCAATATAACGCTGATATGAGACCGAAGTTCTAGGAAACGTTGGACCATGTAATATTTGCTGTTCCATCTAGTAGGGACATCTGAAATTAGCTTGCATTTAGTGCCACCTTCAGTGGCTTTTCTTAACTGGTCTCAGCCAACAATAACAAACCAAGTTGTAATGCTACGAAGCTTTCTAAATAATTCTTCCAACTAGTCTCTTCGCACACTAGATTTATCAAGTGAGTAAACATCGGAACACATCCTCCAAAACATGAGATATGCATTGGGATATATGCCTGTCTGTGAGTTCTCGAAGTTCCAGGAACACTGAGGACATTTCATCATTTGTTTCTAAAATAAAATTAACAGTGACACCAATTAAACTTTTCATCTGGTGGGACTTCGTTCATATGTTACAAGTCAATGTCACTGAATTTACTTCATTTAAATGTTTTTGAATAAGAGAGCGCAGTTCTGAGTATTTTTCATTCAATAATTTTTTTAATGTATTTCTAGAAGGAACCTTAAATAAAGGGGCTATAATTTTAACCAAGCTGAGAAAACCTTCCTTTTCAACTGTGTAGAATGGCAGAGTATCCTTACAGATAAAATATAAAATAGCATAATTAATTTTTCTTCGTCGCTCGTCTCTCTCTTCAAATGATGCGATATTTTGGAAATTCTTATGTGAGCTTTTGACGGAGGAATTATTTCATTTGCTTCATTTAGAAGTAAATGGTGTTGCAGAAAAACCTGACCCTGATGGAGACGAAAAAACATGCGAATGGAAAGATTTGAGGTGTGACTGCAGGTTTGTTGTGTTTCCCGATGTCCGAAATATTTTGTGACAATATTAGCACTCCGCACTTTTACTGTCTCTCCGTTGAAAATGTTTCCACACTTTACTTTTTGGTGGCGAAATTTTAGTTTCTATTTTCACTTTAATCACCACACTAAAAACAGCAATGAACAACAGGTTAGTGATCGTTAGTGACGCCTATGAGTTAAAACAGTAACGAAGTTACAGCTCAAAGGCAGCGTCCTAGATTGATTAAATAATTAAGCTATAATGTTAAGAATATGATAAAGAATAAAGGAAATTTCTAATTAAAATAAAATAATAAAGTTCATAATATCAATATCACCGATATATCGGTGTAAAATATCGATATATCGGGTGTTAGAATAACGATAAAATATATCGGTTTTTCAAATCCGATATATCGATATATCGCGTTTCGATATTCCAACCCTAAGTTAAGAATATAAAGAATTAAAATTTTAAGATAAGAAAACCTTTATAAGTATATATTAGATAAGAATTTTCCAGGTTTAATTGGAATGAGAACTTTTATAATAATCTCACAAAAACGAGAACATTTATGAACATATTATGAACATATCATAATCTCTGTAACGAGAACATTTTTAATATAGATCTTGTATATAAATATTCTTACGATAAAGTTCTTAAAGAACTTTTACTATATATGTTCTGACCAAAAAGTTCTTGTAAGAACTTATAATAAAAAAGTTCTTGCAGTGCAAGGTTATTTTGGAAACCTGCTTATAACCCTATCCGTTTTACTCTAACTTTACTTCCATAGTCGGGGTGTTTATTTATGGTGAAATAATTTCTTACTAAAAAAAATAAGACTGTTCCATAGACCTAAAATAAGTTGAAGTTTTAATTATTACAAATCAAATACATTTTTTTTTTTAATTAATTAGATTGGAAATAAAGATTGATGTTTTATAAACATCGATGTGTTTATGATGATGTATTGTTAATTTTTTTTTTTTTTTTTTTTTTATCACTAGTTTTTATCACTATAGAAAGGATTATACATGTCGACGTCGTTTTTAAAAAATGGCGTAAGCACCGTTTAGCAAACTTTACAGGCAATACATGAAAAGATTTTTCCCAAATAACAATATTTTATTTTTTTTATTTTTTTTTTTGTTGTATACAGTATGAGTTTATTTACCTGGCAAAATCTTTATAATTACAATGTATTTTTAAGATTTCTAGCACTGGTTTAGGCCAGAGTGACGACTGAGATTCGTTAGTATTTGATGCTTACGTCATCAATATTAGAATTTTAGACTATTTCCAATTTTTTTTTCTAGATATATCGTGAGCAGTAATCGATAGAGGTGGTGTTTATGTTCCATAACACAGGCAGACAAAAAAAATTTGTATGAAAACTTTTTTAACTTTTATAGTTGATCTTTATAGATTTTTATGTGCTGAATCTAAATCTGGCCTTAGTTTTTTTGTATCACCCATAGTTTTCCAGCAATATGCTTTGTGTTATATTGTTATGTATTGAGAATACTGGGATTGAAGGAAATCATTAGGATTAAATAATAGTAATTAGAATATGGATAAATTAAAGAGATGTCTCCTGTTTCAGCCAATATTAACATAAATAAATTTCATTCAGTGATCCTTGGTCTATACCTGAGGGCGCAGGGCGGAATCGCCAATAGACCTCTTAAGATAAGCGAAAGTAAGAGCACCAAAAAACTAGAGATAAGCCCCGGTCCACATGGTGTAACAAACATACCGACCAAGGATACTAAGAACAATAAAGGAAAAAGGTATAAACATTTCAAAGACAAATATTTCGAAAAAATTGTAGAGCATCAACCAATGAGATGGCCCAAAAGGAGAGTGGGACGAAATGCATCTTTTCAAGAAGGAACCCTTCTATAGGATAGTTCTAGAAATAGGAAATAGGATAGTTCGGGGGAGAAGGTTGAAGAGTAGAGTTCTTGGGAGAAGGTAGAAGAGTGGAGTTCTTGGGAGAAGCCAGAAGACGGAGATTCGCAGAGGGTACAGTGGAGCAGTCCATCGAGAGACGAAGTTTGAGCCAGAAGGAGAATAGGAGGCCGTTGCAGGGAAACCTAGACCATCGAGCACCGAGTGTCGAAGGCAACTATAAGATAAGTTCTAGCCCTTTCATTCATTGTGTACATCAATGTATAATATTATGTGGCATCCGAATAATATTTTAAATAAGCAAGAGTTCTCCCAGTATTCTCAAATACATATGTTACAGTCCGTAGATTTTTACAATGAGAGTAATTTAGATTAGAGATTAGTAAAACAATGGTTTAATTAATAACGTAACATAAATAAAGTAAGATCTGTAACAAAATCTACCATTCTATTTACCCTGCATGCCATCATCTACTTTAATTAAGTGAAATGGTGAACACGACACCCTTGGAAAGGATAATCCAATGGTATTAAGAATATCCCAAACTAGTGACCATAGCAGAGGGGTCTGTGGTCTCTAGCCTTTTATGTTAATATATAGTTTGATTGATCGGCTCCCTTCTGTAAATTGAGTAAATGTGGTTTCTGGAACCCTCACCTGCCTTAGAAAAGCAGTTTGCCAGAAACATAGCAATATAGTATAAACCCCTATCTAAACCCCTATACGGTATAAGGGGGAATTAATGAAACACCATCTTACATCATAAGCTTTGTTTGTATTTACAGGATCTACGAGGTTTTTGCGTAGAATGTTCTTCTCACCAGGTTTTAAAGACTTCCTCACAGGCCAGTTCTTTCTGCACTAATGTTGATCCCTAACCCTACTGTCCCATTCACACAAGAAACCTGGAAATTTGGTAAAACCACCATGCTGACCAAGGAGCATGCATGTTATTTTTAAATCACCACATATCATCCAACCATAAGCAGAATAGCCTATTCGATTTATAACATTGTTTCTAGGTTTTCATAGTTTTCTTTATAATCACAATTCTTAAATTGTGTGTGTGTACAGCTTTTTTAATATCATATTTGGATTCAGCATCCTAAAAACCATAGGAATAAGGTATTTGCAGTACAAAAGTTTTTTCATCGTTGGCCTGTGTAATCAATTGAAACCTAAACTTCGAATTTTTGGCGCTTAAGACTTTTTCAAAAAACGACATCGAAATGTAGAAAATCTAGTAATAAATACTGGATAGCTATGAGACGAAGCATGCAGACGTAAGTGGTCCCATGTCACAAAAACATGAGGGCAGATATATAATTAATTTTTAGCGACGGTTGCCAGTTCAATTATCTCCAGGTCTTGGCCCCGCAACTGCTAGTGCAAGCAGTAACCGTATCATTATCAATTTTTAGAGTTTCTTCTCCATCTTCCTCAGTAAAGAAGAGTCGCTGTCGGAACATCAAGGAGTAAGTATGCCTCTCCATGACTAATTTGTCTTAAATACCGACTTGAATTACGGTAGACGAGGGATTTGTAGAGACTTTTATATCACTGCGTATCACTCAATAGCTAAACTAAGGTCCAACGCACCCCGAGTCCAATATCCAGAGGAAGCCCTCTTTCCAATTCTTAACCTTTCCTTTCAGATTCGATATATTTCACACTAGAGATACAAATCACTAATTATTTATTACCAGTTATTAATGGCTATTATATAGGTAGAAAAATAATAATAATATAATTTATTTTAAGATTTATATTAATTTATTCCAATCGAAGAGTAATAAATTGTTGTTCTTTTACTAGAAGAAACGTTTACTGTAGCTCGCCAAATTCCGAAGTAGTTGAAACTGAGGTTATATTTTTTCTTTACTCTCGGAATACCATCTTGTAATATAAGTATATATTAGTAAATATTTTGTAAATAAAATCCGAGGATAAAGAAAAAAAAAAATAGTTTCAAATTAGTGTATGCCGTCTAATTGTGGTCCAGTTATTGTTCCAGTGATAAAATCTTACAAAAAAACAATTATTTTCTCCAAAACATGAGAACTCGCCATTTTTTAAAATTTATTTTAGATATAGTATCACTGAAAACTGTTCTCTCTACAAAGATAATCATTATAAAGTACTTTATGGTGAATTTAACTAGCACCAATGTGAGTGGTAATATTCATCTGCACGTCAAATAATTCCGGAGATAAAATTTTTCAGAAAACACGATGTACACGATTTTGAAATTATGCAATTGATCCATATCTTAAAAAAAGTTAAATATCTCGGGAACTATTGGAAATGTCTATTACACAGACCAACAAAAAAAATTTTTTTGAAAACTTTTTTAACTTTAATAGTTGATCTTAATAGATTTTTATGTGCTGAATCTAAATCTGGCCTTAGTTTTTTTTTTTTGTATCACCTTTAGTTTTCCGTAGGTTTCAGGCTCATCAAACATATAATAATTTTTAAACTTCTGTAAAATGTTAGCTACAATAGAAACATACTCTGGGTCTTTTTCATTTCCTAAGAACTTTGTAACGACTTGCTTGAATGATACCCATGCTTCTTTCTCATTTAAGGCCATTGTGGATTCAAAGTTAACATCAAACATCAATTTTCTAATGTCAGGTCCGACAAATACGCCTTCTTTTAGTTTAGCTTCTGAAAGGCGTGGAAACTTTTGGCAGAGATACTTGAAACCTGGTCCATCTTTAGGCAAAGCCTTTACAAATTGTTTCATGAGGCCTAAGACTGAAAGCTGTTAAATTCTTTAAAAATCGCACAATTTAATAAATTTAACTATAAAATGTGAAGACATTGTGGGTGATACAGCTTTTTTAATATCATATTTGGATTCAGCACCCTAAAAACTATAGGAATAAGGTATTTTCAGTACAAAAAGTTTGTTCATCGTTGGCCTGTGAAGCTGTTCAATTCTTTAAAAATCGTTTAATTCAATAAATTTAACTATAAAATGTGAAAAAATTGTGGGTGATACAGCTTTTTTAATATCATATTTGGATTCAGCACCATAAAAACTATAGGAATAAGGTATTTTCAGTACAAAAGTTTTTTCATCGTTGGCCTGTGTTATCACTCAAATTGGTGCAAATTAAATGCACCATAAAGTAGTTAATAATGATTATCTAAATAGGAAGAGCATTTTCCGTAATATCTGCCAAAATAAATTTAAAATATGGTGATTACTAGTTTTTTGGAACAAAATTCTTTTTCTTAAAACTTTTTCTCGGAATCTAGTCGTCGTGTAAAGAGCGCAAATAGGGCTCAAAATTTTAGCAAATTTATTTTACTTTAAAAAAAGGTATTCACAATGTTTTTCGCGCGGTTGGTAGCTTTGAAGATATTGAGCACAGAATGAAAAATGAGCAAAAATTTTAGGTTTTTCTTGAATAAATTGAACTTCCAATTATTGGAATAGTTAAAAGTCTACATTTACTTTATCTGTTTTATAGTCCACGTACAAATTGAATTGTTTTTTAGTTTAAAAAAAAAAAATAATAAATTTGAAAAAATCATACAGAAAATAAGAAACTTTTAATGGGTAAACTTTTTACTTCTGATGAGCGACTCAATAAAAAAAAAATTGAAATGCATCCATTATAAAAGGGTCTCTTGGTACAAACCTAACTATACTGGACTACTCTCTTCGGGTCTAAATCTCCAGAAATTCCCGCACTAATTAGTCTAAATTTAATTTTAGGGATTTTAAATTTTCTATACTTAAAAACTCAGATTGCATAGTCTAGTTGAACTCAATGTATTTCTCGAGTAGTTTTTTTATAATCTTAAGTATTGAAAACGATCTTTCATTTCTAGCTACATTTCAACAGAAGATTCTACATACTGAATTCGGGTGTCGTCCCACTAACGATCTCTGGTGCCATTCTTGTTAACTACGTGCCTACTTTTTCCGCACTTTCTTATAAATTTGGTTTTATGCTCACCGCTTAAAGCTGTTTCACATCTTTCAAATTGATTCTTAATTGGGTTTAAAATAATGAATAAAGATAGAGTTAAGAGAAAGTACACGCCAAGTTTGAATTTTATTGTGCTGCTCATAGTTTTAATAAGAAAAAGTTAGTAAAAATTATTTAATATAATAATTCATTATAATATAAATTAAATGAATATTATTAATTTATTCATAAAAAGTAACTTTTTTTCTTTTAAAAACAAACAAAAACCATAAATGTATGCTTTTCTTTTAAAAAAAGTTCTAATAAATTCTTAATTTAGCTGGGTACTCATTCGAATTTTTTTTCTCAACATATATTGTAAATTATTTTAATTAATTATTAAATAATATTTATTTAATTTATAATTATAATGAATTATGATATTAAATAATAATGTTATATATATATATATATATATATATATATATATATATATATATATATATATATATATATATATTATTATTATTATTATTATTATTATTATTATTACCATTATAATTATTAATTAATATTTCATTAATTTTAATAACATTTTTTTAATTAAAAATATGAGCAGCACAATAAAATTCAAACTTGGCGTGTACTTTCTCTTAACTCTATATTTATTCATTATTTTAAACCCAAATAAGAATCAATTTGCAAGCCGTGAAACAGCTTTAAGCGGTAAGCATAAAACCTAATGGATAAGAAAGTGCGGAAAAAGGAGGCACGTAGTTAACAAGAATGGCACCAGAGATCGCTAGTGGGACGACACCCGGATTCAATATGTAGACTCTTCACATTCCAACGCCCGTTGTCCCAAGCATTGCCTAGGTTGCCTTGGTGTTATTTACGCCTGTAGTACCATTTCTTCTTTTCAGATAAGTAGGCGTGCCAGTGTCTGATCTTATAATCAGGGCCGGATTAAGATATGTAGGGACCCCTAGGCAAAGCAAATCTCGGAGCCCTTCTCCATTTTTCAGCCGACTACGGCGAAGCCAGAAGGAGGGTAATGTGTTTAGCTCGACCTATAGTAGTATCTAACGACTTTTCGAGCAAACGGCTCAACCGATTTTCAACTTTGATGGTCAAATTACTCGCTGTTATCCCACGAAAGTTTTGAAACATTTTGAGCTCAAAATACTAAAGACATTTTTTATAAAATGTGTTTAATCTGTCCGTTTGATGGTATCTAATGATTTATTCAGCGAACTGCAAGACCGATTTTCAAGTTTGATGGTCAAATTACTCGTTGTGATCCCATGAAGGTTTTGAAACATCTTGAGCTCAAAATACTAAAGAATTTTTGTATAAAATGTGTTTAATCTTTCCATTTAAAGGTATCTAACTTTGCTACTAACTTTGGTATCTAACTTTGGAGGGTATCTAATTATGCACTTACAATTAATGAGTTTCGTTTGAACACCCACGATGTATTGGCTATGATTCAACATTTTGAGAAAGGCGGGGAATCTCCCAGTATTTTTTTAATGCAAAAGTAATCAGTGCTGCCAACCTAAACAATGAAAGTGCGTAATTTGAAATGTGTTCTGAAATTATATTGAAACATTCAGTGACAGATCACGGCAAGTGGGGGCCCTAGGTGGCCGCTTACCGCTTAATCCACCTGCAAAGTGGTAAGAATTCCGGAAACCCTTTCCAAAAAACGTTACAACTTAGAGGCCATCAATTTAACATTTTGTTTTTAAATTTTGTTGATTATTTCATGGATAGTTTTTTTTGTTGAACCTTTTCATTCATTTCCAAAATCTTTAAGTTCAGATATTTTAAGACTTCGGGGCACTTTGATATGTGGGGCCCTACGCGGCAGTTTACCGCTTAATTCGCTCCTGGAAATATTACAGAGTAATGCCGAAGGATCGAGCGTCCGGACAGCTGTCTGTTTCACCTCCATCTTGCTCGCTGTCTATCATTCTTATTGAGTTTTATTTTGGAAAGGAAACAAGTATGTACCATATAAACTGATTTTGTGAAATTGTTAGTCCTTTAAAAATAAACCTAAAATCTTTAGAGCATATTTAAATTATTTTTCTCACGGACGAAGGGGGCTCTATGAGGCTCGGTGCCCACAGGCAGTTGCCTATATTGTTGATCCGGCCCCGCTTATAATATTAATATAAAAGATTCGCCAACAATTTATTTAACAAACAAAACAAGATATATTACAGTAAATAATCTTAAGAAAATAATAAATTAAAAATCAAGCTCAAAAATCCCAAAATAAAAGTTTATCAATTTCATGTAACAGCAACATTAGATTTTACATAAAAACGCCAGCAATTCTGTAAATATAGAGATATATCCATCAAAAGTAAGAAATTTGGACATTGTGAATATTTTTCAATGGGAAGCATGCTGTTTTGTTTTTTTTTACAACAGGAGCATCTACTTGATTTTTACTCGTCGTAAATCCTCTTCAACACTGAGTGCTTTCGCCTTTATAGCGGTAAACATCCTCAATTATTTTTTAGTCCCGAAAAAAATTGACTATTGCACTATATGGAAGGTCAGCGGAGGAGGGGTGGAGTACACTTTCTATCCGTTTCTTAACTCCTTTCATCGAAATCGGACTATTATTAGCAAATATTTTAACATATTTTAATTCGTATTTTTCTCGAAAAAAAAAAATATACTATATCGAAGTTCAGCGGAGAAATGTGGGAGTGCATTTTCTATCCCTTTCATAACCTCTAGAAGAGGATTATAAAAAATTTGTAAATATCTGATGGACATATTTCTCCCTCCATCCCGCTACTTTTGGGCATTTCTAGCACCCCCTTTGAAATGAGCGGAAATTTGTATGATCTTGACCATGATCTCATAATGAATAATTGTACTATGTAGGCTACTCTTACATGTAATGTAAAATTTAAAAGAATAAATAATTTTTAAAAAAGTTAAAATGTAATGTGAAATAATTACTTTACTGTTCTACTGTTATCAGAGTTAAAAAAGAAAATTTTAGTAAGAGCTCGGTGCGTAAATAAAGTGAAAAGGGGGCGTAAAAGAAATCAATCGTCCAGGGCGCACAAAGATTGCCACACCAATGCCTATTGGCTTTCTGTAACAATTTCAACAAAAACACTTAGTTTTGGTCCCCAGAAAAACATGAAAGACTACATCTGTGTTACCCCAGCCTGGATTTAGCATTCGAAGAAATGTACCAAAACACACACAAATTTAAGTACTTCACCTTTCATTCTATCCGAAATATTACTCAACCTAGGAAATATCCTTTTTTTAGGGTACCTCTTAAACTAATCAAGGCAGGGAAAGTGTGATATCCGACATTTTTTTTTTTTTGTGCCTCCATGACTCTAGTAAATCCAAATCTATCTTAAGTGATTTTTTTAAATATTTAAAATTTAACTGTATGATTTTTAGTAATATATATATATATATATATATATATTTTTTAATAAAACAAGTCCAGGTAATACTATCAGATGGCTCTTGCCTGGTAGGATCCATAACACATTAAAACCCTAAGTGGGTTAGTTTGTTCCTTATAGGAATAAACTTGCTACAATTATACCAATACAAATTGCATGTTTCTGAGTGTGGCCCACCACCATAAACATAGCTGACCAAATGCTGTAGGGGTCTGGTGCCTGAGGGGAATCATCACTCATACCATCCGAGATATCAAATTAAAAACACTGCAAAAAATTAATAAAATACGCTATAATCTTAACAGATATGAAATATTTGAAATAAGTTAAAAATGACATTTATAAAATTTGGGAAATAATTTTTATCCACATAGATATATAAATAAACTCTGATTTAATTGTATTAATGAATTACAAAAAGGTAATAAAGATAGCAAAGAACAATATGATAAAATGACAGAAAATAACAGGATTGAAAAAAACACTTCTAAAAAAATAGAAAAAAAGGGTATGATAATGGATTAATTTGAAATTATAAATATTGAATTATTTTTATTACTACAAATAATAAAATGCAAAAGAAAAAACAATAAAAATTAACCATTATTATAAATTAAAGAGCACACTTAAGATAACTGATAATATTAAAAATGCATGAATCTAATTACAACAAATTAGAGAAATTTATAACTAATATGAAAGATAAAATTGATAAAAAAAATAAACAGTTTTTTTTTTTTTTAAATCTTATCCTCATTTACCGCCGAGCGGTGTGAGGCACCTTCGGATAGAGCCTGATCCAATTATCTCTATCCTCAGCCAGCTGTCTTCTTCTTCTCCAGTCCATGCCCCTCTTCTCGAAACCTTCCTTTACTCCCTCCAGCCAGGTCTTTCTGGGTCCCCCACGTGGTCGCTTCCCTTCCACTTTAGCCTCGAGGGCAACTCTTGCTAGCCTGTCTTCAGCCATCCGCAGGACATCTCCGAACCATCTTAGCTGGTTCTGTTCTATTATTTCTTATGCAGGCCTTATGTCCAGATTTGTTCTTATTGTGGAGCTCCTCACCCTGTCTCTTTTTGTTTTCCCCTCAATTTTCCTTAAGTAACGCATTTCCATTGCTTGGATCTGGCTCTTGTGCTTGGAAGTGAGGGTCCAAGACTCACTTGCATATGTCAGGATTGGAAGAAACGTATTCTTGTATATTACTTTTTTAGTTGTTTTAGAGACTTCTTTCTTGTTCAGAAAGCCAGTCTTGAGGGATTGGAAGCATCTGCCTGCTATCTTGGTCCTTTCGCCAATGTCTCCGTCAACCCATCCGTGCTGGTTGAGATGAGTCCCCAGGTATTTGAAGTCCGCCACTTGTTCTAGAAGTCTTCCACTTAGCCTGACGATCCTGTCCCCACGGTTTCTCCTTCTACCGATCCTCATATATTGTGTTTTTTCAGCATATATTTCCATGTTTATGGATTTTAGTCTATTTTGGAGGATCTTTAGGTTGAACTGCAGGTTCCAACAGTTGTTTCCAAACACTACCATGTCATCTGCAAATGCTAGGATGGTGTAATGGACACTCTGGAGGTTCCTGTATCTGAGGTGATATGGCCTCATTTTCTGTTTTGCTTGCTTTAGTACAGAATCTAGTACCAGGATGAATAGGAGGGGAGATCCCAGGGAGCTGGGAAGAGGATGACTTCATCAGCGACGAAGAGGTGAATGAGGCTATACAATCGCTCAAGTTAGGAAAAGCAGCAGGAATAGATGGCATATACCCAGAAATGTTAAAACTAATCGGCCCAAAGGGACTGGAAATGCTCCAGCACTTCCTGAACATCCTCTGGAAAACGAAAACGATCCCAAAGGACTGGGAAATCTCAATCATCATCCCAATCTTCAAGAAAGGTGATAATTGTGAATGTCAGAACCACAGAGGCATATCCCTACTCAGCATCCCATATAAACAAAGTTTAATATTTAAAATCAATTATAAACAATGCAAAAATAAGTTTTACATAGGTGAAACCACAACATTTAAAAACTAGGGTTAACCAGCATAAAAATAATATAAAAAAAAAAATCAAAA
This sequence comes from Rhaphigaster nebulosa, assembly GCA_948150685.1. Classification (NCBI taxonomy): domain Eukaryota; kingdom Metazoa; phylum Arthropoda; class Insecta; order Hemiptera; family Pentatomidae; genus Rhaphigaster; species Rhaphigaster nebulosa. Next base: position 239,495,962 of record OX411306.1, on the reverse strand, counting down.
AATTGTAATATCACTGCATTAGTACAATATAGCATGATAAATAATCATCAATTTAATTTTAATAAAATAGAAATACTAAATATTACTGAAAAGAGAAAAGTAGCACACCATAGAAGAGCAATACATCCGGGGATAAGATCAGAAATAATTATTTTATTAATGCTCAATCTGTTGCAACCGATATCGCTACATCAACAGAGATGTGGGTAAATGCAGATTAATTGTAAATGTTCTTCATACAAAAATGTACAAGAGCACAACTTCGAGAAAAAAAAACCTTAATTAGGTTTTAGGATGCCAACAAAAATAATACCTAAAATTTGAGAATATCTAATTTAAAACCTAAATCTAACAAGTTTTGGAGTATAGAATAATTTAAAAAATATACTAGTACTGTCTCCCAAAACTCATTAGATTTATCGAGATACATTTTGGCAAATTTAAAGAATTTTTCTGTAGGCTCTAATAAAGGTAATAATCATAAAGGTTCCCTTTTTGTCAAAGTTGTGCCCTAATAAAAAAAATGTATGAAGACATTTCTAATTATTGTGTATTTACACATGTCCCTGTTTATGTAGCAATATTGGTTGCTATGAATTGAACGTTAATAAAAGGATTATTTCTAACCTTATCCGAGTTACATTACTCTTCTGTGGTTAGCTACTTTTACCCTCTGATACACATTTTTTTTTACAAAAGAATCCTTCTGATGAATTGATTTTCAACATTCAGGAAATTTATATGAAATTATTATCGTTTTCATGGAGATCTAAAAATTTAGTTTTTACTTCTAAAGAAAGTTTTCTAGTTTTTGGGCATATTTTACTTATTCTCTTGTTCGCAGGGTTTACTATTAAAATACTGATTGTGTTTCAATAGATCTTAGTTAGGGAGGTGGTATTAAAGCATATTGAGTATTGGTTTGTTATATTTGTAAACAAAATGTAGTTTATCAAACTGTTCAAATACTTTTTGACATGAAAAAAGTAAATTCTATAAATCTATTTAAAAAATTGCTATTTTCAAAAACATTCTAATTAGATTTGTAATTGAATCACTTCATGCAGAAAAAGATTTTATCTAACTATTGGCATAATAGCAAAATCCCTTTTAGATGGAATCGATTCAATTATTTAATCACAATAGTTTTCAATTGTCGATGTTGGGAATCATTTTATACTAGAAAATTAAGTGTTGAAATATTTGTTTACCCATTGTATATTAAGATATTTAATTTTATATTACTATCATTTTTAAAATACTTTGCTAAAAATTTATTGATAATAATGGATTAAATTGATAAAGAATTTCTTAAGCAGTAATTAAATATTTTAATAAAAATGGTTTTGATTAATGACTTAGTGGAATATGAAATGATTAAATATCACCAAATGAAAGCTATCAATGTAAATAGTATATCTTTTTAATTTTAATTTGGCTTTTTCCAAATTAATTTTATTTATTTTTTATGTGAATGAAATATGTTTTTACCATAATGTATTGTAATAGTATTTTGATATGATTTTGTTGAATAATAGTTTTAGGGATTTTGTGGGTGTTCATAGAAGATATGAAATTAATGTGCAATAGTTTTTGTTCTCAGATGACAAGCTTGAAAATGGATAAAATGGACCCGAAACGTTATCTAATGTAATTAATGAAAAACAAAAGAAAGAAATAAGTTTAAAAGGGTTATTTTTATAATAATTTACACACCCTTTTTAACTTAATATATAAAATATTTTTTTATGATAATAATATAATATATCATAATAATAATTATTAAAAAACTTTCAGCTTACGTATATGAGGTATAATGCCTGTTAATTTAAGTGGAATGTACTTAAATAAACTAATCAAACCAAAAACTAAAAAAGCTAAAAATTCACCCTCAATTACTATATATATATATATATATATATATATATATATATATATATATATATATATATATATATATATATATATTGATTATTTTCTTAATTGTTAAGAAAAAACCAACACTCAGAATTAATAAATAATGGAATAAACTTCAAAATAAATAAAGTCAATAATAACAAACAAAGATTTTGAGATATAGAAATAATCTTAAACAAAAATAAAATACTGCAAAAAATGGACTAAACAAAATCTGGTGCAGTGCGTGAATCGCATAACTATCCCTTACAAATCCATAATATTAATCTTTTTAACAAAACTTTAATGAGTTCACATAAACACTACATGAAATAGACACTGAAGAAAGCACTTTTTCATGTCTTCTCTCACATAAGTATAATAAAATAATTTTAGGACAGCAATTCTGTGAACTATATATTTTTGGGTTGTCAAGCTGAAAATATATTTTAAAAGTTTCGGTTTAGTTTCCATGGAAATTCCAATAGATTTCCATGGAAACATTTAGTTTCCATTAATAATATAAAGGAAGATATTATTAAGTTAATTTCTTCTTTTATATTATTACATTACATTATTACAGAGCATATTGTTGACAAAAGGTTGGTGGCTTGGTGGGAGGACGTTCGGAGGTTGGACACACTCGGCTTTCCATCTAGGGTCTTGTAGTCTTTATAAGATACGCTGTATCTTTAGGTACTAATACTGGTCCAATATAGGTTGTTTTTAGAAAATTAAATTACCCTTCATACAATTCCCTAAATAATTTACCATAAAATGCATACTTTTTGAGTTATACACAAATAAAATTTTCTTTTGGCTACAACTTATTTACCTAAATTTTGTTGGTGAGGTACTTAAAATATGAAAAGTATAATGGAGTTAAAGAGAAGACATAAGGCAAGTTTCATCAAAATCGTTTGAGCCATTTACGAAAAAATTACAAAAAAGTGTAAAATCTATGATATAATTGGCATCTCTGGTTAGTCCGATATACTATATCTTTTCTAATACTGGTCCAATTCCGATGATACCTTTTTTGTTTTTTAGATAATTTAATTACATTTCATATAATTGGTTACATAATTTACGATAAAATTCATACTCTTTGAGTTATGCGCAAATAAAATATTTTTTCATCATAACTTTTTACTCTGCATATCCTCAGTGATGCACAATATATATAAAGAGCTTTGAAGATAAGAATTTAGGCAAGTTTCATCAATGTTTATTTCCTTTGAAAATTCAAATTCGAAAACTTCCACAATTACAATACTTCCCCTTAATATATATTTCATATTTAGATAAGGGAAAGTAAAAAAAAAACACTGTAGTAACAATAGATTATAAGATTATCTCTCAAACCATTCAAAACACCAAATAATGAACATAGCAAAATATTCAACCAATTGAACAATCAAACTTAATGAGCTGTATAAAAAAAAGAAATATAAAATAGACTGACTAAAATTTTTTATCCAGTTATGGTATAAATTAATATTATAATATACTAATTAATAATTTTAATAATAATAATAATAATTAATAATATATACTAATTAATAACTTAGGTGATTAGTATCAAAGTTGTCTCAATCCATTTTCATGAATATTATAGGAGACAACAAAAATATATGATTGTGCTCTATTTGACCTAAGTAACCCGATGCGTTTGAACCCATTTTTATACTGAATTGAAACGCTTTTGGCCAAACTAGCTTTGAGAACACGTGAAAAATAAAATAAAAATATTTTGCGAAAAAAGTGGATTGAGTCTGTTTTGAAACTAATCGCCCCAAATAATAAATTGCTATTAAATAACGTAAATATGAATAATCAGATATCACTTAAGCAATTGGAATATAAATCATTCTCAGTAGATAAAATTATAAAATCAACAAAAAAAAATTCATTACAGAATTTTTTAAATAAAATAAAGTAATTCATAAAAAGGATAATAATCAAAATAATAATTAAAATAACATAGGACAATACCAAAAACATTTTTATTAAATGAACCATATTCTTAAATTAACAGATAATATTTTTTTAAATAATTCAAACATAAAATAAATTATATTGAATAATCAATGGTTGACCGTAAAACTTTATGAAGGAATGAAATGATCCGGGAGGCGGTCAAAACAGTGGAACACAAATAGTAAAAACTATTTAATAGTTTATTATTAAATAGTTAACCAGTTAATTATTAAATAGTTTTTACTATTTGTGTTCCACTTTTTTGACCACCTCCCAGACCATCTCATTCCTTTATAAAATAAATTAAATTGTTAAAATTGTGAAAAAATATATATATATGGTTGAAACATAAAAAAACATTAGAAACAGGGTGTTGCAACATATTCCCAATTGTAAAAAAAATCTTGTTACACTATAAAATGATTACAATATAAATGTGATTTAAAAAATAAAACAATAATATTAGAGTAGTAGGGCTATTTGTATTACAAACAAATATTTAAAAACATGCATTATAAAACTGATACAAAATATCTAGTTGTAGACTACACTCATATCATAAATAAAACTAAACTGAAATAATAATAATAAATTAATATTACATAATAAAAATTAAAATATTGAATAAAGATCGGTACCAGATAATTAAAACAGATATGTGAAATTGTTAAGTTTAAATATCACCAACCCTAATAAAAGTCAGCCCAAAACCTCAAAATTTCAAATTTAATTAGTTGAGAGAAAGGGCATTTACTCTGTATCAAACTCTAAATTTATGTATTATTTCACCATTAAATATTATATGAATGATGATGTTTCAAAATTCCATGCTCATATGTAAATAATTACTAATATTTTATTTTAATGACATTTATTTTGCTATATTTAGCCAAGAAGCTATCCTAATGGTTGTTGGTTTTTTTAGATAGAAATAAAATAATATAAATAAGATTTATTACCTTAATATTGAAAGTGAACACATGAAAAAAAAAAAAAAAATCAATTCTTCATTTGTATAATTTTATAACTATTTCATTAAAAAATAAATTCAAAATTTATTTATTATTATGTTTAAATTATTGAAAAACTCAATTTAATTTTTTTTAGAAACCGAGTATGGAAATAATCTTATCAGTCCTGAGGGATGGGGATTCTCCAGAAATGGGCATTTTGTGTCCAATATCTCTGGTCTGGCTCACATCAACATCAACACTTTGTGTCCAATGTCCCTGGTCTGTCTCACATCAACATCAACATTTTGTGTCCAATGCTTCTGGTCTGGCTCACATCAACATCAACATTTTGTGTCAAATGTCATTGCTATGGCTCACATCAACATCAACATTTTGTGTCCAACATCCCTGCTCTGGTTTACATCAACATCTTTTGGCCGGATCAATTTGTATAGCATAATGCATGCCATAGGTTTCTACTGTATTCATTATCATATCTCCAAATCGCACTTTTTCACTTTCAACAGCGGATTTTACACTTTAATGGATTTTATACTTTCTGCGGAAGGGACAATGGACAAGGGACACATCTAGTCTAGATTTTGGTCTTTGATATTTGTACCAGTTTTCAAGTCTTTTAAGGAAAGGAAAGGACAATCCTCTAATACAACACGCTAGTTATCTACAACTCATTTTATCTCCGTTCCACATTACGATTCTCATTCCTTTGCCACAGTTAGAATTTCCCGCCGGGGTCTTATTACTTTAGTTATTCTAACGTTATTACTTTATCTTTTTCTAATGGATGGCCTAGCAATTTATAGACAAAGCTGTTTTTCCCAAGTAAAATATAATTGGATAATCAGCTGTTGAAGCCGAAATCATCATTCCTTAGTGCCTCAGTCCTTTGCCCACTTTAAATAATAATGAGATATCTGAAAAAAAAAATGCCTACAATTATAAGTTATGAGTTAAAATATTAGTCAAAGTAGTGAGTTGTAGTGATATTCCTTGGCTTGTCCTTCATCATACTTGGCTGCAACTTCGCCATCTGAAAATAAGAACAAAATCAGTGGTTATTTATATCTATGTTTCATTTGGGGGAATATTTATACCCATATTAGCTATTATACACAATATCATTGATACTGGTAGTCAGGAATCAGATTTGGAAAAGGTAAACAACTTAACGTGTGCTGGGGACTTCCTACTTCCAGGTATGCGCAAAGCATTGGTACTAGGGACACCTTCCCGCACACAATTGACACATATTGAGGCAGTTTTCTTTTTCTTTGGCGGATAATCCTTAGGTATGTGTCTAGTAGCGGCACATCACTTGCAAACAATATTGTCTGCCCCGCAAGTTGCCTCGGCATCTTAAACAGCAAGGAGTATCAGAATAATGTAGGAAGGTCAGTCCCAAACTATAATCTCTTCATTTAAAAGGCTGTATCGTATTTTTGGGTGCCCCTCCAATACCCAATTATTAGTTATTCTATTTCTGGCCAATGAGGAGAACAATGGTGATGACCCAATTTATCAGAATAACTGATATGACCCAATTTGTCTTGCGGGATGGGGACGGATTTTGCTTCTAACCTTTTACACAGTACCTTTATCAGGTATTCTGCCTCCAGTTGACCTCCTTTTACCTCCACCTCGCTCTTCTTCTTCAGTGCAAGCTTTCCCTCCATTCCACCATCTTTCAGATTTTGTGAAACTAGTAATTGTTTGGAATGCACTTTCTCGTCTATACAAACCAAAAGTGAACCTGCTTCTGTAGTTTATGCAATCCTGCCTTCCCTAGCTACGATAACGTACGCAGGATATGGCAACGCTAGAGAGTTTCAATGACAACACTTTTACAATATTTGCCATGATCTTCTTCTTTGCCGTGGTTGCCTTTGAACACTTTCCTCTAGTTTCGCCTTATCAGGATCGCCTTTCTTAACCGATAGGGTGGCCTTTTCCCGCCTCTGCCTTCTCTTCTCTATCTTGAAGGTTACGGAGTCGGCTGGGTCCTTGCTAGTTCTATATTTTCACTAACTATTGTCAATTCCCTAGAGGGTCTAGGTGTGACTTATAGCTCTTGTGGTGTCAAAATTACCACCTTCAAATCTTCAATTACTTTCGTGCACCGATTTATCGACTAAGTGTTTAGAATGGTGTTACAAAGTAATGAAACGCAAGGTCTCCTTGACAACCCGCTCAATTATCTTTATATGTTCCTCGTTGCTGACATTAATTGGCATATTGTATACAAATACAACTAGTTGTACCTTAATGTATTTCCTATATTGCAATTAATGTATCTTTGGACTTTAACATAAATGTTTTTGTCGGAATTGAAACCTTGACTTGAATGCCTGGAACTTGACTTGGATGCCTTGAATGCCTTGAAACCTTTAAGAAAGCTCGGGAACTAACTACACGTCTACACAAGCAAAACTAAAGATATAACATCTCAAATGATTTGACAAGGTAGCTGTCTAAATTATGTAGAGGGAGAGGGCTTCCCCTTCTTGAGCTTCACTTCTCGGCCTATCCTTACGTTGTTTGCCTATACATACCTTCAGTAGTAAGTTCAATTCTTCCTGGTTCAAGCGTTCTTGATCAGGAGAATCACGGTGAAGGCCAGAGAAGTCGAAACCAAGTACTCCCTGAAGGTCCATGTCGACGAGATCGTCTTCGCCTCTATCCACTAACACATTTGTGCAAGAAACATTTGTCTGCCTTTACGTAGCCACAGTTTGTTGAGCAAGTTTTGTTACATCTGCATGTTACGAGCTTCAGCAATGCAGGGAATGCAGAGGTTAGAAAATTGGTGATTGATTCAAGACTATTTCTCGTTTTCTTCCTCATTTCTCCACTCTGAACCAGTGCTGAACCTGCTGGTGCACCCTAAAACGTTTCTGGATGGTCACTGCTGCTGAGGGTAGTATTTTGCTACCTTGGATGAGGCACTGAACGCTGGCCTCTTGTATCAAACGAATCTGAAGTGGTTCAAAGAGGGTGCAGTCACGGTATCCAGATAATGAAACCGGAAAACGGCCCTCTGATTGTGCAATATTCTGACAAGTGGCCTGTGATTTTTGGAACACATTTACAACAGCATTAATGTCAGGGATTTTGGAAAGTATTTTCACAAACTTCAATTCCCCGTGATGAAAAAGGGTCGAAGTAGTTTCTCAGTCACTTATAACATGTAAGAATGCGATATGCTTTTTGATAGTTTGGTTGTTAATAGTGCGCTTTGGAAAGTACATTGCTAGGAAAACGTCGACGCATCCTGGTTTCATGAAGCAGACTTTTTCATCGTTGAACACACCTATGAGAACAGATGGACATCCTTTTTTTTATATATGAAATTCAACATCGAATCAGTCTTGATGGTTGCCATGCACCAAAATGATATAATTATTTAGGGCACTTGTGGTATTTTCAGTATTAAAGGAAAAGGCAAAGAAGATAAATTTGTTGGGCTTCTTGTCATTTGCCCATAATGAATTTTGATGCTTGTTTATCATCAAATATGAATATTCATTTTATATGTATTACATGAAGTTAAATGGTCAACAGTAGAGTAACAAGGATAGTTTTTATAGGAGACATAAATTACATTTTCGCCATTTTTATGGGAGACTTTTTCAGCGAGCTCTAGCGGTTTAATGGTTGATCGAAGAGAAATATTTTATGGATATAAAATATAAGAATTTTTGTCTGCTTTTATTTGATATGAAATGGTCTCCTGAAAAAAAAAAAAAAATACACAATAATTTTTTGTTCCAGTTTGACTGGACCACCAATTATATAATTTTAGTTTTGATACATTTTATATTAAACTTCTTATTAAAACAACCGCCACCTCTCAGGACAACTAAAAAATGCCACTTTGCTCCCTCTCCGAAAATATAAACGACGCAATTTCCGTAATTCCACTCTTCCTCCTGTTATATCATAGGAAAATTGCATTTTCTCGGTCATTTCCTGGGCATTGGTCACAAAAAAAAAAAATAAAGATCCCTTTTTGCTCTAGACACCGAATCATATGAGTGACCAAAGTCAGTTGTATAATCTAGCATATTAGAGTTTTACAAAATGGAGTCACATGGAATAATTAGAATTGCCTAAGTAAACTTTAGAGTCTTTTAGATGCTGAAATGACTTCCCGTCCTTAAATATGTTTACCAAATAGTTATAGTGATAAATATACATACTAAGAGCTAAGAAGTAATATCTCGTGATTGTTATAATCTAAAATAATTTTCCTGTGAGAAATCCTAACTTCACTATTTATTATAGTATCAGATTAATGAAACACATTTTTGTGTTTTGATATTGCCTCCTTGGAGTCACAAAAACATACAAAATCTTGGACGAGTTTTAGATAAATTTACGTTTTAAAACCTTTTTTTCCCTAAGCAATTGTCAAGCCTAGGCAAATAAAATCGGTGAAAAGGGTAGTTTTGCTTAGTCCGATCGGTCCTTCTAGGAAGCGCCACATCAGCGCTAGAATTGCGTTCGCGTATTTGTGTATTTATACAAATTATATATTTATATGTTTTTATTTTATATTTTTAATTGTTTCTTTATAAAAATAAAACTGTTTTAAACCGAAATTAACAGCCGGCAAAAGTTGGAATAGCCGGAATAGTATCGCTTGGATAGGTTAGTTTACTAAGCTTCTGTAAACCCTCTTTACATATTTGTCGTTTGGCTTGGCGTTTGATAAGTGTAAAGACATCTTAATCCGGTCAACTTGCAGATACGAGGTATCACTTCTAAGCCATCGATATATTAAACTAAATTTCTTATGATCATGTTGCATAAAGCCTAATATTTATTTTGGTTTTATAGGAAGCCGAATTAAATTATTGAAGAAACTTCAGAAATCTCGTTCAAATATTGTTTTACGAGAAGATTCAAGAGCTCAATTTCTCAGAGATTCGTGTGATCATGGCTGAAATTCCAGTTGTCATTGACACCAACCTGTGGAGCGATCTAAGGTTAATACTCGGCCGACTTAAGGAAAAAACTGGAAAGTCTTACAAAGAACTGTGGGACATATTCAATGATGATTTCATAAAGGACAAATTGACAAGCGAAGAACAAGAAACTTTTAGAGGTGTAATTAATTCCATGAAAAGGCTGATAGAGATGAAAAACAGTTCAGGAAAGTATGTGGTTCAAGTCCCGAGTTTCGTCTACAATGAAGCAGGACGGAGTGTCTCATCAAAAATTACTTCTGATGCGAAAGGAGATGAACAATATTTGCAGGTTTTTAAGGACATCTTAGATTCTCTACCTATTAAAACTACCGTCGATGACACAGTTTTAAAAGAAGGAATTGATTATCCTAAGAAATCAAAAAAAAAAACTGGGAAGATTATAGAAACAACAATGAAAGGATTTCTCAATAACAACAAACAAGCGACATTAAACCAACTTATAGAACACTTGAGGAACGCAGACGAGACCAGAAAAAGTGGCGTACAAGAAAGGACTCAAGTGATAAAGAAGCGAATGACTGATGTACTCCATAAAAATCAAAAGTGGGATCAGCCAATGTCAGAAGCGTCGAAAGTTCTCGGTTTCCCCTACGAGACGAGAACCAAGGCACTCAGCTCATTGTATGGTAGCATAAATAAATATCGCGACGTCCATAAAATACCTTTTCAGCCTGATCCATTCGATGTCATCACCGAGCGATTGACGATGATAGACGAAGAATTCGATTTTTTCGACTTGCAGATCTATCTGTATGCGAAGGAAAAACATGCTCACATCATCACCAAGAACACTCAAGCTTACCAGGAAATAAACGATCCATGTTTTCTTGGATATTTTAAGGATGTAAAAATTATGCACCCTTTAATTAATTTCGACAATTTACAAGATTTGAATAATTCAGGAGATTTGAATGAAATTATAGACAGATCGATCAAAAAAGACTTCAACGAGGTAGATTTACCGATATGTAGAGAATTAGATAAAAAGTTGACCAAGCCAATTTTAGAAAACAAAGGGGGAGAATTAATTAAGATTGCCGAATCGAGCTATTCTCCTGAAGTTAAACGGTTGAAAATAGATATGTCCCTCGGTAATGTACTAAGAGTTCTGAGGATCGAAAATAATCAACTAAAAGTCAGCAAAGAGTTCTTTTTTGAAGAGTATAACGCTAGCCAAGTCAAGATTTTACAGTTTATTGATGACAAATTTTTCAACAAGCAATTAAGTAGTAACGATTTCGTAAAAGATAATGTTATTATCGATAAAACTCGAAAGTACTTTTTAAAATCTAAACTTTTAGCAAACTATCTTGATAACAATGCAGCAGTTAAGGAAAATCTCGAAAAATTTCAAGCTAATTCAGAAACTTATTTGGACGAATTTCTGAAAAGATATCGAGGAAAACCTGACCCAGAGGTTAGAAATTTATTTCTAGCATTATCAATTGAAAATCATTTCTCAAAATCTGAAGTAGAAGAAGGATTGTACAGAATGTCCCAATGGGAGGCCTTGCCTTTTCACAGTTGCCCTTCAACTGAGGGAATAAGAAAGAGAGAAGCAGCGAAATGTCTGCTGAAATGGGAGCAGATCGAGGAATTCAATGAAGAGAAGGTTCAGAAAAGGGACCCGCTAAAAGTAAAAATAGATAGCCAAAAGTTCATAGATTATGTAAAAACAATCAAAGATCCGCTAGAAAGTATGCAGCTGATTGAATTTGCAGATCAGGTATTAAATTCTGTTGAAGATCACACGAGCAAGATTAGCGGACCAAAGGTGCCAGAGGTCACTCACCTTATCAACAATCATAAAGTTCTCAATCATTTCACTAAAGTTCACCAAGTATCTAGCGCGCTGAATCATGGTATGTTTGCGAAAACCCTTTTAGGCGATATTTTAAATGGCAATATTAAAGAAGCTGCAGTAAATATCGGAATTATGGCTGGAAATTATGGGTTATCTGAAATAGCTGCGGCTTCATTAGCGAAAGGTGGTGAATTTGCTAAAGCAGGAAAACTGATGCTTGGAAACAGCTTGAAGTATGCCTCACCTTTTATCAGTCGTTTTCTCTCTCCACTGATTGCTTTGGACCTCTATAATCAGATCGAAGCTCTAAAAGCTGGTGACAAAGATGCGATAGTCGGAATCGTAGGAGATAGTATATTTTTGATTATAGATGCAGTAGACATCGGGATATCACTGTTGGAGATCGCTGGAGTGATTGGAGAAATATCTGCAATGACTGGGCCCATCGGAATGGCCATCGGAGCAATGGTGATTATTGGAACAGATATCTATTTCTCTGTCAGGAAAGTCCAAAAATTAGACCAAATCATCCACTTGACGACTGGTGAACGATGGGAATACGGAGCAGCATCCTTCTTCACACTCGGTTTAGTCAAGTTCCATATTGAGGATTTGGCACAGATCAAAGCAGCTAATAACCAACTGGCCAAACAAGCTTTGGAGGCTATAAGAAACAGTCAAGACATTCAACGAATCGTTGTTCCCAGCGCCATTTTTAAAGGAGATAAAATAGTAGTAGCAGATGACAACTCATTCGCTGCTCCTTATATAGACTCTAACATAAAATGGCACAGAGTAAGGCCGGACGATCCAGAAGGCGGAAAGATATTCTGTGCTCCACAAGGCGACTGGGAAAATCCTCCCAGTGGGGTTATAGCTAAATGTGGACATACTATCGGCGTTGCTGATCTGACAACAAAAGCACAAAATTATACATTGTTTAATTTAGGAGATGGCGATGACTTTGTGGTAGGATTCAAAGACAGCCCCAACATCTTTCGTATCGGGAAAGGAAAGAAACGAATGAGAGGTGGAGACAGAAATGATGTCTTCATACTTGAGGAAGGTACAACATTTAATAATTTTCCAGATCTCCTAGCTGACGGTGCGGGTGGTAGCAATATACTTGATTTTAGAGGTATAAGCCGAGAAAACACTGAAGCTGTTACTATTCTCTTCCGAGAAGATCCCGTTGAAGCAGGAGTATTTCAGATAACTAATATTACAACACAGGAACACTACCAAGCAGAAGCGACTTTTTACGGGATCGATTCGGTAATAGGAAGAGAAAATGAGGTAGACTTTATATACACCAATTGCAGTACAAAATATATGGATAGTAGAGGAGGGAGATCTGATGAACCAGACCAGATCCACATATCCCACACTTACAAAGAATGTAATCACGATAAAGTTATTCAACTGGGCCCAAACACTATGCTATTAAATGAAGCAGTAACGGGAAAGTTTTCGTATTTTATCAGTGACGTCCATTCCAATATCAAATGCACTCTTAAAAGAAGCACCCCTCACAAAACACTAGTAACTGAAAATAATCGAATAGAACACAAATTTTTCGTAAACGGTACATTGTCCGACATTGTCAAATTCGAATTTCATCATGAGAAAGATGATTACTATGATGTAGATATTCGGATGTATTTCAAAGATAAAAACGGGAATATAAACAGATTTCATTTGGAGACTATTCTCGGCTATGGCAAGAATAATGGAGGGATGGATAACATAGCGATATATTTAAAGGATAATTCGGAACTGAGATATCATCATAATGGTATTTATGCACTTCTCAAGAGGAATAAGCCTGTCTTGGACATCATCAAAAAGTACCAACCAATTGCTATAAACTTCGGAATCTCGATATTTATTTACGCAGAAAAAGAAGATGCCATAGTATCTATAGGGAGTGACCAAAAAGACGATGTACTCTACAACGATCCATCATACAAGACCTACCTGGTGGGAAATAAAGGCAATAACTCTTACATCGTTATTTCTGGTCGAGATGTCCTTCAAGGGCCTGATCCACCCATCATTCCTGAAATAGAAATTTACAGCTCAGATGGCCAAAATCAGATTAATACATTGGACCTTCACTCTCTCACACGACAAATAAAAGAAGATCTTGGTAAGGAATTGCTGATGAAACATGTTTTCGATTCAGAACAGCTCAAATTATACTTATACACTTTGGAAGGCCAAATCACTAACGTCACCTCAATCACCTTCAGAAATATTCCTAGTCCTCCAAAATGGGATTCCTGGTGTAAAAGCCTACACATCATTCTCAACAATGCTCCAGTTGTACTCAAATGCGATCAAGATTATCAAAAAACATTCGGTAAAGTCTTCGATTATAACCAGGATTTTAATAATTACGATCCTTCGAATTATTATAAACCATTGCCTTTGGAGTTTTCAGATTACGAGATAATAGTCATCAGAGAAGAAGATGTGGAACCTTATACTGAAGTTATAGTGAAACATAAATTAGGCAAGTATAGATTTTTGCGCCTCGAAGATGATCTGATATTGACAAATGGTTTCGATTTTAAAATACCTGCTTATCGCCCAATTACTGTGATGATTAAAAACTTTTACAAAGATCCTGCAATCTTCTATACACTCAAGTTCACATTTAATGATCAAGTCACGTCTTTCTACTCAGAGAAAGATGGCATTATGAAAGCAAAAACATTGGAAGATTTGTATAATGAATATGACGAAATTTCTACTACCATTATTGGTGATCTTCCTCGAAGAAGGAGAAGAGACCTAGGCGTCCCTAGAGATCCTTTTAACAGAAGCGAATTCAAACAGACACAATTATCAACCACTGGTATCTTCGGAACTGTTATTCAGTCTCTGACAAATATTTGTCACAAATCTTTGGATTATGTCCAGGATTACTTTAAATATATGGTGTACCCTACATCCAACCTTGTTCACAACCCATCACAGAATCCTAAAGTCGATTATCCAAATGAACACAGAATTGGGAATAACAGAATCTTAGGATCGAAACCAAAGATAGCTAACTCTAAGGATAACAAAATCACCTACACAGATGTTAACAGTACATTGCTACTGTTGGACACCTTGGTAAGGAAACTAAGTGACTCCAAGTATAAGCTACCTATGGAGGATTATTTGTTATCACCTCCTGAACAGGTGGAAAAAAAGGTGCTAGAGCTAACCACAAAACTAGGGCTGGATCCTAATGATATTGTTGGAAGTATTGAGAAACAGCAACTGCGAATATTAGACAATTTAACAGAAGAGTGATCAAAGTTGGTAGCACATGAATCAATTAATTAATGTATGGAATGTTTATTTATCATTTTTGTATAAGGGATAAGAGTAACTATCGGAAAAAAAAAATGTTAGCTATACACATTTAATTTAGATTTTTTCTTATATTCATAGAAGATGTCTTGTTTATTGTATTGTATTGTTTATTTTGAAACAATATTTTGTAAATTGTTATGAAGCATGCTCACATAAATAGAAATATGCTGATGTTACAGGTTTTACAACAATAAACTGACCAATTGTATATATAGATCTTCTCCCCTCCCACTTTGCAGTACACTAAAATGTGGTGTGGATATAACTATTTTATTATTTCAATTTTTATTTTTACAGTTACTAAGCAAATAAAAGGGAAACAAGGCAAAAATAATGCTATTTGAAATACTAATAATTGTTACTATAATGATATTGTAAAAGCACAATTACATCAATAAAAATATGCTGAGATTATAGAAAATTTATGGTTTTTAAATCAATAAACTGACTATAAATAAAGTTTCTTTATTTAATTTATTTTTCCCCTCACTTTGTTGTACTAAAAGACAAAGAGGACATACATTGATTATTTTAATGTCGACTATTCACAGTTACTAAGTAAATAAAAGATAAACAAGGTAAGAATAATACTATTAGAAATAATATTGTTATCAGAATATTAATATGCTAATGCATTGTTTTATGAAATATTATTATTACATATTTACATACTCATATATAAAAATATGGTGAGAACACAGAAAATTTATGGCTTTTAAATCAATAATCTCACCACGTATGAAGATAAATTTTTTTTCCTTCAATGTGTTGTTCTACATTATTGTGCTGTTGATTATTCACAGTTACTAAGTAAATAAAAGACAAACAAGGTAACTTTATTACTGTCCAAAATTGTTATAACAATGATATTGATTTTCTTAAATGGAAAAACCCATTAAAAAACTGTCAGTCTGTTTGCTATCAGGAAGGGATGGATAGAGATGGCCATATAGGATAAAGCTGGACTCTGCTTGGCACAGGCCATTCTCCTTAAATAAGAGGCTCATAAGGAAGGATTTATTACTATAATATTTTTAGTAAAAAGCTATGACAAAGCAAATGTCCAATATTTCTGTTGGGGAATATTTCATCATAGGCATAATTGCAAATACAATTAGCAGTGCATCTTTAATAGTTGATATTTCCTGGAGTTTAGAGGGAACAAATTTATATTATAAATAAACAACAACTTATACAAATTTTTATTTTATTTTTTATTTATTGAACATAATACAAGCTGCCACACTCAAGGGCAATGAATATTAGGGCTGAAGTACCCATTCACACTGTATTTACAACTATTTACACATTAAAATAAATATAAAGAAAAATAAATTGATAAAATAAAGGACACTGGAGATAAATAAATATACAATGTTAACAAAAGAAGAAATAATAAAATAAAATAAAATAGAGAAAATAGAATAAAATAAATAAAGAAAATAAAATAAAGAAAATAGAATAAAATAAATAAATAAAATAAAATAAAATAAAGATAATAGAATAAAATAAATAAATAAAATAAAATAAATAAAAATTCTAGATTACATTCATACATATATACATATTTACATTCTGTCCGGGGAACTCCCAGCCATGCCCTGCTCTCCACTTGTAGATGACAAGGCAAGACTCAAAGAGGTCCCGCATCACTGGATTAAAGCCAGTGGAGACTGAGTGAGAGCACTAGTGAGGCCACAGTCGCTCAGGACTTGAGTGGAGGATCTGGCCATTGCCATATTATTGAATAATATTTGTATAAAAGTATATAATACAACATGGATATAAAACTCTATTATATATTTGTAAAGAAATGCACTGTATATTTGTATAAAACCTGATTATATAATAATTGTATAAAATCTTATCACTACTATATATTATTACGGCAGTATAGATCCCTTTTCCGGCTCTCAGGAGCGATGGATTTTGAAGAGTGAGGTATCAAGAGAAATGGAATTTCAAGGAGATGTGACGAATTCCAATTTTGTTTCTTAAAATCTTACAAGGGCTTAAATAAAAGTGATGAAAAAACTGGAAGGTTTCAAAACTTTGACGACTGAGAGTCGACGGATCGAGACGGGATAAGTTGGGTTTTAAAGAATTTGACGCGGGCATGAAGACCATATACGCTCCCCCGGAGCGTATTGGTCCAGCGTTTTAAAGCTTAAAAATCTACCGTTTTCGAGAAAACGCACGATATAGGTCCGCACGGGCCTTGTGCTGTCTTGCGTACGTGCCGTTGTCATGGCAACTTTATACCTTTTAAAGCCAATTGAGACTGTTAACAAAAACGTATTAATAACTGTGAAAACGTTTTGTAAATAAAATATTGTTTTTATGTTTCCATGATTGATAGAATACTACAAACAGAAAGTGGTATAGTTGAGTCTGATTGCTTAAATGTTAAACTGAGGGGGTACTTTCCAGTAGGGCAAGTTAATTACTAATTAAGTATTAACTATTACTTGATAACACATAGTCATTATAAACTATTATAAAGCTTCATCAAATGCGTGTGTTAAATAAACTTTCTTGATAATATTATATTGTTTATCGCTTATACTTCGATTTCATTAAGGATTCATTAAGATATGTGATGCGAGAGTTC
This sequence comes from Rhaphigaster nebulosa, assembly GCA_948150685.1. Classification (NCBI taxonomy): domain Eukaryota; kingdom Metazoa; phylum Arthropoda; class Insecta; order Hemiptera; family Pentatomidae; genus Rhaphigaster; species Rhaphigaster nebulosa. The sequence continues at coordinate 239,478,340 of OX411306.1, read as the reverse complement.
TCGCTCGGGTATACTAGTTGTATAATATTTGAATAAAACTTTGTTGCATAATATTTAGGCGTCGCTATAAGAAATTTAAATGTCGATGCGACGTTAAATAAAGATCATTAAAAAAATATCTGATGTGGACAACACATGACTTCCTTGTACGCCTATTAAACTATAAATCGGTGGCTCAAAAAGTGATCCTGAATTTGGTTACTAGTTTCCGAAAATCGTAATATCTCAAAAACAACACTCGACGTCGCGACATCCATCTATTGACACACACACACAAATAGGGAGGAAAACCAGTATTTTACACTGAATTTTAACACTTAAAACAAGTAATAAAAATGTTTAATTGGATTGGAAACCAAATTGCGTTTGTAACCTTTATTACCGAAACATATGATTTATGTATTTAATTTAAATATAATTTTTGATGTAAGCTTATTATGACCTTCAAGTAAAGTACACTTTTCGGCTCACCAATTTTAACCAAAATATAGTAAATACATTCACATCAATATAAAAATCCTATTTACCAAATTTGAGATGTTTTACATTATATTTTAATATAATTTTTGATGAAAGTCTAATATGACCTTCAAGTAAAGTACCGCTTCCGGTTTTCCAATTTAGACCAAAATCTAGTATGTTATTTAAATCAATATATAAATTATGAATACTAAATTTGAGAAAATTTTCATAGTATTTTAATATAATTTTTGATGGAAATCAATTATGACCTTCAACTAAAGTACCACTTCCGGTGATCAAGCAGTGACCAAAAAGGGAGGTTCACAACTAGATGTTACAACAATCCTGAATACAAACTTTCAACTTTCTACGGCAAACCGTTTTTGAGTTATGCGAAATACGAAAGAACGTACGTACAGACGCCACGACGAAACTAGTCAAAATTGATTCAAGGATGGTCAAAATGGATATTTCCGTTGAAATCTGAAAACCGAAAATTTTCGCGATTACAATAATTCCTTTACTTCGTACAAGGAAGTAAAAAGATACGGAAAAAAAACAAAAAAAAAATAGTGAAGACATTTGAGAAATAACTTTGATTTATCGTAACTGTGAACAAAGATGTTCTTTTCATTCTTTAATACAACTATGTTATGCGGTGTACATCTTTATGGGGTAACTACAGGAGTATGATTGCAGGTCTCCTCACAAGAGTATGACACAAGAATATGAAATCTAGGTCTCTTTCAAGAGTATGACTACAAGAGTGATTTGTCCAGAGGACCATGGGGGTAGGCAAACACAGGAATAGTAAAGGGGATGAAGGAAGGCGGAAGAGATCTGTATAAAAGGGTTGTATAATGGGAGATATGTTATCCGTCAATAAAGAGAATACAGATATTGCTAATATGAGTTCTTTGGAAAAGGGCTCTAAGTAACGATAAGAGTTCTGTGTGCTGTGAGAAAGATCCGACTATCAGAGATATCCTTGTCCTTTAAGTTATCAGAAAAATCAATATAGTTTATTATCTATGGGAATATTTAATAAGCCCTAAATGTCAAAATGAGAATATAGATACTATTATTATCGTCATTAGTTTTAGGATTAACTCGTTCTTTAGGTTATGAATCCCGCGCTGTACCGTTATAGTCATCGTGTGCTTATAGCGAATTACTTATTACAATATATACATATATTCTAATACCCCATGTTAAAAATTGCTGGCTATGGACAGGATTGAGGTTTAATGCATAAGCTATATCTAACACTTAATTTTATCTCTAGATTATAATACATCGCGGAAGTAAATTTGTATTATAATTTTACTTTATTTCTATAGCTTTTATATTACTGACTTTAGCATACCTAAATATTATTTTTATGTTGAATTGTACCTAACTTGTATTGTATTAATCTCAGCTAAATGACTTTGTTTAATTGAATTAATGTTTAAATTAATTAATGATGTTTAATTAGACATCGGTTACTTTGGTAATCTGTTTCTATGAAAATTCGAAAAAGGGACCTATATATTTTTTAAATTTAATTAATAAATATGTGGGGCAACCATTAATGTGAATAACCAAGATAAGGATACAATTTGGCAGCCAAATCATGGAAAAAAAAATATATATATATTCCATAAAATGTATTTAATACAATCATAAAAATAGTTATTGTTTGTTTTAAATATTACCCAACAGCAACCTCATTGATGACCAGTCAAGGCGAGGGTTTTATTTAAATCCTTTGTTAAGAAAGCGCTGAAAACTCTCTCCTCGAGAGAGATTTGGAAATGCAATAGAAAAAAAAAGAGATTCAAAAACTCTTTACATGAATAAATAAGAAATCTCGAATTTATTTTTATTTATTTATTTTCGAATTTATTATATATATATATATATACATATATATATATATATATATACATATATATATATATATATATATATATATATATATATATATATATATACATATATATATATATATATATATATGTGTATGCATTGTGTTGTACACAAAGGGTAAGTGGGGGTAAGAAAACACTGCGAAATACTGGTCAGTGACAAATTCAGAAACTAGCCCTTTGTGAGGTCAGAAGGAAGGTGGTATAGCCAGCACAAGGTTGGCTGGTTGCCTGCTGGGTGGTTAGTTTTTCAGGTGAGTACAGACTTATGTGCAATTGTTTATTTTAGATGTTAGATATGTTGTATAGTATTTCTTTTGAACCATATTATAAGTAATATAAAGTATTAAAGTAAAAATATAAAATCTTAGATTTAGGGGGTGATTTTAAAGGAAGCATCATGGCGGCAGAGATGCTTAAATTTTAAATAGCTATTCTAGCCATCGTGTTAATATACGCGATTTGTATTTCAAATAAAAAAAAACACTTGGATAAGAAATGATTTTAAAGGTTATACTTTAATAATTTTTGTATATACCTTACTAAAATAACAAAACAATATGCACATTGTTTTAAATGGCAATAATACGTCAATGGCAAACATCACTCTAGAATACCCCCTCCACCCAGCCTTTCTTATTAAATTATTGCTTCGTTTATTAAATTAAATATTACTTGTATCATTTTCGCAATAGAATAGGGAATATAGGTGGTCATTGAAAGTGAAATTTTAAAATTAATTTTTAGCCCTATTATTCAGCTGGAAGGTGATAGCCAGCACAAGGTTGGCTGGTTGCCTGCTGAGTGGTTAGTTTTTTTGTTTGTTTTTTTATAATGCATTCTGATCACCAGGTGAGTACAGACTTATGTGCAATTGTTTATTTTAGATGTTAGATATATTGTATAGTATTTTTTATAACCATATAATAAGCAATATAAAGTATAAAGATTAAAATGTAAAATGTTAGATTTAAGTGGTTATTTTAAAGGGGGCATCATGGCGGCAGACCAGCTAAAATTTCAAATAGCTATTCTAGCCATCGTGTTAAAATACGTGATTTGTATTTCAAATAAAAAAAAACACTTGGATAAGAAATGATTTTAAAGGTTATACTTATATAATTTTTGTATATACCTTACTAAAATAACAAAACAATATGCACAATGTTTTAAATGGCAATAATACGTCCATGGCAAAAATCACACTAGAATACTCCTGATATTACTTATTAAGTTATTGGTTCGTTTATTGCAGAAAAATTATTTAAATAATACTTGTATCATTTTAGCGATAGAAATTCCCTATTCTAGCAATTAATTCTAGATATATATATATATATTCTAATTCTAGCAATAGAATAGGGAATATAGGTGGTCAATTGAAAGTGAAATTTTAAAATTATTTCTTAGCCCTAAGCACTTTGTTCAATATTTTTTTCAATATTCTATTGCATATTTTTTTTTTTTTTTTTTTAACTTAATCGTTTTATAATTAATATCAATTTGGAAAAATGGAAAAAGGGATTCATCAACTACCCTATAATATATGAGGTGAGAATGTATATAATAGCTAGATCAAACAATTTTAAAGGCTTTATTTTATTCTTTATTCTTGACTTTTCGTTTTCTGTAAATTAAAATATACGTAAATTGTTTATAATATTGCAAATATGTAAAATATTAAAATATATATGTAAATTAAAAATAAATATATATATATATATATATATATATATTGTGTTGTACACAAAGGGTAAGTGGGGGTAAGAAAACACTGCGAAATACTGGTCAGTGACAAATTCAGAAACTAGTCCTTTGTGACGTCAGCTGGAAGGTGGTAGAGCCAGCACAAGCTTGGCTGGTTGCCTGCTGAGTGGTTGGTTTTTTTTATAATGTATTCTGATCACCGGGTGAGTTATGTGCAATTTAAAATTGTTTATTTTAGATGTTAGATATATTCTATAATATTTTTTTGAACCATATAAGAAGCAATATAAATTTTAAAGATTAAAATGTAAAATGTTAGATTTAGGTGGTTATTTTAAAGGAGGCATCATGGCGGCAGACCAGCTTAAATTTCAAATAGCTATTGTAGCCATCTTGTTAAAATACGTGATTTGTATTTCAAATTAAATAAACACTTGGTTAAGAAATGATTTTAAAGGTTATACTTTAATAATTTTTATACATACCTTATTCAATAAACAAAACAAATACGTAAGTTATTTTTAATGTCAATAATACGTCAATGCCAAACATCACTCTAGAATACCCCTCCACCCGGCCTTAGTTATTAAATTATTGATTCGTTTATTGCAAAAAAAAATATTTAAATATTACTTGGATTGTTTTAGCGATAGAATAGATGGTCAATTGAAAGTGAAATTTTAAAATTATTTTTTAGTCCTATGCTCTTTGTATATATATGTATCATTGAATTCTCCTTTGTTCAATATTGTTTCAAATATTCTATGGTATTTTTTTTTTATTTTTTTTTTTTTAGCATAATCGATTTATAATTATATCAATTTGGAAAAATGGAAAAAATGATTCATCAACTACCCTATTTCATATGAGGTGAGAATGTATATAATAGCTAGATAAAACAATTTTAAAGGCTTTATTTTATTCTTTATTCTTGACTTTTTGTTTTCTGAAAATTAAAATATATGTAATATTATATGTAATATTTTATTAAATATTAAAAATATTATAATATTTATATAAATTATAAACTAAAAATATATATATATATATATATATATATATATATATATATTGTGTTGTACACAAAGGGTAAGTGGGGGTAAGAAAACACTGCGAAATAATGGTCAGTGACAAATTCAGAAACTAGCCCTTTGTGATGTCAGCAGGAAGGTGGTATGGCCAGCACAAGCTTGGCTGGTTGCCTGCTGAGTGGTTGGTTTTTTTTTGTTTTTTTTATAATGTTTTCTGTTCAACAGGTGAGTACTGACTTTTGTGCAATTGTTTATTTTAGATGTTATAAATAATGTATAGTATTTTTTTTAACCATATTATAAGTAATATAAATTATTAAAGTTAAAATGTAAAATGTTGTTCAATATTGTTTCCAATATTCTATAATAATTTTTTTTTTTAGCATAATCGATTTATAATTTATATCTATTTCACTCAGAGAATATATATAAAAGCTAGATAAAACAATTTTAAACAGTTTTATTTCAGAAACTAGCCCTTTGTGACGTCAGCTGGAAGGTGTTAGAGCCAGCACAAGGTTGGCTGGTTGCCTGTTGAGTGGTTAGTTTTTTTCAAGTGAGTACAGACCTATGTGCAATTGTTTATTTTAGATGTTAGATATATTGTATAGTATTTTTTCGAATCATATAATAAGTAATATAAAGTATAAAGATTAAAATGTAAAATGTTAGATTTAGGTGGTTATTTTAAAGGGGGCATCATGGCGGCAGAGGTGCTTAAATTTCAAATAGCTATTTTAGCCATCGTGTTAAAATACGAGATTCGTATTTCAAATTAAAAAAACACTTGAATAAGAAATGATTTTAAAAGTTATAATTTAATAATTTTTGTATATACCTTACTAAAATAATAAAACAATATGCACATTGTTGTAAATGGCAATAATACGTCAATGCCAAAAATTACACTAGAATACCCCCTCCATCCAGCCTTACTTATTAAATTATTGCTTCGTTTGTTGCAGAAAAATAATTTAAATATTACTTGTATCATTTTACCAACAGAAAAGGGAATATAGGTGGTCAATTGAAAGTATAATTTTAAAATTATTTTTTAGTCCTATGCACTTTGTATATATATGTATCATTGAATTCTCCTTTGTTCAATATTTTTTTCAATATTCTATCGCAGTTTTTTTTTTTTTTTTTTTTTACCTTAGTCGATTTATAATTAATATCAATTTGGAAAAATAGAAAAAGGGATTCATCAACTACCCTATAATATATGAGGTGAGAATGTATATAATAGCTAGATCAAACAATTTTAAAGGCTTTATTTTATTCTTTATTCTTGACTTTTCGTTTTCTGTAAATTAAAATATATGTAAATTTTTTATAATATTAAAAATATGTAAAATATTAAAATATATATGCAAATTAAAAATAAATATATATATATATATATATATATATATATATATATATATATATATATAGTGTTGTACACAAGGGGTAAGAAAACACTGCGAAATACTGGTCAGTGACCAATTTAGAAACTAGCCCTTTGTGACGTCAGCTGGAAGGTGGTATAGCCAGCACAAGCTTGGCTGGTTGCCTGCTGAGTGGTTGGTTTTTTTCAAGTGAGTACAGACCTATGTGCAATTGTTTATTTTAGATGTTAGATATATTGTATAGTATTTTTTTTAATCATATAATAAGTAATATAAAGTATTAAGATTAAAGTGTAAAATGTTAGATTTAGGTGGTTATTTTAAAGGGGGCATCATGGCGGCAGACCAGCTTAAATTTCAAATAGCTATTGTAGCCATCTTGTTAAAATACCTGATTTGTATTTCAAATTAAAAAAACACTTGGATAAGAAATGATTTTAAAGGTTATACTTTAATAATTTTTGTATATACCTTATTCAATAAACAAAACAAATACGTAAGTTGATTTTAATCTCAATAATACGTCAGTGCCAAACATCACTCTAGAATACCCCCTCTACACGGCCTTAGTTATTAAATTATTGATTCTTTTATTGCAAAAAAATTATTTAAATATTACTTGGATCGTTTTAGCGATAGAATAGGTGGTCAATTGAAAGTGAAATTTTAAAATTATTTTTTAGTCCTATGCGAAATACTGGTCAGTGACCAATTTAGAAACTAGCCCTTTGTGAGGTCAGCAGGAAGATGGTATAGCCAGCACAAGCTTGGCTGGTTGCCTGCTGAGTGGTTGGTTTTTTTTTTTTTTTTTTTTTTTATAATGTTTTCTGTTCAACAGGTGAGCACTGACTTTTGTGCAATTGTTTATTTTAGATGTTAGAAATAATGTATAGTATTTTTTTGAACCATATTATAAGTAATATAAATTATTAAAGTTAAAATGTAAAATGTTGTTCAATATTGTTTCCAATATTCTATAATAATTTTCTTTTTTAGCATAATCGATTTATAATTTATATCTATTTCACTCAGAGAATGTATATAACAGCTAGATAAAACAATTTTAAACAGTTTTCTTTCAGAAACTAGCCCTTTGTGACGTCAGCTGGAAGGTTGTATAGCCAGCACAAGCTTGGCTGGTTGCCTGCTGAGTGGTTAGTTTTTTTCAAGTGAGTACAGACCTATGTGCAATTGTTTATTTTAGATGTTAGATATATTGTATAGTATTTTTTCGAATCATATAATAAGTAATATAAAGTATAAAGATTAAAATGTAAAATGTTAGATTTAGGTGGTTATTTTAAAGGGGGCATCATGGCGGCAGAGGTGCTTAAATTTCAAATAGCTATTTTAGCCATCGTGTTAAAATACGAGATTCGTATTTCAAATTAAAAAAACACTTGAATAAGAAATGATTTTAAAAGTTATAATTTAATAATTTTTGTATATACCTTACTAAAATAATAAAACAATATGCACATTGTTGTAAATGGCAATAATACGTCAATGCCAAAAATTACACTAGAATACCCCCTCCATCCAGCCTTACTTATTAAATTATTGCTTCGTTTGTTGCAGAAAAATAATTTAAATATTACTTGTATCATTTTACCAACAGAAAAGGGAATATAGGTGGTCAATTGAAAGTGAAATTTTAAAATTATTTTTTAGTCCTATGCACTTTGTATATATATGTATCATTGAATTCTCGTTTGTTCAATATTTTTTACAATATTCTACCGTAATTTTTTTTTTTAACTCAATCGATTTATAATTAATATCAATTTGGAAAAAGGGATTTATCAACTACCCTATTTTATATGAGGTGAGAATGTATATAATAGCTAGATCAAACAATTTTAAAGGCTTTATTTTATTCTTTATTCTTGACTTTTCGTTTTTTGTAAATTAAAATATATGTAAATTTTTTAAAATATTAAAATTATGTAAAATATTAAAATATATATGTAAATTAAAAAAAATAAATATATATATATATATATATATATATATATATATATATATATATATATATATATATATAGTGTTGTACACAAAGGGTAAGTGGGGGTAAGAAAACACTGCGAAATACTGGTCAGTGACCAATTTAGAAACTAGCCCTTTGTGACGTCAGCTGGAAGGTGGTAGAGCCAGCACAAGGTTGGCTGGTTGCCTGCTGAGTGGTTAGTTTTTTTCAAGTGAGTACAGACCTATGTGCAATTGTTTATTTTAGATGTTAGATATATTGTATAGCATTTTTTCGAATCTTATAATAAGTAATATAAAGCATAAAGATTAAAATGTAAAATGTTAGATTTAGATGGTTATTTTAAAGGGGGCATCATGGCGGCAGAAGTGCTTAAATTTCAAATAGCTATTCTAGCCATCGTGTTAAAATACGAGATTTTTATTTCAAATAAAAAAAAAAACACTTGGATCAGAAATGATTTTAAAGGTTATACTTTAATAATTTTTGTATATACCTTACTAAAATAATAAAACAATATGCACATTGTTGTAAATGGCAATAAAACGTCAATGCCAAACATACCTCCCCAGTCTTAGTTATTAAATTATTGATTTCTTTATTGCAGAAAAATAATTTAAATATTACTTGGATCGTTTTAGCGATAGAATAGGGAATATAGGTGGTCAATTGAAAGTATAATTTTAAAATTATTTTTTAGCCCAAAGCACTTTGTATATATATATATGTATCATTGAATTCTCCTTTGTTCAATATTGTTTCTAATATTCTTTGGTAATTTTTTTTTTTTTTTTTTTTTTTAGCATAATCGATTTATAATTAATATCTATCTATATCAGAAAATATATATAACAGCTCGATCAAACAATTTTATACAGTTTTCTGTCAGAAAATTCGGAAACTAGGCCTTTGTGACGTCAGCTGGAAGGGGGTATAGCCAGCACAAGCTTGGCTGGTTGCCTGCTGAGTGGTTGGTTTTTTTCAAGTGAGTACAGACCTATGTGCAATTGTTTATTTTAGATGTTAGATATATTGTATAGTATTTTTTTGAACCATATAATAAGTGATATAAAGTATAAAGATTAAAATGTAAAATGTTAGATTTAGGTGGTTATTTTAAAGGAAGTATCATGGCGGCAGACGGACTTAAATTTCAAATAGGTATTCTAGCCATCGTGTTAAAATACGTGATTTGTATTTCAAATTAAAAAAACACTTGGATATGAAATGATTTTAAAGGTTATACTTTAATAATTTTTGTATATACCTTATTAAAATAACAGAACAATATGCACGTTGTTGTAAATGGCAATAATACGTCAATGGCAAACATCACTCTAGAATACCCCCTCCACCCAGACTTAGTTATTAAATTATTGATTCCTTTATTGCAGAAAAATAATTTAAATATTACTTGTATCATTTTAGCAATAGAATAGGGAATATAGATGGTCAATTGGAAGTGAAATTTTAAAATTATTTTTTAGCCCTATTATTCAGCTGGAAGGTGATAGCCAGCACAAGCTTGGCTGGTTGCCTGCTGAGTGGTTAGTTTTTTTTGTTTGTTTTTTTATAATTTGTTCTAATCACCGGGTGAGTAGAGACTTATGTGCAATTGTTTATTTTAGATGTTAGATATATTGTATAGTATTTTTTTGAATCATATAATAAGTAATATAAAGTATTAAGATTAAAATGTAAAATGTTAGATTTAGGTGGTTATTTTAAAGGGGGCATCATGGCGGCAGACCAGCTTAAATTTCAAATAGCTATTGTAGCCATCTTGTTAAAATACGTGATTTGTATTTCAAATTAAAAAAGCACTTGGATAAGAAATGATTTTAAAGGTTATACTTCAATAATTTTTGTATATACCTTACTAAAATAACAAAACAATATGCACATTGTTTAAATCTCAATAATACGTCAATAGCAAACATCACTCTAGAATACCCCTCCACCCGGCCTTAGTTATTAAATTATTGATTCGTTTATTGCAAAAAAATTGTTTAAATATTACTTGGATCATTTTAGCAATAGAATAGGGAATATAGGTGGTCAATTGATAGTGAAATTTTAAAATTATTTTTTAGTCCTAAGAAGTTTGTAAATATATGTATCATTGAATTCTCCTTTGTTCAATATTGTTTCTAATATTCTATGGTATTTTTTTTTTTTTTTTTAGCATAATCGATTTATAATTATATCAATTTGGAATAATGGAAAAAATGATTCATCAACTACCCTATTTCATATGAGGTGAGAATGTATATAATAGCTAGATAAAACAATTTTAATGGCTCTTTTTTATTCTTTATTCTTGACTTTTCGTTTTCTGTAAATTAAAATATATGTAATAATTTATTAAATATTAAAAATATGTAAAATATTATAATATTTATATAAATCTTAAATTAAAAAAAAAAAAAAAAAAAAAATATATATATATATATATATATATATATATATATATATATATATATATATATATATATATATATATATATACAAGCTTGGCTGGTTGTCTGCTGACTGATTTATTTTTTTTATAATGTATTCTGATCACCGGGTGAGTAGAGACTTATGTGCAATTGTTTATTTTAGATGTTAGATATATTGTATAGTATTTTTTGAACCATTTAATAAGCAATACAAAGTATAAAGATTAAAATGTAGAATGTTAGATTTAGGTGGTTATTTTAAAGGGGGCATCATGGCGGCAGAAGGACTTAAATTTCAAATAGCTATTCTAGCCATCGTGTTAAAATAAGTGATTTGTATAACAAATTAAAAAAAGCACTTGGATAAGAAATGATTATAAAGGTTATACTTTAATAATTTTTGTATATACCTTACTAAAATAATAAAACACTTTGTAAATATATGTATCATTGAAATCTCCTTTGTTCAATATTGTTTCTAACATTCTTTGTTAATTTTTTTTTCTTTTTAGCATAATCGATTTATAATTAATATCTATCTCACTCAGTAAATGTATATAACAGCTAGATCAAAAACAATTTTAAAAGCATAATTTTATTTTCTATTCTCGACTTTTCGTTTTCTGTAAATTAAAATATATGTAAATTTTTTAAAATATTAAAAATATGTAAAATATATATGTATAAATTAAAATGTATATATATATATATATATATATATATATATATATATATATATATATATATATATTGTGTTGTACACAAAGGGTAAGTGGGGGTAAGAAAACACTGCGAAATACTGGTCAGTGATAAATTCAGAAACTTTTTTTTTTTTTACTTTCCCTTACCTATATACGAAGTTTATAGTAAGGGGAGTATTGCGATCGTGAAAATTTTCGAATTCGAGTTTTCAACGGAAATACACGTTTTAACGTACCCTGAATCCAAATGACCAAGTCTAGCAAAATGGTATGTGTGTCAGTGTGTATGTGATCAGTCTAGCTCAAAAACGTAAAGCTGTACGCTACTGAAATTACATATTTAAGATTAGTACATGCATGTGATGTTACAGCAACATTTTCGTCAAAATCGACGAACCGGAAGTGCCACTTTATAGAATCGATTTTACACATTTTTACAATTTTCTCGAAAACGGCTCTAACGATTTTGATTAAACTTGCCTAAATTATTCTTTATAAAGACCTTTAACTTTTCATATATATTGTACATCACCAAGGAATTGCAGAGAAAAAAGTTATGATGAAAAGAATATTTTATTGAGGCATAACTTCAAAAGCGTGCAATTTATGGTAAATCATCTATAGACTTGTATGAAAGATAATTAAATTATCTAAAAAAGAATCATCAAAATCGGACCAGTATTAGCAAAGATACAGCGCATCGGACAAACCGGAAATAGCTATTATATTATGGATATTACACTTTTTTACAATTTTCTCGAAAACGGCTCTAACGATTTTGATGAAACTTGCCTAAATTATTCTTCATAAAGGTCTTTAACTTTTCATTTACGTAGTAAATCACCGTGGAATTGTAGGGAAAAAGGTTATGATGAAAAGAATATTTTATTTGCGCATAGCTTAAAAAGTGTGCATTTTACGGTAAAATATGTATAGAATTGTATGGAAGGTAATTGAATTATCTAAAAATAAATAAAAGAATGATCAAAATCGGACCAGTATTAGCAAAGATACAGCGCATCGGACTAACCGGAATTATCTATTATATCATGGATTTTACACTTTTTTACAATTTTCTCGAAAACGGCTCTAACGATTTTGATGAAACTTGCATAAATTATTCTTTACAAAGGCCTTTAGTTTTTCATATATTTGGTACATCACCGAGGAAATGCAGGAAAAAAAGTTATGAAGAAAAGAATATTTTATTTTCACATGGCATAAAAAGTATGCAATTTATAGTAAATTATGTACAGAATTATATGAAAGGTTAATAAAGTATCTAAAAAAAAAGAAATCAAAATCGGACAAGTATTAGTAAAGATACAGTGTATTTTATGAGGAGCATAAAATAGATGGATAACCGAGCGCATCCGAAAGGAGATAGATGCGACCGAACCTCCTCCCGCCAATCTGTTGTAAACAATACGCTCTGTAACAAAGTAATTTAAGAATACAAAAACGGAAATTAACTTAATAATTTCTACTTTCACATAATTTAATGGAAAGAAAATGTTTCCATAGAAACTGAACCAGCAACTTTTAAAATATATTTACAACTTGACAAAGTTAAAACATATAGGTAGTGTACAGAATTGTTGTACTAAAATTGTTTTAAAAACTATTTGATTGTACTTAAGTGGGAGAAGAATTGAATGCTGCTGAGTTTATTTCAAGTATTGTTTATGTGAACCCTTTAGAATTATATTAAAAAGATAATTATTATAGCTGTAAGGGAAAGTTGTGTGATGCGCGCACCGCACCAGATTTTTTTGTTTCGTTTTTTACTTTCCCTTAGCTATATACGAAGTATATAGTAAGGGCAAGTATTGCGATCGTGAAAAATTTCGAATTCGAGTTTTCGACGGAAATACACGTTTTAAGGTCCCCTGAGTCCAAATGACCAAGTCTCGCAAAATGGTCTGTGTGTGCGGGTTTGTGTATGTGAATAGTCTAGACCAAAAACGAAAAGTTGTACGATACTGAAATTACGTATTTAAGGTTGGCACATGCACGTGATGTTACAGCAACATTTTCGTCAAAATCGACTAACCGGAAGTGCCAGTTTATATAATCGATTTTACACTTTTTTGCAATTTTCTCGAAAACGGCTCTAACGATTTTGATGAAACTTGCCTAATGTCTTCTCCTTACAGCCCTTTAACTTTTCATTTATGAAGTAAATCACCGAGGAATTGCAGGGAAAAAAGTTATGACGAAAAGAATATTATATTTGCGCATGGCTTAAAAAGTATGCATTTTACGGTAATTTATCTATAGACTTTTATGAAAGGTAATTGAATCATCTAAAGAAGAATAAAAGAATCATTAAAATCGGACCAGTATTAGCAAAGATACAGCGCATCGGACTAACCGGAATTAGCTATTATATCATGGATTTTACAATTTTCTCGAACGATTTTGATGAAACTTGCATAAATTATTCTTTACAAAGGCCTTTAGTTTTTCATATGTTTGGTACATCACCGAGGAAATGCAGGGAAAAAGTTATGATGAAAAGTATGTTTAATTTACGCAAAACTTCAAAAGCGTGCAATTTATGGTAAATTATGTATAGAATTGCATGAAAGATAATTAAATCATCTATTAAAAAAAAAAAGAATTATAAAAATCGGACCAATAATAGCAAAGATACAGCGTATCGGACTAACTGGGATTAGCTATTATATAATGGATTTTACACTTTTTTACATTTTTCTCGAAAATGGCTCTAACGATTTTGATGAAACTTGTCTAAATTATTCTTCATAAAGGTCTTTAACTTTTTCTTTATGTAGTAAATCACCTAGAAAATGGAGGGAAAAAATTATGATGAAAAAAATATTTTATTTGCGCCTGGCTTAAAAAGTATGCATTTTACGGTAAATTATGTATAAAATTGCACGAAAGGTAATTAAATCATCTAAAAAAGAATCATCAAAATCGGACCAATATTAGCAAAGATACAGCGCATCGGACGTGCCGGAATTAGCTATTATATCATGGAATTTACAGTTGTTTACAATTTTCTCGTAAACGAATCCTGCGATTTTGGTGAAACTTGCCCAATGTCTTCAACTTAAAGACGTTTAACTTTTCATTTATGTAGTATATCAACGAAAAAGTGTGGGAAAAAATTTATGACGAAAAGAATATTTTATTTGCGTATAGCTTAAAAAGTATGCATTTTATGGTAAATTATGTATGGAATTGTATGAAAGGTAATTAAATTATAGAAAAAAACAATAAAAGAATCATCAAAATCGGACCAGTATTAGCAACGATACAGTGTATTTTATGAGGAGCATAAAATAGAAGGATAATCGAGCACATCCGAAAGGAGATGGATGCGACCGAACTTCCTCCCGCCAATCTGTTGTAAACAATACGCTATGTAACAAAGTAATTTAAGAATACAAAGCGGAAATTTACGTAAACGTTTCTACTTTAACATTATTTAATGGAAAGAAAATGTTTCCATGGAAACTAAATCAGAATCTTTTATATTATACTAGTATACCCGAGCGAGAACTCTCGCTTTAGATATCTATCTACATATCTTCTCCCTAATGCAATCGAAGAATAAGCTAGTTATATTGGAGAAGCATATTTCTTCGTATAATGTTAGAAACAATATAATACATTCGCATGTTAGAAACAATATAATATTAGCAAGAAAGTTTATTTAACAATTACATTTGGTAAAGCAGCATAGTTTATAATGATCATGTTGAAGTAACATTTTACTTAATAAGTAAGCTAAGCAATAAGACTCTGCTATACCATTTTCTATATGTAGTATTCATATTTAACAGTGTTTTACGGTTAGACAGAGGAAAGAATATATAATCTCCTCAATCATTCATAGAAACTTAAAAACAACAATTTAACAGAATAATTTAAAAATTATTAAAAAGAGTTTGCATATAGACCCAACTTATTTTTACATGTTTAAAGTTGCCATGAAAACGGAAAACAATATATAATTTTCCACTTATTAAAAGTGTTTGTAAACAGACTCAAATTGATATAAAGTTGCCATGACAACGGCACGTACGCAAGATGGCACCAGACCCCGTGCGGACCTATACCGTGCGTTATCTCGAAAACGGTAGGTTTTTAAGCTTTAAAACGCCGGACCAATACGCTCCCTCAGAGCGTACATGGTCTTGAAGCCCGCGTCAAAATCTTTAAAACCCAACTTATCCCGTCTCGATCCGCCGACTTTCAGTCGTCAAAGTTTTGAAACCTTCCAGTTTTTTCATCACTTTTATTTAAGCCCTTGTAAGATTTTAAGAAATAAAATTGGAATTCGTCACATCTCCGTGAAATTCCTTTTCTTTTGATACCTCACTCGTCAAAATCCATCGCTCCTGAGAGCCGGAAAAGGGATCTATACTACCGTAATAATATATAGTAGTGACTAGTATACCCGAGCGAGAACTCTCGCGTTAGATCCTAATGCATTAGAAATATAAGCGATATTAGGGAAACATATTTATTCGTGTAAACAATGTAATATTATAAAGAAAGTTTATTTATCGAACACATTTGGTGAAGCTACATAGTTTGTAATGATTATGTTGAAGTTACAGTTCATACTTAATAAGTAGTTAGCTTACCCCATTGGAAAACATCTCTTCAATTTAGCAGTTAGGCAATTAGATTCAGCTATACCATTTCTATATGTAGTATTCATATATAGCAGTGCCCTTTAGGGTTGGACAGATGGAACAATATATAATTTCCCACTCATTAAAAGTGTTTGTAAACAGACTCAAACTGATAAATAGTTACCATGACAACGGCACATACGCAAGATGACAAGGTCATGAGGAAGATGACAAATATATTTGCAACTTGACAAAGTTAAAATATATAGGTAGTGTACAGAATTGTTGTACTAAAATTGTTTTAAAAACTATTTTATTGTACTTAAGTGGGAGAAGAATTGAATGCTGCTGAGTTTATTTCAAGTATTGTTTATGTGAACTCTTTAGAATTATATTAAAAAGATAATTATTATAGGGCGGTAAGGGAAAGTTATATGATGCGCGCACCATGCGAAATGTGCCATGCGAAAATAAAATATTCTTTCTTCATAACTTTTTCCCTGCAATTCCTCGGTGATTTACTACATAAATGAAAAGTTAAAGGCCTTTATGAAGAATAATTTAGGCAAGCTTCATCAAAATCGTTAGAGCAGTTTTCGAGAAAATTGTAAAAAAGTGTAATATCCATAATATAATAGCTCTTTCCGGTTAGTCTGATGCGTTGTATCTTTGCTAATACTGGTCCGATTTTAATGATTCTTTTATTCTTTTTTAGATGATTTAATTACCTTTCATAAAAGTCTATAGATAAATTACCGTAAAATGCATACTTTTTAAGCCATGCGCAAATATAATATTCTTTTCGTCATAACTTTTTTCCCTGCAATTCCTCGGTGATTTACTTCATAAATGAAAAGTTAAAGACCTTTATGAAGAATAATTTAAGCAAGTTTCATCAAAATCGTTAGAGCCGTTTTCGAGAAAATTGTAAAAATGTGTAAAATCGATTATATAAAGTGGCACTTCCGGTAAGTCGATTTTGACGAAAATGTTACTGTAACATCACATGCATGTGCTAACCTTAAATACGTAATTTCAGTATCGTAAAGCTTTCCGTATACACACAGACCATTTTGCGAGATTTGGTCATTTGGACTCAGGGGACCTTAAAACATGTATTTCCGTTGAAAACTCGAATTCGAAAATTTTTACGATCGCAATACTTCCCCTTACTATATACCTCGTAGATAGGTCAGGGAAAGTAATAAGCGATATTATGGAAACATATTTATTCGTGTAAACAATATAATATTACCAAAAAAGTTTATTTAATACACACATTTGGTGAAGCTACATAGTTTGTAATGGCTATGTTGAAGTTGCATACTTAATAAGTAATTAGCTTAGCTCACTGGAAAATATCTCTTAAATTTAGCCGTTAGGCAATAAGACTCAGCTATACCATATTCTGTGTAGTATTCATATTTAACAGTGCCCTTTAGGGTTGGACATGGGAAAAAATATATTAAACTCATTATAAGACTTTGTAAACAGACTCAAATTCACAAGAAGTTGCCATGACAACGGCACGTACGCAAGATGACATGAGGCCCGTGCGGACCTATATCGTGCGTTATCTCGAAAACGGTAGGTTTTTAAGCTTTAAAACGCTGGACCAACACGCTCCTTGGGAGCGTAAAAGGTCTGGATGCCCGCGTCAAAATCTTTAAAACCCAACTTATTCCGTCTCTATCCGCCGACTCTCAGTCGTCAAAGTTTTGAAACCTTCCAGTTTTTTCAGGATTTATTTAAGCCCTTGTAAGATTTTAAGAAACAAAATTGGAATTCGTCACATCTCCGTGAAATTCTCGTTCTTTTGATACCTCACTCGTCAAAATCCATCGCTCCTGAGAGCCGGAAAAGGGATCTATACTACCGTAATAATACATAGTAGTGATTTGCAACATGACGAAGTTAAAATATATAGGTTGTGTACAGAATTGTTGTACTAAAATTGTTTAAAAAACTGTTTTATTGTACTTAAGTGGGAGAAGAAGTGAATGCTGCTGAGTTTATTAGAAGCAGTGTTTATGCGAACTCTTTAAAATTATTTACGCATAACTTCAAAAGCGTGCAATTTATGGTAAATTATCTATTGTATGAAAGACTTGTATGAAAGGTAATTAAATCATCTAAAAAAACAACAAAGAATCATAAAAATCGGACCAATAATAGCAAAGATACAGCGCATCGGACAAACCGGAAATGATAATTATATCATGGATATTACAATTGTTTACAATATTCTCGAAAACGGCTCTAACGATTTTGATGAAACTTGTCTAAATTATTCTTCATAAAGGCCTTTAACTTTTCATTTATGTAATAAATCACCGAGGAATTGTAGGGAAAAAGGTTATGATGAAAAGAATATTTTATTTGCGCATAGCTTAAAAAGTATGCATTTTACGGTAAAATATGTATGAAAGATAATTAAATTATCTAAAAAACAATTAAAGAATCATCAAAATCGGACCAGTATTAGCAAAGATACAGCGCATCGGACTAACCGGAATTAGCTATTATATCATGGAATTTACAGTTGTTTACAATTTTCTCGTAAACGACTCCTACGATTTTGGTGAAACTTGCCCAATGTCTTCAACTTAAAGACGTTTAACTTTTCATTTATGTAGTATATCAACGAAAAAGTGTGAGGAAAAAATTTATGACGAAAAGAATATTTTATTTGCGCATAGCTTAAAAAGTATGCATTTTATGGTAAAATATGTATGGAATTGTATGAAAGGTAATTTAATTATCTAAAAAACAAAAAAAAAATCAAAAGCGGACCAGTATTAGCAACGATACAATGTATTTTATGAGGAGCATAAAATAGATGAATAACCGAGCGCATCTGAAAGGAGACGGATGCTACCGAACCTTCTCCCACCAATCTGTTATAAACAATATACTCTGTAATAAAGTAATTTAAGAATACAAAAGCGGAAATTAACTTAATAATTTCTACTTTCATATTATTTAATGGAAAGAAAATATTTCCATAAAAACTAAACCGAAACTTTTAAAATATATTTTCAACTTGACAAACTTAAAATATAAAGGTAGTGCACAGAATTGTTGTAATAAAATTGTTTAAAAAACTGTTTTATTGTACTGAAGTGGGAGAAGATGTGAAGAAGTGAATGAATGCTGCTGAGTTTATTTCAAACATTGTTTATGTGAACTCTTTAAAATTATATTAAAAAGATAATTATTATAGGACGGTAAGGGAAAGCTGTGTGATGCGCGCACCGCACCAGATTTTTTATAATGTATTCTGATCACTAGGTTAGTACAGACTTATGTGCAATTGTTTATTTTAGATGTTAGATATATTGTATAGTATTTTTTTATAACCATATAATAAGCAATATAAAGTATAAAGATTAAAATGTAGAATGTTAGATTTAGGTGGTTATTTTAAAGGGGACATCATGGCGGCAGAAGTGCTTAAATTTCAAATAGCTATTCTAGCCATCGTGTTAAAATACGTTATTTGTATTTCAAATTAAAAAAACACTTGGATATGAAATAATTTTAAAGGTTATACTTCAATAATTTTTGTACATACCTTACTAAAATAACAAAACAATATGCACATTTTTTAAATCTCAATAATACGTCAATGCCAAACATCACTCTAGAATAACCCCCCTCTCCCCAGCCTTACTTATTAAATTATTGATTCGTTTATTGCAGAAAATAATTTAAATATAACTTGGATCATTTTAGCAATAGAATAGGGAATATAGGTGGTCAATTGAAAGTGAAATTTTAAAATTATTTTTTAGCCCTAAGCACTTTGTAAATATATGTATCATTGAATTCTCCTTTGTTCAATATTGTTTATAATATTCTGTGGTAATTTTTTTTTTTTTTTTTTTTTAGCATAATCGATTTATAATTAATATCTATCTCAATCAGAAAATGTATATAACAGCTAGATCAAACAATTTGAAACAGTTTTCTGTCAGAAAATTCAGAAACTAGCCCTTTGTGACGTCAGCTGGAAGGTGGTAGAGCCAGCACAAGCTTGGCTGGTTGCCTGCTGAGTGGTTATTTTTTTTCAAGTGAGTACAGACCTATGTGTAATTGTTTATTTTAGATGTTAGATATATTGTATAGTATTTTTTTGAACCACATTATAAGTAATATAAGGTATAAAGGTTAAAATGTAAAATGTTAGATTTAGGTGGTTATTTTGAAGGGGGCATCATGGCGGCAGACGGGCTTAAATTTCTATTCCAGCCATCGTGTTAATATACGCGATTTGTATTTCAAATTAAAAAAACACTTGAATAAGAAATGATTATTAAGTTCATAATTTTTATATATACCTTATTGAAAAAACAAAACAAATACGCAAGTTGTTTTAAATGTCAAAAATATGTATATACCAAAAATCACAATAGAATACCCTTGATATTACTTATGAAGTTATTGATTAATTTATTTCAGAGAAATAATTTAAATATTACTTGTATCATTTTAGCAACAGAGTAGAGAATTTAGGTGGTCAATTGAAAGTGAAATTTTAAAGTTATTTTATAGTTCTATGCACTTTGTAAATATATGTATCATTGAATTCTCGTTTGTTCAATATTTTTTACAATATTCTACCGTAATTTTTTTTTTTTAACTCAATCGATTTATAATTAATATCAATTTGGAAAAATGGAAAAAGGGATTTATCAACTACCCTATTTTATATGATGTGAGAATGTATATAATAACTCGATCAAATAATTTTAAAGGCTTTATTTTATTCTTTATTCTTGACTTTTCATTTTCTGTAAATTAAAATATATGTAAACTTTTTAAAATAATAAAAATATGTAAAATATTAAAATATATATGTAAATTAAAAAAAAAAAAAAATATATATATATATATATATGGGCTATTCTACGCAAAATGACGTTTTCGGGTGTGTTCAGTTCAGCGTGCACACTCTTAGGGATGTCGTGATTCGAACATTTCTTCAAAGACTCAGCTGCTGGGGCCTTCATTCTGGATGTTATCGATATAATGAGTTTTCTCTTTGGGATACTCTTCTTTGGCGAGAGGGTGAGCTGGTGAGACATTAGATACAGAAGAATAATTTGGTGTTAGTGCTGCTTGTGGTATTTTCCTTCGAAGATTTCTTCTCAAGATTCAAAAAGTTTTCGCAACTATCTAGACCAGCACGGGATGTTCTACGTATTATCTTAATCTCACACCGTCCTCTCTTCATTATTCTTCATGGAAGAAGAAGGATCAGTAGCGTCAGGAGGCAAATTTTCATCCGACTCCATAGCTATCTGGGCTTCATCCTAATGTGAGTTTCAAAACGTTTAGGGCTGTCTACGTTTCCTTTGGAAAGTTTTTGAGATCTGTGGAACGCGTTTTTAGTAAAGACCGTCACGCAGGAGTAAACATAGAAAAAAATCTTTGAACGTGACGGTCTTTACAAAATTATTTCAATCTGGCTGCCAAGAGAAGCTAAATTACCCTCCACCATTGGTTGAGGTCTTAATATTGCATGAGCCCAAGTAAAATTTTTGTAACTTGGAAACATTGCCTGGAACAGTGTAACAAAGTATAACATATGTGACGGTCTTTACGTAAAGTATCTAAAAATCATGGCCTACTTGATGAAAATTGGTACTGGAGAAATGAAAATAACACTTGGAACAGATGGGAAGCGTCATTCCTTACGCCCACATAATGACTGACTGACGCCCAAATGGAAATTTTCTCAAATTCGTCACCAAAGCAATCTGCTGGTAGTTCAAAGTACTATAAAAGATGGTGTGACGGTCGCATCTAATTTTGAAAACTGAACTTTCACCAACCATTTCATAATTCAAACCACTGGATACACAGGACTTTCTTCAATTTTGCAGCTTAGGACTATATACTTCGGTTTGAAGAAGACTTCCAGTGCAAATATGCTGAAGTGCAAACAAGATCATGTTCGAGAGACCACTCACCCTCTCGAATACGCGTGACGGTCTTTACATTTTGATGCTATTATATCAAATTTCAAGTATAACCGCTGTGATATGACACCAAAAAATTATTTCCAGTAACAAAAGATATTATTCTCAATGTTTAGAAAAAAATGGTGAAGATACCATAATTTTTTAGGTCAGTGGAGACAAATACAGGAAATTTGGTCAAAACGTCATTTTCTGTAGAATAGCTCATATATATATATATATATATATATATATATATATATATATATAACTTATGTTCGTCCCGGTAACTTAGAATAAAAAAAGGGAAAAAAGGGAACGTAATGACACACACGCTTGTTGAGAAAAGACTGACTTTATTACCTCAGTAATCCTCTATATATAGTTTTAGAGAGTGTTTACATCTTAGAGTTGGGATTAAGTTGTATACAGTTACACTGTGTACCTTAACTCCCCCCTGCCAGTTTACGAACACTTTTCGTAAACTTCATTCCTATAATACACTCTGAACACACAAAGCAAACAAAAAGCAAATCAAAAAAAAAAAAAAAAAAAAAAAATAATACTCTGTATACAATGAATAATAATACTAAACACCCAAAAATATGAAACATAATACGATAATACAACTAAATACAAAATTCTTATATCTAAACTTATGACCTACTATACAAAAAGAAATAATGAACAACTTATGAAATCGACATCTGTCGAAAAACGAACATAAATCATTTCTCAATACATCTAATTTGCTCCCGTAGAAAAGAGGATACTCACTCGTGCGCATCAGGGTTGTCCGGGCTCGCCCAGCGGAATCTTTAATTGTTCAATGTGAACGGTTCTCCGTTTCCTCGGCTCTTTGATACTCTGGATGGTCACTACATTGTGTTCACGTATCACAATCACCTTGAATGGTCCCTCATAACGTACCGCCTCTTTAGTCCTATTTGATGCCAATTTTCGGTACACGATAGTCCCTATCTTAATATCCTCCATCCTATCCCGTACCCGAATATTCTCCCGTGCCACCCTTCTACTCTTTTCCGCCGCGATCCTCCTGTGAGCTTTCTCCCACAGTTTTACGAGCGCTACCCTATTACTCACTAATCGCTCTGCCAATCATTCGTCTACTACCGTGCTCCCTCCGTCCCTTCGCCGTTCTCGAAGTCCAAAGAGTACTTCGAACGGGGAAAATCCTGTAGCCATGTGAATAGAGTGGTTGTATGCTGCTACAGCCTTTGGCATCGCGCAGTCTGCCTCCAACCCCTTGTCGACGTGGAACACTCGCAGGTGATCTCCCAGCGTACTGTGCAACCTCTCTATCCCTCCCCTACTCTTGGGGTGTCCCGGGGTGTTAATATGCCAAGCTATCTCCAACGCCTTCGTCTCGTTTCGCAGACTCGCATTATCGAATTCTCTCCCTCCATCGGAAGAGATCGTATCCGGTATCCCATAAAATTGGAACCATGTTCGTAGAGCCGCGATCACTGCCTCTGCCGAACGGTCTTGTACTGGGTAGGCCATCGCCAGCTTGCTAAATACGTCTAGCACTGTAACCCATTTGAACCCTTTCCACGTGAATGTATCCACCTGTAGGTCGCTTAACGGTGCGCTAGGTGTCGTCGTCTCTTCTTGCTTCCCGGTTGGAGGGTGGCGATCGTATTTCGTAGTTTGGCACACTACACATGCCTTTAACATCTTATCTATTGTCTTTCGCATTTTCTCCCAGAAATACTTCCTTTTCAATGCTTGCAGGGTCTCGTTTACTCCTCGGTGATTGGTCTTCCCCTGGTGATACGCCAGAGTAACCTCCTCCTGCCGTTCCGGGTCTCTTATCGTTTCCACCATGAGTTTGCATCTGACGAACGTCCTATCGATTCCGATTTTCTCGGTCTGCCATAAGCGCTTTATCTTCTCCCAGACCGATACGTTACCTACGTACAAGTAATGGGTGGTTCCTGATCTGGACGCGTCTTTCAGGGCCCTGCAAATCTGCTCCTCTCTTACTCCTGGATGTGACCATATCGTGTGGATATTATACTTGCCATATCTCGAGTAATCCACCTTCATCAACCCCGACGTCCGGGTTTTCCAGATAATCTGACGTTTTTTGTCATTGACGATTTCCTCCCTCTCCTCCATATCCGTTGGCCTGTCTTCTATAACACTTTCGTCCCCCGTCGACATCCTTTCTTCTTCTGCTTCCCCTGATTCTGGTTCTCCTTCACCCTCGGGCGTCCATTCCCTTAAGAATCTCTGTATCTCTCCGGAATGTTCCCCTCTTTCTGTCTCTATCGCGTTGACCTGCAGCGCTCGAGATAGCCAATCTGCCACAATATTCTCTCTTCCTGGTCTATAAGCCACCTCCATGTTATATTGGCTCAAAAACTCTTTCCAGCGGGTAACTCTCGCCGATGATTCCTTGAGCTTTCCTACCCACAATAAGGGTCGGTGATCCGTCTGGACCTTAAATCTCCGCCCGAACACATACGGCCTAAAGTGCTCGACCCCACACTCAATACCCAGCAGTTTTCGTTCTAACGCGCTTCCGTCTCCGTGAGGCGTCTGCTGGCATACGCTACGGGTTGTTCCCCCTGTTTTCCGTCCTGCGACAAAACCGCCCCCAACGCGTATTCGCTCGCGTCTGTGGTGATGGTGAATGGTTTACCAAAATCGGGGAACGCAAGTACCGGTTCTTCTTGTAATCGCGCCATACACTTTCGAATATTACCCTCAATCACAGGAGTTATCACAACTTTGCTCCCTTTCTTCAGCAGGTTATTAAGGGGTACTAGGTATTCCGCCATCTCCGGGACGAATCGTCGATAATAATTTAGTGTTCCCAGCAACCTCCTTATTCCTTTCACGTCCGTTGGGATTGCCATCTTTTGGATAGCCTCAACCTTCCGCGCATCGGGTCGCACTCCTTCCTTTGATATAGTATGCCCCAGGAAGTTGATCTGGTCTTGCCCCAGAATCGATTTCTCTACGGACAGCTTTAGCCCGAATTGTCTCAGCCGGTCGAAGACGCATCTTAGATCCGCAATATGTTGCGCTTCATTCTTACTGAAGATCAGCAGGTCGTCCATATACACCTCGCAGACCGATTCGTCCAGTCCCCGCAAAAACTCGTCCATGAGTCTCTGAAATGTTATGGGCGCGTTTTTCAACCCAAACGGCATCCGGGTAAATTCGAAGTGACCCCTCTCGAATGTAAAAGCCGTCTTATGCTGGTCCCTCGGGTGCATTTTTATCTGGTGGTACCCTGCTTTTAAGTCCAGCGTGCTAAACACAGCCGCTCCTCCTAGTCTATCCAAGATATCCTCGAACCTCGGTATCGGGTATTTCTCATCCAGAGTGTTCTCGTTTAGTTTCCTAAAATCTACCACGACCCTATACTTCTCCCGCTTGCCGTTTTCCGAACTCTTCTTCTTCACTGCCCAGAGGGGGCTATTGTATGGCGACGTGCTGTCAGTAATAATGCCTTGCTTCTTCAAACTCTCCAGCTCTTCCCGGATGTGTTGTCGTAGAGCTTGCGGGTATCTTCTCTCCTTAACGTACGTTACCCTATCCTGTTTCAACGGGATTTCGTGTACCGTTTCCCCCGTTACACTCAATATCTCTCCCTCTTGAAAAAAAACATCCGAGTACTCACCACGTAACACCTGTCTCCAGTCTTCCCGGTTAATTGCCCCGACTCTAATTTTATCCTTTCTCAGGACCCTCTTACACCTGTATTTCTTCGTTCCTATCTTAATACTCCAATTCCCGTCCTTATTTCTTATCCGCGCTCCCATTTTCCCCAACAGGTCACAGCCAATTATCCCCCCATATTCCCGAGGCATATTCTCCACTACGTGCACCCTCAACCTTCCTCCCTCGGTTCCCCATTTATTTAAATCTATCCCCACTTCCCCTTCTATTTTACATGGACCATTCAAGGTGATTAATCTACATCCACATACCTGCACCTGGGGTATCCTCTCTCCTTCACACAACGCCTCTATCGCACTCCGACACATTATCGTGTTTGAACTGCCTGTATCCACCAAGCATCGTACTCCTCTCGCAACTCTGATGATAGGCCGTTCCTTGCCTCCTTTCTCGTGCCATAGTTCTCTCCCTTCCGCCGAACTCCGTCTCTCTTCTTCTTCCTATATCCGGCCTAGGCTTGCTCCTACCTGTCTCGGGCCTCCTGTAGGTTACTCTACTCCATCCCGTTTCCGCTTCCTCTCCGAATCTGGCCTCTTCGTCCCTGGCGCTGGCGTCTACCATCTCCTGGGCACACTCGATGAATGTTTTGTCCCTAGACAGCCCCTCCTTCTTTCCCGTGTCTCTTGCTAGCTGCACTTTCAGTATGGTTGACAGAAACGCCATCCTGCCCTCCACCTCGGCTGCGTTCAGGGTTTCTCTCATCTTCTCGGTAATTTTGTTATATCGGGCTAATAGCGTACCCGCATACTGCCCATTTGTCTGGTGCGGTTTTTTCGTCTCCCTGAACATCCGAAAAATATCTTCTTCTGGGGCCCACCGGCCTCCCCCAAATGCTTTCTTCAGCCTGTCCTTCACTATAATCCATGGCGTATCTTCGTCTGCCTGGATCAGATTTAATATGTTTCTTTTGACTCGGCATACTAACGCTGCTCTCAATGCGTTCGCATCCATCGGGCCTACAAGGTCTTCCGCCAACTTCGCCTCTATGCGTGTCATCACACGGTCGCCTCCTTTGAGAAAATGGTTTAGTTCTCCGATTTCCCCGTTGAATCTTTCTAGATCCGTGATTGCTTTTCTTAGGTCCTGCGAGGTCGCCGTCTTTATCTTTAGCCATTCCAAGGCGTTCGCTTGTGCTGCTGCTAAGTTCGCGTGCGCCGCCGCTATGGTTTCCGTTGGCAGCGCCGGGATATCCTGTGGTAGTATTAAGGTTGCCGGCCGCACTATCTCATCAGGCATTCTGTGACCTTCTCACTTGTTCTGGTCAATTAAAAAAAAACAGACGCGCGCAGTGAGAACGAAAAGAGAAGACGCTAAGAGAGAAAAAGCAGAGAGAATAAAAAAAACAGCTTTCTACTCCTAGTATAACCTCCCGGGTTTCGGCACCAATTATGTTCGTCCCGGTAACTTAGAATAAAAAAAGGAAAAAGGGAACGTAATGACACACACGCTTGTTGAGAAAAGACTGACTTTATTGCCTCAGTAATCCTCTATATATAGTCTTAGAGAGTGTTTACATCTTAGAGTTGGGATTAAGTTGTATACAGTTACACTGTGTACCTTAACTTAACTACATCTATAATAGATAGCACGGGATTCCGTAAGAATTACACTTTAATTTACAGCGATTGAAACATCATGAATAATGATTATAGGAAAAATAGAAAGTGGTGAATAACGAATAAATTGTTAATTCATTATTTATGGATAACGAATAAAGGTGTCTTATTCATTATTCTAAATGAAATTTCTCCAAGTTTGATCGGGCTTACATTACAATCTTCGCCACCTCCCCTCGGACGTTTACTCTTCGTTTCAGCATTAATTATATTTATAGTAATTCGTTCATTAACTATGTAGTACAACTTTTATTATTCATTTCCGTCTTTGTGATACTACGACTTCAATTATATTTGCTGGATGCATGCCTTGCCATTTCTCATTGTGTAGCCTTGCAGATTCACCACTGTACATAGTTTTCTTTAGGCGAAATATTTAGCATGTTTATTTATTTTTTATGACTTAAAGTCTTCCTTCTTTCAGTAGTATGATTTAAAAATAAAGAACAATAGGAAGGATAATTTACTTACGAACTGAGCAGTGTTATGGAAGAAAAATAACAAATTCCCGCTTTTAATCTCGTTGGAACCTCATATTAAAATAATAATAAATTGTATAATTAAAATGCATTTTAACAATTAAATATGTCGGACCACTTCATACTTTCCGTCATTTGTAACAACGACAGGAAATCAGCTGATTGTCAATTTTGCATTTGACAGTTGTGCATAAAAATATTAAGAGAAAAAAAATATTCCATCGACGCAAAAGGGTTTTTTTTATTTGATATACAAATAAATTAGAGAATGGTTCAAATTATCAGTTTTTGATTTCCCTGTCTTGTAATAACTACATTTCCAAATCTCTTTATAGATACAGTTTTCAAAGTTTTACAAGAGAGGAAAAATAAGTTTCAAATCCCACTCACCTGCTTGTTGTGGATAGAGGTGAATCTTTATATTTGAAGTGTTGCATATTAGATTACTCTTTTAGCTTATTTACGATAATTATACTCGAAAAATATGGCCAGAATAATACAAATACGATATAAAACTCAAAATTAGCGAAATTGGGCTTAGGACAGTTTATATCTACTATACAGATATAAACTGTCAAATGTATATGGCAACTGTGGCTGACTGAGATGGGCCTCTGCGAAATAGTGGTCAGTGACAAATTCAGTAACTATTCCTTAGTGACGTCAGCTGCAAGCAGCTAATCCTGGTCAGTGCTTGTCGGTGTTGCCAGATTGGGGTTTTTCCCCCTAGATTTAGGTTTTTTTTACCCTTAAGGATTAGAAAATTTTTAGGTTTTTTTTTTCAGGGTTAAAAAATTGTTGGAGTTTTTTTTAGGTTTTTTTTATTCTTCAGATAAATGCGTTCAGCATTTTTATCTATAAAGCTATAAATTAGAATTAGAAAATTGGTTTGAAAATACACCTTGTGTTTATTATTTATTAATATATTTTAAACGTATTTACCAAACGTGCAGTATTATATATAAGCTAATAAAAAGATGCTACCATGGTTTCGTATCCCTTATTGTGACGTCATAGTATTACTTTCTAAGACGGATTGTATTAACGAATGGATAAAGATCAGGTAATATGTTATTGAATTCATAGCTAGGTAATTATTTTTGTAAGTAATTATTGTGCTTAGTAATCCGAAAAAGTACAAGTGTTGTTGATTATTATCGGTCGGAAACATTTCTATATTTATACTCTAGGAAACCATAAATTTTCGGAAGAAGTTGAGATAGTGGGGACGGAAATTTTCTCTCCCTTTTATTCCACACGCCTTTTGGAGTAACTCTTGGATGGTACGCCTTTTGGATGGTAATATATTAGTACCATATTGTGTGAATAGTGGAGTGCTTATTTGTACTTAGCTGCATAATTACATAAATACGCTGCCTTATATTAATTAATTAATTAATTAAATTAAGAATGAAAAATAAATAGTTCTCAAAATTACTCCATTTCTCTTCGTTTAACATTTCCCGTGCTTCAGACAGTCGGTTTTCTGACGAACATCAAACAATTGTTCTTTTTGTTTTAGCCGTACTAATGCTCTTCCACCCTCAGTCCTTCCCAAGATACCAGTTTTAATTTTTTTCTGAAATGTATGCCACTTCAAAATCGATTCCTTATCAACTGTTATCTCTCACCATGCGTCATATTTATTTATTCTATTAAATTGTACTTATTTTTCGAATTTTTGTTCCGTATTATTTCCGTATTATTATTATCCCGTGTTATTATTTTTGTACTATGAAATAACCGATTTCTAGTCTAATTCTATCTCAAGCACGACTGTTTAAATTCGCAACTGAAAACGGTTGAAACCAGTAACCAAGGAGTTGTTTTAATATACCCTCTGGCAGTTGCGTAGCCAGAGAAGAGGCCCAGGGAGTCCGGGACCACTCCCCCTCTCGAAATTACAAAATACTTTTACTTATTCTTATCCGCAAACAAAAATTATACTATGACTTATGAAATTTAGGGTTGTCTCCTGCGTCTTTTTCACCAGCTACAAGAGCCCAGAACTCTTCTTGCAACATGTTTTCGAAAACTCGACTGTTTTGGAAAAATGTCCAAAGCTCGTTCCATTCTCTTAAAGTTGCATCAGGATCAGGTACAATATTTATAAAATGATTTAGAATGGGGGAAATATCATCACAGAAAGGACATTTCTTGGTGAAAAAACACAAGCTTGTTGTAACAATTTTATGTTAAAATATACAGAGTTTATAAAAGGTCATCCCTGATTTATCTTGTATTTATTTATCTTTTAATCTTGTATTTATCTTTTATTATTGTTTTTAGTTGGTCCTTAATCATTACTTTGGCCTAATCTTTAATCTAATTAATATTAATAAATATATTTTTACTATAATGACATTAAAATAATTCTTGGATCCTGTTTTTTTTAAATATTATTAAATGTTCATCTCTGATATATCTTACTTTAAGTTTGCTTGTAATTAATTATTTTACCTGATTTTTTAAATAGAATAAGTAATTTAAGTATTATAAAATATACTGAATTAAAATTATATGAAAATACCTGATAAAATTAAATAAACCTCAAGTAATTTTGAATCAATAATGCTTATCTTATCCTTATGGGTAATTTATGTTACACTAATAAAGAAATAAAAATTAAACGTTTAGGGTTAAAGTTGGAAGATGCAGGGAAAAATTTAGAAAAAGTTTAGGGTTAAAGTTGGTAGATTTAGGGGAAAATTTTGATAAGTTAAGGGGGAAAATTCTGGACTGGTCTGGCAACACTGGTGCTTGTTGCCTCTTGTGCTAGTGTATTTTTTTTTTTGTAATCTAGAGTTCATGAGGTAAGTAAAAACTTATGTACAGCTGCTGAGTTTAGTTGTTGGATGCATAGTTAGTAATTGTTTGAACCATATTATTAGTAATATACAGTATAAAGGCTAAAACGTAAAATGCCATATTTAGAGGGTGATTTTAAAGGGACATCATGGAGGCAGACAGACAGCTTGAATTTCAAATAACTGTTCTAGCCATTGTGCTAAAATACGTGATTGTCATTTAAAATTTAGAAAAAATTGTCAGGGTGATACCTAATGTTAAAGTTTATCTTTTAATAGCTTTTGTTTAGATTCAATTAAAAAAAAAAATTAATTTTAAATGTCAAAACTGGGTTTATACCTAACATAGATCTGTAATATTGCTTTTTGAATTAATTGTTTGCTTATTAGATAATTTTGCATGGTTTTGCTTTGCTGATGTTGTGAAATTGGTTGTTTTTTTTACTTTATATCCACTGTTGCATTACATTTAAGTATCATATTGAGTAGTTAAGTAGTTCATATTAATTTATCATCTCTCCTGTGATTTCAGTACCCCACCAACAATTTAGCCTGTATTATATCTTTTGCAAGGCCAGACCCAATAGTATTTGAATAAATATTTATTTAGTTGATAGATAGATAAAAAAACTTTATTCTGGGACTAGGTCCCTTAAGAATAACATGAATGAACAAATAATCAGAAACATTATCTGGCCATAAGACTACAAAATACAGATCAGTTAATGTTTACAATATTTTCAGTAAAATAAATAATCAAATAAAATAAGTTCTTTTCTCGAAAAATATAATTAATTTGAACAAAAAAAAGAGGGAAAAAAAAAACAAGAAAAAAGAGAGAAAATGAAAAATACAAAAATAATGAATTGATTAGCAAAGTGGAAGTTTGTGCATTAGAAACTATTATTCACTTCTGATCCAGGTATTAATCCTAAACTGAAATTTTGCAATTAGAGAGCAGCATTTTGGAGCGAATGGAGGTGTTAGAAAAGGAGGGATTTGAATAAGGATAGAGAAGAAGCATGGTGGATATTAGAAGGAAAGGAATTCCAAATGGTAGAGGAGCGGGCGAGAAAGGAGCGTTCGAATGTTTTGGTTCTGTGGAAGGGGATATGGAGGTCAGAAAGGCGAGATCTTGTTTCCAGTGCGTGGACCGAGGATTTGAATTGTAGGAAGCTGTAGATGTAGGAAGGGTGGTGGGTGGTGATAGTTTGGTTTAGGAAAGATCCGAGGAAATATTGTCTATGGTTGCAGGGGAAGAGCCACTTTAACTCGCCGTAAAGGTGGGATACATAGGCCCGTCTCGATGTGCCGAAGACAAATCTTAAAATGCAGTTCATGATCCACTTCAATCTGTCCTTGAGCATATTCGAGAGGCCCCCATATACCACACACCCTTAGTCGAAGTGAGGAAAGACAATAGAGGACACAAGGAGTTTGTGGGTAGATTGTGGAAGAAGATGTCGAGAACGATGGAATAATTTAAGGGTACTTATTGACCGTCGGGAAATTTGGGCTATGCTGGGTTTCCAGGAAAGGGTTTAGTCGATAATAATACCCAAGTTTTTAATTGAAGAGCTGAACGTGATGGGGTGATCATTTAGGATTAAAATAGGAAAGGTGTTCATTGGATCTGAGGAGGGAATTGGAACCTATGACAATGGCTTGAGTTTTCATAGCATTTAATCTTAGTCTATTCAGGTTTGGCCTGGCACTGATTCTATCTAGGCCTTCCTGAATATTGGCAAACGCTACTAATAGCTCAGAAGGAGGAAAGGATAAATAGATTTGGAAGTCGTCGACGTATAAGTGGTGGGAACAGTGGTGGATTGAATTAGGAAGATCATTGATATAAGTATTGAAAAGCAGTGGGGAAAAACTCGAACCTTGGGGTACTCCTGAAGACAAGGTAAGGAAGGAAGATAGGGGTTGATTAGGAATGGTAACTGCTTGAGTCCGATCGGAAAGGAAAGATTTGAACCATTGGATAGAGCTGTTCGAAAAGGATAGTGATTTTAATTTGGCAAAAAGGATAGAATGGTCCAGGGAATCAAAAGCTTTAGAGAAGTAAAGGAGTATTAATACAGTTAATTTTTTTCAGTCCATAGCAGTATGTAAGTCAGTAGTGATTTTGACTAGCACGGATTGTGTGGAGAAACTGGGATGGAAGCCAGATTGGAGAGGATCAAGTAGTTTGGACTTTTCAAGGAAGTTTGATATTTGTGATTGGACTATTTTTTCTAGGGGTTTGGAAAGGTTAGAGAGGATGGTAATTGAGCGATAGTCTTTAGGAGATATAGGATTGAAGATTTTGCTAATAGGATGGCCTAAGGCTTTTTCCACAAGGTAGGAAATACTGAGTTTTGGAGGGAGAAATTATAAATGAAGAGAAGAACTGGAAGGATTTCGGGGAGACATAATTTTAACAATTTAACAGATATTCCATCAGACCCAGTGGTGTGAGATTTCATTATGGATGAGATAAGATCAGTAGGAAAAATGTAGGAAAAATAAAAATTATCGGAGTTGAATGATGGAACTAAGGAAAAGCAAAAAAGAGGGGTTGGAGAAGTGTTAGAAGAGGTTGATAAAAAGTATGAATTTAATTCATCGGGTGAAACTGGGAAGACTGGTGAGGGAGAGTTTGCAAAGGAGTTGTCATTGTGATTTAGCATCAGGAGCAGAGGAGAGGACTTCATGATAGTAGTTGAATTTCGCTCTTCTAACAGTTGCCTATGTCAAATTGCGGAATACCCTAAACGCTTGGTAGTCATCTGCTAGCCTTGTGCGTCTAAAGTGTTTACGGACTGCCTCACGCCTTCTTTGCATATCTTTAATTTGTTGACACATCCAAGGAGCAGGTGGCCAACAGAAAGTAGAGGTTTTGAGTGGGGCATGGGTATCAAGGATGTGGATGAGATTAGATGTGATGGTATCAACCATGGAATCAATGGAAGAACAGGAATATATTTCATTCCACTGCAGCTTCAAGGTCAGGTAAAATATTTTCATGGGTGAGGGCGTAATTTATAGTTCTTTACCGTGTGTTGTGGGGAATAATAGACTTTTGTTTGGAATAAAATGTTCAAATGATGGAAGTAGGAAATAATTTATCAATCGCCAATTAAATATTTGTTTGCTAATGAATAATTTTTTATTTGTTATTCAATGCTTTTATTCTTCTTCTATTTCATTCTATTCTCTATTTCCCCTTGTCTTGTCCCTTACAACCAACTTCGAATGATACACTCACACTTTTCCCAGTTTTTTTTTTTAAAATTTTATAATGTGCCTTTTTTAAGCTTATATAACTTCGCAGGGAAGTTGGTAAATAAGATTCCATGTTTGCGGCTAGAATAGAAATAAAATATATAAAGAAACCGAAGTTTAGGGAGATGATTCTTTCTTACTCATCTCTTTCTCTTAAAAAAAAAAAAAAAAATACAAATTGTAAGACGTTTAAATGACAAGACGGACGAAAATAAATAAGAACTACTTAAGGACAGGGGTACATTGTTTTTATACAATTTTTTCTCAAGTCTCATGGGATATGGAGTTCATTAAAGGGGTTATGGATGTGGGTGGGATGGGATCCCTTCTACTCATTGGATGTATTATAAGGGAGTTATGAACAGTGGTAAATTTTTGGGAATTTAGAGATTGGAAATATTTTTCTAGTGATGGGACTCACCTCAGCACGATTTTCTGAAACTACTGGAGTTCCAGACCTTAGGAAGAAGCGTCCTACAGTTCTTCAGGTAGGAGAAAATAACACGGTCGGTCTTTTTGGGATTATCTGTAATATTAAGTTCTTCAGCTCTTGTTGAGTTTAAGGAACATCTGTAGATGGCTGTATCATCTACATTATTCGCTACAGTAGTTTTCTTATACTTCACTCTAACAGTTACAGACATGTACACAGTACTGGGGATAGCACAGACCCTTGGGGAACAACACAGGTGAGTACGCTATCTTCGGAAACCGCCTCGCACCTTGATTGAGCGCAGCTCCAGAAGAAATGTTCGCAGTAGTTTGTGGACCAGATTCCTCCTATCGTTTATCCCCTTCCTTTCATCCCTATAAATTGCACATTGTTGTGTTCCGTGTGACTAATTATTATTCAAAGAACAGATGTTCTCAGAAAAATAACTAACGACCGCTAAAGTAAGCATCATTGTTATTTTGGAATTATTTAGAGTGGCATCATTCTTCATTTAACCACAATTTTTAATTTTAATATTCCATGTACATGAATAATTCCTGTTTATGGAAAATTAAAATTATTACATATCTCTTTGATGTCATCCCTTAACCTATGACTTGTCTGTGTCATTGCTATTCTCCATTGAAGTTTAAATATATTTCAAACCTATCTATTTATTAGAAACAGCTGTCATTGATGATTTTGTACACATGTTTCAGTTGTAGGATGACTCTGAAAGTGATCTAGACAGATTGAGTTGGAGGATCTCCTATTAGAAGAAGAGAAGCTTAAATTTGAAATATCAATAGAAAAACAAGAAGAAGAGGAAATAACATTTGAATATGACTCTTTGTTTAAAAGATATAAAGAATTGGTCGGAGATGAACTAAAATACTTTATGTCATATTATAAATATTTGTATGATCATCACTTAACCCAAGAGCAAGTGATAAGATTGAATTCTCAGCTCGTCGATAACGGAGGAAATATAGAGCTATTGAAAAATATAAATATATTTAACGCTACATTTCACATATGCTACAAGGATGGTTATGGGACAATTAACGATCTCAGATTGGGATATCTGTCTTCAGCTCCAGTGGATTGGAATAAAATCAATGCTGCATGGGGCAAATTTCTCTTCTTTTTCTTAGCATCACTTGCTAAGAGGATGAATTTAAAATTTTAAAAATTTCAGCTCGTGCCATTTGGAAATCATTCATGCATTGAGATGACAGTGAAGAAAAAAAATATTACCACTTTTTTGTTACGGTAGTTTCAAATTTCGGTGGGAAAACTTATTCGACAGAGCGATGTTTGCCTTCCTCGATTGCTAACAGCAGCCGAAAGAATCAAAAAAAGGACAATCTGTAATTTGTTTTCTATATAAAGTAGAAAGCTCAAGATTAGAAGACGATAGCACTGGGATTTCCTCTTCTATAAAAATTCAATTCAATTGCGAAGAACATTGGACGAAATCTTTGAAGTTCTTCGTGACTAATTTGAAGTGGGCTCTGATGTTGCCAATTTTAGACCGAGAGGGCGAAAGGTCGTCAAGGAGAAACGCGAGATCCATTTGTCACTAAAGATAAAGCATTTAAAGAATGCTAAATTTTCACCAAGAAATTAAATGTTCAAGTCACTTTTTTTTTATAACTTTTTTTAAATATATTTAACGCTACATTTCACATGTAGACAAAGGAGAACTAGAAAGAGAGTTGGAGGATGACTCTGAAAGTGTTCTAGATGGATTCACTGTCTTGGAAGCTCTTCCAGAAGCACCAGGTGAATTATCACGTCTCATGAATGTGACTGCCTACTTCTATGATACGCTTTCTTTGAACTCGGAAATAGATCCCCACACGTGTGTGAAATGCATCGATAAGCTAGCTCTTATGATGGAGGAGCATTTAAAATACACGGAAGACGAATATAATGAATATAAACAATTTCTCAAGACGCTTGAAGCTGAATATTTTAATGGAGACATAGGAGAACTAGAAAAAGAGTTGGAGGATGGCTCTGAAAGAGTTCTAGATGGATTCACTGTCTTGGAAGCCCTTCCAGAAGCACCAGGTGAATTATCATGTCTCATGAATGTGACTGCCATCTTTTATGATATGCTTTCTTCTAACTCAGAAATAGATCCCCACACCTGTGTGGAATGCATCGATAAGCTAGCTCTTATGATGGAGGAGCATTTAAAATACACGGAAGACGAATATAATGAATATAAACAATTTCTCAAGATGCTTGAAGCTGAACATTTTGATGGAAACATAGGAGAACTAGAAATAGAGTTGGAGGATCTCCTATTAGAAGAAGAGAAGCTTAAATTTGAAATATCAATAGAAAAATAAGAAGAAAAGGAAATACCATTTGAATATGACTCTCTGTTGAAAAGAAATAAAGAATTGGTCGGAGAAGAACTAAAATACTTTATGTCATATTATAAATATTTTTATGATCGATCATCACTTAACTCCAGAGCAAGTGATAAGTTTGAATTCTCAGCTCGTCGATAACGGAGGAAATATAGAGCTATTGAATAATACAAATATATTTAACACTACATTTAACATATGCTACAAGGATGGTTATGGGACAATTAACGATCTCAGATTGGGATATCTGTCTTCAGCTCCAGTGGATATTAAAAAAATCAATGCTACATGGGGCAAATTTCTCTTCTTCTCTTAGCATCACTTGCTAAGAGGATGAATTTAAAATTTAAAAAATTCGGCTCGTGCCGTTTGGAAGCCAATTATACATTGAGATGACAGTGGAGAAAAAAAATATTACCACTTTTTGGTTACGGTAGTTTCAAATTTCGGTGGGATAACATATTCGACAGAGCCATGGTTGCCTTCCTCGATTGCTAACAGCAGCCAAAAGAATCAAAAAAAGGACAATCTGTAATTTGTTTTCCATACAAAATAGAAAGCTCAAGATTAGAAGACGATAGCACGACTCTTTGTTGAAAAGAAATAAAGAATTGGTCGGAGAAGAACTAAAATACTTTATGATCGATCATCACTTAACTCCAGAGCAAGTGATAAGTTTGAATTCTCAGCTCGTCTATAACGGAGGAAATATAGACCTATTGAAAAATACAAATATATATAACGCTACATTTAACATATGCTACAAGGATGGTTATGGGACAATTAACGATCTCAGAAGAACTAAAATACTTTATGATCGATCATCACTTAACTCCAGAGCAAGTGATAAGTTTGAATTCTCAGCTCGTCTATAACGGAGGAAATATAGAGCTATTGAAAAATACAAATATATTTAACGCTACATTTAACATATGCTACAAGGATGGTTATGGGACAATTAACGATCTCAGATTGGGATATCTGTCTTCAGCTCCAGTGGATTGGAAAAAAATCAATGCTGCATGGGGCAAATTTCTCTTCTTCTCTTAGCATCACTTGCTAAGAGGATGAATTTAAAATTTAAAAAATTCGGCGCGTGCCGTTTGGAAGCCAATTATACATTGAGATGACAGTGGAGAAAAAAAATATTACCACTTTTTGGTTACGGTAGTTTGAAATTTCGGTGGGATAACATATTCGACAGAGCGATGGTTGCCTTCCTGGATTGCTAACAGCAGCCGAAAGAATCAAAAAAAGGACAATCTGTAATTTGTTTTCCATACAAATTGAAAGCTCAAGATTAGAAGACGATAGCACCGGTATTTCCTATTCGATAAAAATTCAATTCAATTGCGAAGAACATTGGACGAAATCTTTGAAGTTCTTCGTGACTGATTTAAAGTGGACTCTGATGTCGTTAACAATTTTAGACAGAGAGGGCGAAAGGTCGTCGAGGAAAAACGTGAGATCCATTTGTCACTAAAGATAAAGCATTTAAAGAATGCTAAATTTTCACCAAGAAATGAAGTGTTCAAGTCACACTTTTTTTATAACTTTTTTAAATATATTTAACGCTACATTTCACATGTAGAGAAAGGAGAACTAGAAAAAGAGTTGGATTATCTCCTATTAGAAGAAGAGAAGCTTAAATTTAAAATATCAATAGAAAAACAAGAAGAAAAGGAAATAACATTTGAATATGACTCTTTGTTGAAAAGAAATAAAGAATTGGTCGGAGAAGAACTAAAATACTTTATGATCGATCATCACTTAACTCCAGAGCAAGTGATAAGTTTGAATTCTCAGCTCGTCTATAACGGAGGAAATATAGAGCTATTGAAAAATACAAATATATTTAACGCTACATTTAACATATGCTACAAGGATGGTTATGGGACAATTAACGATCTCAGATTGGGATATCTGTCTTCAGCTCCAGTGGATTGGAAAAAAATCAATGCTGCATGGGGCAAATTTCTCTTCTTCTCTTAGCATCACTTGCTAATAGGATGAATTTAAAATTTAAAAAATTCGGCGCGTGCCGTTTGGAAGCCAATTATACATTGAGATGACAGTGGAGAAAAAAAATATTACCACTTTTTGGTTACGGTAGTTTCAAATTTCGGTGGGATAACATATTCGACAGAGCGATGGTTGCCTTCCTCGATTGCTAACAGCAGCCGAAAGAATCAAAAAAAGGACAATCTGTAATTTGTTTTCCATACAAATTGAAAGCTCAAGATTAGAAGACGATAGCACCGGTATTTCCTATTCGATAAAAATTCAATTCAATTGCGAAGAACATTGGACGAAATCTTTGAAGTTCTTCGTGACTGATTTAAAGTGGGCTCTGATGTCGTTGCCAATTTTAGACAGAGAGGGCGAAAGAGCACTAAAGATAAAGCATTTAAAGAATGCTAAATTTTCACCAAGAAATGAAGTGTTCAAGTCACACTTTTTTTATAACTTTTTTAAATATATTTAACGCTACATTTCACATGTAGAGAAAGGAGAACTAGAAAAAGAGTTGGATTATCTCCTATTAGAAGAAGAGAAGCTTAAATTTAAAATATCAATAGAAAAACAAGAAGAAAAGGAAATAACATTTGAATATGACTCTTTGTTGAAAAGAAATAAAGAATTGGTCGGAGAAGAACTAAAATACTTTATGATCGATCATCACTTAACTCTAGAGCAAGTGATAAGTTTGAATTCTCAGCTCGTCTATAACGGAGGAAATATAGAGCTATTGAAAAATACAAATATATTTAACGCTACATTTAACATATGCTACAAGGATGGTTATAGGACAATTAACTATCTCAGATTGGGATATCTGTCTTCAGCTCCAGTGGATTGGAAAAAAATCAATGCTGCATGGGGCAAATTTCTCTTCTTCTCTTAGCATCACTTGCTAAGAGGATGAATTTAAAATTTAAAAAATTCGGCGCGTGCCGTTTGGAAGCCAATTATACATTGAGATGACAGTGGAGAAAAAAAATATTACCACTTTTTGGTTACGGTAGTTTCAAATTTCGGTGGGATAACATATTCGACAGAGCGATGGTTGCCTTCCTGGATTGCTAACAGCAGCCGAAAGAATCAAAAAAAGGACAATCTGTAATTTGTTTTCCATACAAATTGAAAGCTCAAGATTAGAAGACGATAGCACCGGTATTTCCTATTCGATAAAAATTCAATTCAATTGCGAAGAACATTGGACGAAATCTTTGAAGTTCTTCGTGACTGATTTAAAGTGGACTCTGATGTCGTTAACAATTTTAGACAGAGAGGGCGAAAGGTCGTCGAGGAAAAACGTGAGATCCATTTGTCACTAAAGATAAAGCATTTAAAGAATGCTAAATTTTCACCAAGAAATGAAGTGTTCAAGTCACACTTTTTTTATAACTTTTTTAAATATATTTAACGCTACATTTCACATGTAGAGAAAGGAGAACTAGAAAAAGAGTTGGATTATCTCCTATTAGAAGAAGAGAAGCTTAAATTTAAAATATCAATAGAAAAACAAGAAGAAAAGGAAATAACATTTGAATATGACTCTTTGTTGAAAAGAAATAAAGAATTGGTCGGAGAAGAACTAAAATACTTTATGATCGATCATCACTTAACTCCAGAGCAAGTGATAAGTTTGAATTCTCAGCTCGTCTATAACGGAGGAAATATAGAGCTATTGAAAAATACAAATATATTTAACGCTACATTTAACATATGCTACAAGGATGGTTATGGGACAATTAACGATCTCAGATTGGGATATCTGTCTTCAGCTCCAGTGGATTGGAAAAAAATCAATGCTGCATGGGGAAATTTCTCTTCTTCTCTTAGCATCACTTGCTAAGAGGATGAATTTAAAATTTAAAAAATTTCGGCTCGTGCCGTTTGTAAATCAATTATACATTGAGATGACAGTGAAGAAAAAAAATATTATCACTTTTTGGTTACGGTAGTTTGATATTTCGTTGGGATAACATATTCGACAGAGCGATGGTTGCCTTCCTGGATTGCTAACAGCAGCCGAAAGAATCAAAAATAGGACAATCTGTAATTTGTTTTCCATA
This sequence comes from Rhaphigaster nebulosa, assembly GCA_948150685.1. Lineage (NCBI taxonomy): Eukaryota > Metazoa > Arthropoda > Insecta > Hemiptera > Pentatomidae > Rhaphigaster > Rhaphigaster nebulosa. The sequence continues at coordinate 239,437,352 of OX411306.1, read as the reverse complement.
CAAATTGAAAGCTCAAGATTAGAAGACGATAGCACCGGTATTTCCTATTCGATAAAAATTCAATTCAATTGCGAAGAACATTGGACGAAATCTTTGAAGTTCTTCGTGACTGATTTAAAGTGGGCTCTGATGTCGTTGCCAATTTTAGACAGAGAGGGCGAAAGGTCGTCGAGGAAAAACGTGAGATCCATTTGTCACTAAAGATAAAGCATTTAAAGAATGCTAAATTTTCACCAAGAAATGAAGTGTTCAAGTCACACTTTTTTTATAACTTTTTTAAATATATTTAACGCTACATTTCACATGTAGAGAAAGGAGAACTAGAAAAAGAGTTGGATTATCTCCTATTAGAAGAAGAGAAGCTTAAATTTAAAATATCAATAGAAAAACAAGAAGAAAAGGAAATAACATTTGAATATGACTCTTTGTTGAAAAGAAATAAAGAATTGGTCGGCGAAGAACTAAAATACTTTATGATCGATCATCACTTAACTCCAGAGCAAGTGATAAGTTTGAATTCTCAGCTCGTCTATAACGGAGGAAATATAGAGGTATTGAAAAATACAAATATATTTAACGCTACATTTAACTTGTAGAGAAAGGAGAACTAGAAAAAGAGTTGGATTATCTCCTATTAGAAGAAGAGAAGCTTAAATTTAAAATATCAATAGAAAAACAAGAAGAAAAGGAAATAACATTTGAATATGACTCTTTGTTGAAAAGAAATAAAGAATTGGTCGGAGAAGAACTAAAATGCTTTATGATCGATCATCACTTAACTCCAGAGCAAGTGATAAGTTTGAATTCTCAGCTCGTCTATAACGGAGGAAATATAGAGGTATTGAAAAATACAAATATATTTAACGCTACATTCAACATATTCTACAAGGATGGTTATGGGACAATTAACGATCTCAGATTGGGATATCTGTCTTCAGCTCCAGTGGATTGGAAAAAAATCAATGCTGCATGGGGCAAATTTCTCTTCTTCTCTTAGCATCACTTGCTAATAGGATGAATTTAAAATTTAAAAAATTCGGCGCGTGCCATTTAGAAGCCAAATATACATGAGATGACAGTGAAGAAAAAAAATATTATCACTTTTTGGTTACGGTAGTTTCAAATTTCGGTGGGATAACATATTCGACAGAGCGATGGTTGCCTTCCTGGATTGCTAACAGCAGCCGAAAGAATCAAAAAAAGGACAATCTGTAATTTGTTTTCCATACAAATTGAAAGCTCAAGATTAGAAGACGATAGCACCGGTATTTCCTATTCGATAAAATTTCAATTCAATTGCGAAGAACATTGGACGAAATCTTTGAAGTTCTTCGTGACTGATTTAAAGTGGGCTCTGATGTCGTTACCAATTTTAGACAGAGAGGGCGAAAGGTCGTCGAGGAAAGCGTGAGATCCATTTGTCACTAAAGAAAAAGCATTTAAAGAATGCTAAATTTTCACCAAGAAATGAAGTGTTCAAGTCACACTTTTTTTAAAACTTTTTTAAATATATTTAACGCTACATTTCACATGTAGAGAAAGGAGAACTAGAAAAAGAGTTGGATTATCTCCTATTAGAAGAAGAGAAGCTTAAATTTATAATATCAATAGAAAAACAAGAAGAAAAGGAAATAACATTTGAATATGACTCTTTGTTGAAAAGAAATAAAGAATTGGTCGGAGAAGAACTATAATACTTTATGATCGATCATCACTTAACTCCAGAGCAAGTGATAAGTTTGATTTCTCAGCTCGTCTATAACGGAGGAAATATAGAGCTATTGAAAAATACAAATATATTTAACGCTACATTTAACATATGCTACAAGGATGGTTATGGGACAATTAACGATCTCAGATTGGGATATCTGTCTTCAGCTCCAGTGGATTGGAAAAAAATCAATGCTGCATGGGGAAATTTCTCTTCTTCTCTTAGCATCACTTGCTAAGAGGATGAATTTAAAATTTAAAAAATTTCGGCTCGTGCCGTTTGTAAATCAATTATACATTGAGATGACAGTGAAGAAAAAAAATATTATCACTTTTTGGTTACGGTAGTTTTATATTTCGGTGGGAAAACATATTCGGTAGAGCGATGGTTGCCTTCCTGGATTGCTAACAGCAGCCGAAAGAATCAAAAAAAGGACCATCTGTAATTTGTTTTCCATACAAATTGAAAGCTCAAGATTAGAAGACGATAGCACCGGTATTTCCTATTCGATAAAAATTCAATTCAATTGCGAAGAACATTGGACGAAATCTTTGAAGTTCTTCGTGACTGATTTAAAGTGGGCTCTGATGTCGTTGCCAATTTTAGACAGAGAGGGCGAAAGGTCGTCGAGGAAAAACGTGAGATCCATTTGTCACTAAAGATAAAGCATTTAAAGAATGCTAAATTTTCACCAAGAAATGAAGTGTTCAAGTCACACTTTTTTTATAACTTTTTTAAATATATTTAACGCTACATTTCACATGTAGAGAAAGGAGAACTAGAAAAAGAGTTGGATTATCTCCTATTAGAAGAAGAGAAGCTTAAATTTAAAATATCAATAGAAAAACAAGAAGAAAAGGAAATAACATTTGAATATGACTCTTTGTTGAAAAGAAATAAAGAATTGGTCGGAGAAGAACTATAATACTTTATGATCGATCATCACTTAACTCCAGAGCAAGTGATAAGTTTGATTTCTCAGCTCGTCTATAACGGAGGAAATATAGAGCTATTGAAAAATACAAATATATTTAACGCTACATTTAACATATGCTACAAGGATGGTTATGGGACAATTAACGATCTCAGATTGGGATATCTGTCTTCAGCTCCAGTGGATTGGAAAAAAATCAATGCTGCATGGGGAAATTTCTCTTCTTCTCTTAGCATCACTTGCTAAGAGGATGAATTTTAAATTTAAAAAATTTCGGCTCGTGCCGTTTGTAAATCAATTATACATTGAGATGACAGTGAAGAAAAAAAATATTATCACTTTTTGGTTACGGTAGTTTTATATTTCGGTGGGAAAACATATTTGGCAGAGCGATGGTTGCCTTCCTGGATTGCTAACAGCAGCCGAAAGAATCAAAAAAAGGACCATCTGTAATTTGTTTTCCATACAAATTGAAAGCTCAAGATTAGAAGACGATAGCACCGGTATTTCCTATTCGATAAAAATTCAATTCAATTGCGAAGAACATTGGACGAAATCTTTGAAGTTCTTCGTGACTGATTTAAAGTGGGCTCTGATGTCGTTGCCAATTTTAGACAGAGAGGGCGAAAGGTCGTCGAGGAAAAACGTGAGATCCATTTGTCACTAAAGATAAAGCATTTAAAGAATGCTAAATTTTCACCAAGAAATGAAGTGTTCAAGTCACACTTTTTTTATAACTTTTTTAAATATATTTAACGCTACATTTCACATGTAGAGAAAGGAGAACTAGAAAAAGAGTTGGATTATCTCCTATTAGAAGAAGAGAAGCTTAAATTTAAAATATCAATAGAAAAACAAGAAGAAAAGGAAATAACATTTGAATATGACTCTTTGTTGAAAAGAAATAAAGAATTGGTCGGAGAAGAACTAAAAAGCTTTATGATCGATCATCGCTTAACTCCAGAGCAGGTGATAAGTTTGAATTCTCAGCTCGTCTATAACGGAGGAAATATAGAGCTATTGAAAAATACAAATATATTTAACGCTACATTCAACATATGCTACAAGGCTGGTTATGGGACAATTAACGATCTCAGATTGGGATATCTGTCTTCAGCTCCAGTGGATTGGAAAAAAATCAATGCTGCATGGGGCAAATTTCTCTTCTTCTCTTAGCATCACTTGCTAATAGGATGAATTTAAAATTTAAAAAATTCGGCGCGTGCCGTTTGGAAGCCAAATATACATGAGATGACAGTGAAGAAAAAAAATATTATCACTTTTTGGTTACGGTAGTTTCAAATTTCGGTGGGATAACATATTCGACAGAGCGATGGTTGCCTTCCTGGATTGCTAACAGCAGCCGAAAGAATCAAAAAAAGGACAATCTGTAATTTGTTTTCCATACAAATTGAAAGCTCAAGATTAGAAGACGATAGCACCGGTATTTCCTATTCGATAAAAATTCAATTCAATTGCGAAGAACATTGGACGAAATCTTTGAGGTTCTTCGTGACTGATTTAAAGTGGGCTCTGATGTCGTTGCCAATTTTAGACAGAGAGGGCGAAAGGTCGTCGAGGAAAGCGTGAGATCCATTTGTCACTAAAGAAAAAGCATTTAAAGAATGCTAAATTTTCACCAAGATATGAAGTGTTCAAGTCACACTTTTTTTATAACTTTTTTAAATATATTTAACGCTACATTTCACATGTAGAGAAAGGAGAACTAGAAAAAGAGTTGGATTATCTCCTATTAGAAGAAGAGAAGCTTAAATTTAAAATATCAATAGAAAAACAAGAAGAAAAGGAAATAACATTTGAATATGACTCTTTGTTGAAAAGAAATAAAGAATTGGTCGGAGAAGAACTAAAATGCTTTATGATCGATCATCGCTTAACTCCAGAGCAGGTGATAAGTTTGAATTCTCAGCTCGTCTATAACGGAGGAAATATAGAGCTATTGAAAAATACAAATATATTTAACGCTACATTCAACATATGCTACAAGGATGGTTATGGGACAATTAACGATCTCAGATTGGGATATCTGTCTTCAGCTCCAGTGGATTGGAAAAAAATCAATGCTGCATGGGGCAAATTTCTCTTCTTCTCTTAGCATCACTTGCTAATAGGATGAATTTAAAATTTAAAAAATTCGGCGCGTGCCGTTTGGAAGCCAAATATACATGAGATGACAGTGAAGAAAAAAAATATTATCACTTTTTGGTTACGGTAGTTTCAAATTTCGGTGGGATAACATATTCGACAGAGCGATGGTTGCCTTCCTGGATTGCTAACAGCAGCCGAAAGAATCAAAAAAAGGACAATCTGTAATTTGTTTTCCATACAAATTGAAAGCTCAAGATTAGAAGACGATAGCACCGGTATTTCCTATTCGATAAAAATTCAATTCAATTGCGAAGAACATTGGACGAAATCTTTGAGGTTCTTCGTGACTGATTTAAAGTGGGCTCTGATGTCGTTGCCAATTTTAGACAGAGAGGGCGAAAGGTCGTCGAGGAAAGCGTGAGATCCATTTGTCACTAAAGAAAAAGCATTTAAAGAATGCTAAATTTTCACCAAGATATGAAGTGTTCAAGTCACACTTTTTTTATAACTTTTTTAAATATATTTAACGCTACATTTCACATGTAGAGAAAGGAGAACTAGAAAAAGAGTTGGATTATCTCCTATTAGAAGAAGAGAAGCTTAAATTTAAAATATCAATAGAAAAACAAGAAGAAAAGGAAATAACATTTGAATATGACTCTTTGTTGAAAAGAAATAAAGAATTGGTCGGAGAAGAACTAAAATGCTTTATGATCGATCATCACTTAACTCCAGAGCAGGTGATAAGTTTGAATTCTCAGCTCGTCTATAACGGAGGAAATATAGAGCTATTGAAAAATACAAATATATTTAACGCTACATTCAACATATGCTACAAGGATGGTTATGGGACAATTAACGATCTCAGATTGGGATATCTGTCTTCAGCTCCAGTGGATTGGAAAAAAATCAATGCTGCATGGGGCAAATTTCACTTCTTCTCTTAGCATCACTTGCGAAGAGGATGAATTTAAAATTTAAAAAATTTTGGCTCGTGCCGTTTGTAAATCAATTATACATTGAGATGACAGTGAAGAAAAAAAATATTATCACTTTTTGGTTACGGTAGTTTCAAATTTCGGTGGGATAACATATTCGACAGAGCGATGGTTGCCTTCCTCGATTGCTAACAGCAGCCGAAAGAATCAAAAAAAGGACAATCTGTAATTTGTTTTCCATACAAATTGAAAGCTCAAGATTAGAAGACGATAGCACCGGTATTTCCTATTCGATAAAAATTCAATTCAATTGCGAAGAACATTGGACGAAATCTTTGAAGTTCTTCGTGACTGATTTAAAGTGGGCTCTGATGTCGTTGCCAATTTTAGACAGAGAGGGCGAAAGGTCGTCGAGGAAAGCGTGAGATCCATTTGTCACTAAAGAAAAAGCATTTAAAGAATGCTAAATTTTCACCAAGATATGAAGTGTTCAAGTCACACTTTTTTTATAACTTTTTTAAATATATTTAACGCTACATTTCACATGTAGAGAAAGGAGAACTAGAAAAAGAGTTGGATTATCTCCTATTAGAAGAAGAGAAGCTTAAATTTAAAATATCAATAGAAAAACAAGAAGAAAAGGAAATAACATTTGAATATGACTCTTTGTTGAAAAGAAATAAAGAATTGGTCGGAGAAGAACTAAAATGCTTTATGATCGATCATCACTTAACTCCAGAGCAGGTGATAAGTTTGAATTCTCAGCTCGTCTATAACGGAGGAAATATAGAGCTATTGAAAAATACGAATATATTTAACGCTACATTCAACATATGCTACAAGGATGGTTATGGGACAATTAACGATCTCAGATTGGGATATCTGTCTTCAGCTCCAGTGGATTGGAAAAAAATCAATGCTGCATGGGGCAAATTTCACTTCTTCTCTTAGCATCACTTGCGAAGAGGATGAATTTAAAATTTAAAAAATTTTGGCTCGTGCCGTTTGTAAATCAATTATACATTGAGATGACAGTGAAGAAAAAAAATATTATCACTTTTTGGTTACGGTAGTTTCAAATTTCGGTGGGATAACATATTCGACAGAGCGATGGTTGCCTTCCTCGATTGCTAACAGCAGCCGAAAGAATCAAAAAAAGGACAATCTGTAATTTGTTTTCCATACAAATTGAAAGCTCAAGATTAGAAGACGATAGCACCGGTATTTCCTATTCGATAAAAATTCAATTCAATTGCGAAGAACATTGGACGAAATCTTTGAAGTTCTTCGTGACTGATTTAAAGTGGGCTCTGATGTCGTTGCCAATTTTAGACAGAGAGGGCGAAAGGTCGTCGAGGAAAAACGTGAGATCCATTTGTCACTAAAGATAAAGCATTTAAAGAATGCTAAATTTTCACCAAGAAATGAAGTGTTCAAGTCACACTTTTTTTATAACTTTTTTAAATATATTTAACGCTACATTTCACATGTAGAGAAAGGAGAACTAGAAAAAGAGTTGGATTATCTCCTATTAGAAGAAGAGAAGCTTAAATTTAAAATATCAATAGAAAAACAAGAAGAAAAGGAAATAACATTTGAATATGACTCTTTGTTGAAAAGAAATAAAGAATTGGTCGGAGAAGAACTAAAATACTTTATGATCGATCATCACTTAACTCCAGAGCAAGTGATAAGTTTGAATTCTCAGCTCGTCTATAACGGAGGAAATATAGAGCTATTGAAAAATACAAATATATTTAACGCTACATTTAACATATGCTACAAGGATGGTTATGGGACAATTAACGATCTCAGATTGGGATATCTGTCTTCAGCTCCAGTGGATTGGAAAAAAATCAATGCTGCATGGGGCAAATTTCTCTTCTTCTCTTAGCATCACTTGCTAATAGGATGAATTTAAAATTTAAAAAATTCGGCGCGTGCCGTTTGGAAGCCAAATATACATGAGATGACAGTGAAGAAAAAAAATATTATCACTTTTTGGTTACGGTAGTTTCAAATTTCGGTGGGATAACATATTCGACAGAGCGATGGTTGCCTTCCTCGATTGCTAACAGCAGCCGAAAGAATCAAAAAAAGGACAATCTGTAATTTGTTTTCCATACAAATTGAAAGCTCAAGATTAGAAGACGATAGCACCGGTATTTCCTATTCGATAAAAATTCAATTCAATTGCGAAGAACATTGGACGAAATCTTTGAAGTTCTTCGTGACTGATTTAAAGTGGACTCTGATGTCGTTAACAATTTTAGACAGAGAGGGCGAAAGGTCGTCGAGGAAAAACGTGAGATCCATTTGTCACTAAAGATAAAGCATTTAGAGAATGCTAAATTTTCACCAAGAAATGAAGTGTTTAAGTCACACTTTTTTTAAAACTTTTTTAAATATATTTAACGCTACATTTCACATGTAGAGAAAGGAGAACTAGAAAAAGAGTTGGATTATCTCCTATTAGAAGAAGAGAAGCTTAAATTTAAAATATCAATAGAAAAACAAGAAGAAAAGGAAATAACATTTGAATATGACTCTTTGTTGAAAAGAAATAAAGAATTGGTCGGAGAAGAACTAAAATACTTTATGATCGATCATCACTTAACTCTAGAGCAAGTTATAAGTTTGAATTCTCAGCTCGTCTATAACGGAGGAAATATAGAGCTATTGAAAAATACAAATATATTTAACGCTACATTTAACATATGCTACAAGGATGGTTATGGGACAATTAACGATCTCAGATTGGGATATCTGTCTTCAGCTCCAGTGGATTGGAAAAAAATCAATGCTGCATGGGGCAAATTTCTCTTCTTCTCTTAGCATCACTTGCTAAGAGGATGAGTTTAAAATTTAAAAAATTCGGCTCGTGCCGTTTGGAAGCCAATTATACATTGAGCTGATAGCGGAGAAAAAAAATATTACCACTTTTTGGTTACGGTAGTGTGAATTTTCGGTGGGATAACATATTCGACAGAGCGATGGTTGCCTTCCTCGATTGCTAACAGCAGCCGAAAGAATCAAAAAAAGGACAATCTTTAATTTGTTTTCCATACAAATTGAAAGCTCAAGATTAGAAGACGATAGCACCGGTATTTCCTATTCGATAAAAATTCAATTCAATTGCGAAGAACATTGGACGAAATCTTTGAAGTTCTTCGTGACTGATTTAAAGTGGACTCTGATTGATGTCGTTAACAATTTTAGAAAGAGAGGGCGAAAGGTCGTCGAGGAAAAACGTGAGATCCATTTGTCACTAAAGATAAAGCATTTAAAGAATGCTAAATTTTCACCAAGAAATGAAGTGTTCAAGTCACACTTTTTATATAACTTTTTTAAATATATTTAACGCTACATTTCACATGTAGAGAAACGAGAACTAGAAAAAGAGTTGGATTATCTCCTATTAGAAGAAGAGAACCTAAAATTTAAAATATCAATAGAAAAACAAGAAGAAAAGGAAATAACATTTGAATATGACTCTTTTTTGAAAATAAATAAAGAATTGGTCGGAGAAGAACTAAAAGACTTTATGATCGATCATCACTTAACTCCAGAGCAGGTGATAAGTTTGAATTCTCAGCTCGTCTATAACGGAGGAAATATAGAGCTATTGAAAAATACAAATATATTTAACGCTACATTTAACATATGCTACAAGGATGGTTATGGGACAATTAACGATCTCAGATTGGGATATCTGTCTTCAGCTCCAGTGGATTGGAAAAAAATCAATGCTGCATGGGGCAAATTTCTCTTCTTCTCTTAGCATCACTTGCTAAGAGGATGAGTTTAAAATTTAAAAAATTCGGCTCGTGCCGTTTGGAAGCCAATTATACATTGAGCTGATAGCGGAGAAAAAAAATATTACCACTTTTTGGTTACGGTAGTGTGAATTTTCGGTGGGATAACATATTCGACAGAGCGATGGTTGCCTTCCTCGATTGCTAACAGCAGCCGAAAGAATCAAAAAAAGGACAATCTTTAATTTGTTTTCCATACAAATTGAAAGCTCAAGATTAGAAGACGATAGCACCGGTATTTCCTATTCGATAAAAATTCAATTCAATTGCGAAGAACATTGGACGAAATCTTTGAAGTTCTTCGTGACTGATTTAAAGTGGACTCTGATTGATGTCGTTAACAATTTTAGAAAGAGAGGGCGAAAGGTCGTCGAGGAAAAACGTGAGATCCATTTGTCACTAAAGATAAAGCATTTAAAGAATGCTAAATTTTCACCAAGAAATGAAGTGTTCAAGTCACACTTTTTATATTACTTTTTTAAATATATTTAACGCTACATTTCACATGTAGAGAAACGAGAACTAGAAAAAGAGTTGGATTATCTCCTATTAGAAGAAGAGAACCTTAAATTTAAAATATCAATAGAAAAACAAGAAGAAAAGGAAATAACATTTGAATATGACTCTTTTTTGAAAATAAATAAAGAATTGGTCGGAGAAGAACTAAAAGACTTTATGATCGATCATCACTTAACTCCAGAGCAGGTGATAAGTTTGAATTCTCAGCTCGTCTATAACGGAGGAAATATAGAGCTATTGAAAAATACAAATATATTTAACGCTACATTTAACATATGCTACAAGGATGGTTATGGGACAATTAACGATCTCAGATTGGGATATCTGTCTTCAGCTCCAGTGGATTGGAAAAAAATCAATGCTGCATGGGGCAAATTACTCTTCTTCTCTTAGCATCACTTGCTAAGAGGATGAGTTTAAAATTTAAAAAATTCGGCGCGTGCCGTTTGGAAGCCAATTATACATTGAGCTGATAGCGGAGAAAAAAAATATTACCACTTTTTGGTTACGGTAGTTTGAATTTTCGGTGGGATAACATATTCGACAGAGCGATGGTTGCCTTCCTGGATTGCTAACAGCAGCCGAAAGAATCAAAAAAAGGACAATCTTTAATTTGTTTTCCATACAAATTGAAAGCTCAAGATTAGAAGACGATAGCACCGGTATTTCCTATTCGATAAAAATTCAATTCAATTGCGAAGAACATTGGACGAAATCTTTGAAGTTCTTCGTGACTTATTTAAAGCGGGCTCTGATGTCGTTGCCAATTTTAGACAGAGAGGGCGAAAGGTCGTCGAGGAAAAACGTGAGATCCATTTGTCACTAAAGATAAAGCATTTAGAGAATGCTAAATTTTCACCAAGAAATGAAGTGTTCAAGTCACACTTTTTTTAAAACTTTTTTAAATATATTTAACGCTACATTTCACATGTAGAGAAAGGAGAACTAGAAATAGAGTTGGATTATCTCCTATTAGAAGAAGAGAAGCTTAAATTTAAAATATCAATAGAAAAACAAGAAGAAAAGGAAATAACATTTGAATATGACTCTTTGTTGAAAAGAAATAAAGAATTGGTCGGAGAAGAACTAAAATACTTTATGATCGATCATCACTTAACTCTAGAGCAAGTTATAAGTTTGAATTCTCAGCTCGTCTATAACGGAGGAAATATAGAGCTATTGAAAAATACAAATATATTTAACGCTACATTTAACATATGCTACAAGGATGGTTATGGGACAATTAACGATCTCAGATTGGGATATCTGTCTTCAGCTCCAGTGGATTGGAAAAAAATCAATGCTGCATGGGGCAAATTTCTCTTCTTCTCTTAGCATCACATGCTAATAGGATGAATTTAAAATTTAAAAAATTCGGCGCGTGCCGTTTGGAAGCCAATTATACATTGAGATGACAGTGGAGAAAAAAAATATTACCACTTTTTGGTTACTGTAGTTTCAAATTTCGTTGGGATAACATATTCGACAGAGCGATGGTTGCCTTCCTGGATTGCTAACAGCAGCCGAAAGAATCAAAAAAAGGACAATCTGTAATTTGTTTTCCATACAAATTGAAAGCTCAAGATTAGAAGACGATAGCACCGGTATTTCCTATTCGATAAAAATTCAATTCAATTGCGAAGAACATTGGACGAAATCTTTGAAGTTCTTCGTGACTGATTTAAAGTGGGCTCTGATGTCGTTGCCAATTTTAGACAGAGAGGGCGAAAGGTCGTCGAGGAAAAACGTGAGATCCATTTGTCACTAAAGATAAAGCATTTAAAGAATGCTAAATTTTCACCAAGAAATGAAGTGTTCAAGTCACACTTTTTTTATAACTGTTTTTAAATATATTTAACGCTACATTTCACATGTAGAGAAAGGAGAACTAGAAAAAGAGTTGGATTATCTCCTATTTGAAGAAGAGAAGCTTAAATTTAAAATATCAATAGAAAAACAAGAAGAAAAGGAAATAACATTTGAATATGACTCTTTGTTGAAAAGAAATAAAGAATTGGTCGGAGAAGAACTAAAATACTTTATGATCGATCATCACTTAACTCCAGAGCAAGTGATAAGTTTGAATTCTCAGCTCGTCTATAACGGAGGAAATATAGAGCTATTGAAAAATACAAATATATTTAACGCTACATTTAACATATGCTACAAGGATGGTTATGGGACAATTAACGATCTCAGATTGGGATATCTGTCTTCAGCTCCAGTGGATTGGAAAAAAATCAATGCTGCATGGGGCAAATTTCTCTTCTTCTCTTAGCATCACTTGCTAAGAGGATGAGTTTAAAATTTAAAAAATTCGGCTCGTGCCGTTTGGAAGCCAATTATACATTGAGATGACAGTGGAGAAAAAAAATATTACCACTTTTTGGTTACGGTAGTTTCAAATTTCGGTGGGATAACATATTCGACAGAGCGATGGTTGCCTTCCTGGATTGCTAACAGCAGCCGAAAGAATCAAAAAAAGGACAATCTTTAATTTGTTTTCCATACAAATTGAAAGCTCAAGATTAGAAGACGATAGCACCGGTATTTCCTATTCGATAAAAATTCAATTCAATTGCGAAGAACATTGGACGAAATCTTTGAAGTTCTTCGTGACTGATTTAAAGTGGGCTCTGATGTCGTTGCCAATTTTAGACAGAGAGGGCAAAAGGTCGTCGAGGAAAAACGTGAGATCCATTTGTCACTAAAGATAAACCATTTAAAGAATGCTAAATTTTCACCAAGAAATGAAGTGTTCAAGTCACTTTTCTTTATAACTGTTTTTAAATATATTTAACGCTACATTTCACATGTAGAGAAAGGAGAACTAGAAAAAGAGTTGGATTATCTCCTATTAGAAGAAGAGAAGCTTAAATTTAAAATATCAATAGAAAAACAAGAAGAAAAGGAAATAACATTTGAATATGACTCTTTGTTGAAAAGAAATAAAGAATTGGTCGGAGAAGAACTAAAATACTTTATGATCGATCATCACTTAACTCCAGAGCAAGTGATAAGTTTGAATTCTCAGCTCGTCTATAACGGAGGAAATATAGAGCTATTGAAAAATACAAATATATTTAACGCTACATTTAACATGTAGAGAAAGGAGAACTAGAAAAAGAGTTGGATTATCTCCTATTAGAAGAAGAGAAGCTTAAATTTAAAATATCAATAGAAAAACAAGAAGAAAAGGAAATAACATTTGAATATGACTCTTTGTTGAAAAGAAATAAAGAATTGGTCGGAGAAGAACTAAAATGCTTTATGATCGATCATCACTTAACTCCAGAGCAAGTGATAAGTTTGAATTCTCAGCTCGTCTATAACGGAGGAAATATAGAGGTATTGAAAAATACAAATATATTTAACGCTACATTTAACATATGCTACAAGGATGGTTATGGGACAATTAACGATCTCAGATTGGGATATCTGTCTTCAGCTCCAGTGGATTGGAAAAAAATCAATGCTGCATGGGGCAAATTTCTCTTCTTCTCTTAGCATCACTTGCTAAGAGGATGAGTTTAAAATTTAAAAAATTCGGCTCGTGCCGTTTGGAAGCCAATTATACATTGAGCTGATAGCGGAGAAAAAAAATATTACCACTTTTTGGTTACGGTAGTGTGAATTTTCGGTGGGATAACATATTCGACAGAGCGATGGTTGCCTTCCTCGATTGCTAACAGCAGCCGAAAGAATCAAAAAAAGGACAATCTTTAATTTGTTTTCCATAAAAATTGAAAGCTCAAGATTAGAAGACGATAGCACCGGTATTTCCTATTCGATAAAAATTCAATTCAATTGCGAAGAACATTGGACGAAATCTTTGAAGTTCTTCGTGACTGATTTAAAGTGGACTCGGATTGATGTCGTTAACAATTTTAGAAAGAGAGGGCGAAAGGTCGTCGAGGAAAAACGTGAGATCCATTTGTCACTAAAGATAAAGCATTTAAAGAATGCTAAATTTTCACCAAGAAATGAAGTGTTCAAGTCACACTTTTTATATAACTTTTTTAAATATATTTAACGCTACATTTCACATGTAGAGAAACGAGAACTAGAAAAAGAGTTGGATTATCTCCTATTAGAAGAAGAGAACCTTAAATTTAAAATATCAATAGAAAAACAAGAAGAAAAGGAAATAACATTTGAATATGACTCTTTTTTGAAAATAAATAAAGAATTGGTCGGAGAAGAACTAAAAGACTTTATGATCGATCATCACTTAACTCCAGAGCAGGTGATAAGTTTGAATTCTCAGCTCGTCTATAACGGAGGAAATATAGAGCTATTGAAAAATACAAATATATTTAACGCTACATTTAACATATGCTACAAGGATGGTTATGGGACAATTAACGATCTCAGATTGGGATATCTGTCTTCAGCTCCAGTGGATTGGAAAAAAATCAATGCTGCATGGGGCAAATTTCTCTTCTTCTCTTAGCATCACTTGCTAAGAGGATGAGTTTAAAATTTAAAAAATTCGGCTCGTGCCGTTTGGAAGCCAATTATACATTGAGCTGATAGCGGAGAAAAAAAATATTACCACTTTTTGGTTACGGTAGTGTGAATTTTCGGTGGGATAACATATTCGACAGAGCGATGGTTGCCTTCCTCGATTGCTAACAGCAGCCGAAGGAATCAAAAAAAGGACAATCTTTAATTTGTTTTCCATACAAATTGAAAGCTCAAGATTAGAAGACGATAGCACCGGTATTTCCTATTCGATAAAAATTCAATTCAATTGCGAAGAACATTGGACGAAATCTTTGAAGTTCTTCGTGACTGATTTAAAGTGGACTCTGATTGATGTCGTTAACAATTTTAGAAAGAGAGGGCGAAAGGTCGTCGAGGAAAAACGTGAGATCCATTTGTCACTAAAGATAAAGCATTTAAAGAATGCTAAATTTTCACCAAGAAATGAAGTGTTCAAGTCACACTTTTTATATAACTTTTTTAAATATATTTAACGCTACATTTCACATGTAGAGAAACGAGAACTAGAAAAAGAGTTGGATTATCTCCTATTAGAAGAAGAGAACCTTAAATTTAAAATATCAATAGAAAAACAAGAAGAAAAGGAAATAACATTTGAATATGACTCTTTTTTGAAAATAAATAAAGAATTGGTCGGAGAAGAACTAAAAGACTTTATGATCGATCATCACTTAACTCCAGAGCAGGTGATAAGTTTGAATTCTCAGCTCGTCTATAACGGAGGAAATATAGAGCTATTGAAAAATACAAATATATTTAACGCTACATTTAACATATGCTACAAGGATGGTTATGGCACAATTAACGATCTCAGATTGGGATATCTGTCTTCAGCTCCAGTGGATTGGAAAAAAATCAATGCTGCATGGGGCAAATTACTCTTCTTCTCTTAGCATCACTTGCTAAGAGGATGAGTTTAAAATTTAAAAAATTGGGCTCGTGCCGTTTGGAAGCCAATTATACATTGAGCTGATAGCGGAGAAAAAAAATATTACCACTTTTTGGTTACGGTAGTTTGAATTTTCGGTGGGATAACATATTCGACAGAGCGATGGTTGCCTTCCTCGATTGCTAACAGCAGCCGAAAGAATCAAAAAAAGGACAATCTTTAATTTGTTTTCCATACAAATTGAAAGCTCAAGATTAGAAGACGATAGCACCGGTATTTCCTATTCGATAAAAATTCAATTCAATTGCGAAGAACATTGGACGAAATCTTTGAAGTTCTTCGTGACTTATTTAAAGCGGGCTCTGATGTCGTTGCCAATTTTAGACAGAGAGGGCGAAAGGTCGTCGAGGAAAAACGTGAGATCCATTTGTCTCTAAAGATAAAGCATTTAGAGAATGCTAAATTTTCACCAAGAAATGAAGTGTTCAAGTCACACTTTTTTTAAAACTTTTTTAAATATATTTAACGCTACATTTCACATGTAGAGAAAGGAGAACTAGAAAAAGAGTTGGATTATCTCCTATTAGAAGAAGAGAAGCTTAAATTTAAAATATCAATAGAAAAACAAGAAGAAAAGGAAATAACATTTGAATATGACTCTTTGTTGAAAAGAAATAAAGAATTGGTCGGAGAAGAACTAAAATACTTTATGATCGATCATCACTTAACTCTAGAGCAAGTTATAAGTTTGAATTCTCAGCTCGTCTATAACGGAGGAAATATAGAGCTATTGAAAAATACAAATATATTTAACGCTACATTTAACATATGCTACAAGGATGGTTATGGGACAATTAACGATCTCAGATTGGGATATCTGTCTTCAGCTCCAGTGGATTGGAAAAAAATCAATGCTGCATGGGGCAAATTTCTCTTCTTCTCTTAGCATCACATGCTAATAGGATGAATTTAAAATTTAAAAAATTCGGCGCGTGCCGTTTGGAAGCCAATTATACATTGAGATGACAGTGGAGAAAAAAAATATTACCACTTTTTGGTTACTGTAGTTTCAAATTTCGTTGGGATAACATATTCGACAGAGCGATGGTTGCCTTCCTGGATTGCTAACAGCAGCCGAAATAATCAAAAAAAGGACAATCTGTAATTTGTTTTCCATACAAATTGAAAGCTCAAGATTAGAAGACGATAGCACCGGTATTTCCTATTCGATAAAAATTCAATTCAATTGCGAAGAACATTGGACGAAATCTTTGAAGTTCTTCGTGACTGATTTAAAGTGGGCTCTGATGTCGTTGCCAATTTTAGACAGAGAGGGCGAAAGGTCGTCGAGGAAATACGTGAGATCCATTTGTCACTAAAGATAAAGCATTTAAAGAATGCTAAATTTTCACCAAGAAATGAAGTGTTCAAGTCACACTTTTTTTATAACTGTTTTTAAATATATTTAACGCTACATTTCACATGTAGAGAAAGGAGAACTAGAAAAAGAGTTGGATTATCTCCTATTTGAAGAAGAGAAGCTTAAATTTAAAATATCAATAGAAAAACAAGAAGAAAAGGAAATAACATTTGAATATGACTCTTTGTTGAAAAGAAATAAAGAATTGGTCGGAGAAGAACTAAAATACTTTATGATCGATCATCACTTAACTCCAGAGCAAGTGATAAGTTTGAATTCTCAGCTCGTCTATAACGGAGGAAATATAGAGCTATTGAAAAATACAAATATATTTAACGCTACATTTAACATATGCTACAAGGATGGTTATGGGACAATTAACGATCTCAGATTGGGATATCTGTCTTCAGCTCCAGTGGATTGGAAAAAAATCAATGCTGCATGGGGCAAATTTCTCTTCTTCTCTTAGCATCACTTGCTAAGAGGATGAGTTTAAAATTTAAAAAATTCGGCTCGTGCCGTTTGGAAGCCAATTATACATTGAGATGACAGTGGAGAAAAAAAATATTACCACTTTTTGGTTACGGTAGTTTCAAATTTCGGTGGGATAACATATTCGACAGAGCGATGGTTGCCTTCCTGGATTGCTAACAGCAGCCGAAAGAATCAAAAAAAGGACAATCTTTAATTTGTTTTCCATACAAATTGAAAGCTCAAGATTAGAAGACGATAGCACCGGTATTTCCTATTCGATAAAAATTCAATTCAATTGCGAAGAACATTGGACGAAATCTTTGAAGTTCTTCGTGACTGATTTAAAGTGGGCTCTGATGTCGTTGCCAATTTTAGACAGAGAGGGCAAAAGGTCGTCGAGGAAAAACGTGAGATCCATTTGTCACTAAAGATAAAGCATTTAAAGAATGCTAAATTTTCACCAAGAAATGAAGTGTTC
Source organism: Rhaphigaster nebulosa (assembly GCA_948150685.1). Lineage (NCBI taxonomy): Eukaryota > Metazoa > Arthropoda > Insecta > Hemiptera > Pentatomidae > Rhaphigaster > Rhaphigaster nebulosa. Next base: position 239,419,559 of record OX411306.1, on the reverse strand, counting down.
AAGTCACTTTTCTTTATAACTGTTTTTAAATATATTTAACGCTACATTTCACATGTAGAGAAAGGAGAACTAGAAAAAGAGTTGGATTATCTCCTATTAGAAGAAGAGAAGCTTAAATTTAAAATATCAATAGAAAAACAAGAAGAAAAGGAAATAACATTTGAATATGACTCTTTGTTGAAAAGAAATAAAGAATTGGTCGGAGAAGAACTAAAATACTTTATGATCGATCATCACTTAACTCCAGAGCAAGTGATAAGTTTGAATTCTCAGCTCGTCTATAACGGAGGAAGTATAGAGCTATTGAAAAATACAAATATATTTAACGCTACATTTAACATATGCTACAAGGATGGTTATGGGACAATTAACGATCTCAGATTGGGATATCTGTCTTCAGCTCCAGTGGATTGGAAAAAAATCAATGCTGCATGGGGCAAATTTCTCTTCTTCTCTTAGCATCACTTGCTAATAGGATGAATTTAAAATTTAAAAAATTCGGCGCGTGCCGTTTGGAAGCCAAATATACATTGAGATGACAGTGGAGAAAAAAAATATTATCACTTTTTGGTTACGGTAGTTTCAAATTTCGGTGGGATAACATATTCGACAGAGCGATGGTTGCCTTCCTGGATTGCTAACAGCAGCCGAAAGAATCAAAAAAAGGACAATCTGTAATTTGTTTTCCATACAAATTGAAAGCTCAAGATTAGAAGACGATAGCACCGGTATTTCCTATTCGATAAAAATTCAATTCAATTGCGAAGAACATTGGACGAAATCTTTGAAGTTCTTCGTGACTGATTTAAAGTGGGCTCTGATGTCGTTGCCAATTTTAGACAGAGAGGGCGAAAGGTCGTCGAGGAAAAACGTGAGATCCATTTGTCACTAAAGATAAAGCATTTAAAGAATGCTAAATTTTCACCAAGAAATGAAGTGTTCAAGTCACACTTTTTTTATAACTGTTTTTAAATATATTTAACGCTACATTTCACATGTAGAGAAAGGAGAACTAGAAAAAGAGTTGGATTATCTCCTATTAGAAGAAGAGAAGCTTAAATTTAAAATATCAATAGAAAAACAAGAAGAAAAGGAAATAACATTTGAATATGACTCTTTGTTGAAAAGAAATAAAGAATTGGTCGGAGAAGAACTAAAATACTTTATGATCGATCATCACTTAACTCCAGAGCAAGTGATAAGTTTGAATTCTCAGCTCGTCTATAACGGAGGAAATATAGAGCTATTGAAAAATACAAATATATTTAACGCTACATTTAACATATGCTACAAGGATGGTTATGGGACAATTAACGATCTCAGATTGGGATATCTGTCTTCAGCTCCAGTGGATTGGAAAAAAATCAATGCTGCATGGGGCAAATTTCTCTTCTTCTCTTAGCATCACTTGCTAATAGGATGAATTTAAAATTTAAAAAATTCGGCTCGTGCCGTTTGGAAGCCAATTATACATAGAGCTGATAGCGGAGAAAAAAAATATTACCACTTTTTGGTTACGGTAGTGTGAATTTTCGGTGGGATAACATATTCGACAGAGCGATGGTTGCCTTCCTCGATTGCTAACAGCAGCCGAAAGAATCAAAAAAAGGACAATCTTTAATTTGTTTTCCATACAAATTGAAAGCTCAAGATTAGAAGACGATAGCACCGGTATTTCCTATTCGATAAAAATTCAATTCAATTGCGAAGAACATTGGACGAAATCTTTGAAGTTCTTCGTGACTGATTTAAAGTGGACTCTGATGTCGTTAACAATTTTAGAAAGAGAGGGCGAAAGGTCGTCGAGGAAAAACGTGAGATCCATTTGTCACTAAAGATAAAGCATTTAAAGAATGCTAAATTTTCACCAAGAAATGAAGTGTTCAAGTCACACTTTTTTTAAAACTTTTTTAAATATATTAAACGCTACATTTCACATGTAGAGAAAGGAGAACTAGAAAAAGAGTTGGATTATCTCCTATTAGAAGAAGAGAAGCTTAAATTTAAAATATCATTAGAAAAACAAGAAGAAAAGGAAATAACATTTGAATATGACTCTTTTTTGAAAAGAAATAAAGAATTGGTCGGAGAAGAACTAAAATACTTTATGATCGATCATCACTTAACTCCAGAGCAGGTGATAAGTTTGAATTCTCAGCTCGTCTATAACGGAGGAAATATAGAGCTATTGAAAAATACAAATATATTTAACGCTACATTTAACATATGCTACAAGGATGGTTATGGGACAATTAACGATCTCAGATTGGGATATCTGTCTTCAGCTCCAGTGGAATGGAAAAAAATCAATGCTGCATGGGGCAAATTTCTCTTCTTCTCTTAGCATCACTAGCGAAGAGGATGAACTTAAAATTTAAAAAATTTCGGCTTGTGCCGTTTGGAAATCAATGATACATTGAGATGACAGTGAAGAAAAAAAATATTATCACTTTTTGGTTACGGTAGTTTGAATTTTCGGTGGGATAACATATTCGACAGAGCGATGGTTGCCTTCCTCGATTGCTAACAGCAGCCGAAAGAATCAAAAAAAGGACAATCTTTAATTTGTTTTCCATACAAATTGAAAGCTCAAGATTAGAAGACGATAGCACCGGTATTTCCTATTTGATAAAAATTCAATTCAATTGCGAAGAACATTGGACGAAATCTTTGAAGTTCTTCGTGACTGATTTAAAGTGGACTCTGATGTCGTTAACAATTTTAGAAAGAGAGGGCGAAAGGTCGTCGAGGAAAAACGTGAGATCCATTTGTCACTAAAGATAAAGCATTTAAAGAATGCTAAATTTTCACCAAGAAATGAAGTGTTCAAGTCACACTTTTTTTATAACTGTTTTTAAATATATTTAACGCTACATTTCACATGTAGAGAAAGGAGAACTAGAAAAAGAGTTGGATTATCTCCTATTAGAAGAAGAGAAGCTTAAATTTAAAATATCAATAGAAAAACAAGAAGAAAAGGAAATAACATTTGAATATGACTCTTTGTTGAAAAGAAATAAAGAATTGGTCGGAGAAGAACTAAAATACTTTATGATCGATCATCACTTAACTCCAGAGCAAGTGATAAGTTTGAATTCTCAGCTCGTCTATAACGGAGGAAATATAGAGCTATTGAAAAATACAAATATATTTAACGCTACATTTAACATATGCTACAAGGATGGTTATGGGACAATTAACGATCTCAGATTGGGATATCTGTCTTCAGCTCCAGTGGATTGGAAAAAAATCAATGCTGCATGGGGCAAATTTCTCTTCTTCTCTTAGCATCACATGCTAATAGGATGAATTTAAAATTTAAAAAATTCGGCGCGTGCCGTTTGGATGCCAATTATACATTGAGATGACAGTGGAGAAAAAAAATATTACCACTTTTTGGTTACTGTAGTTTCAAATTTCGTTGGGATAACATATTCGACAGAGCGATGGTTGCCTTCCTGGATTGCTAACAGCAGCCGAAAGAATCAAAAAAAGGACAATCTGTAATTTGTTTTCCATACAAATTGAAAGCTCAAGATTAGAAGACGATAGCACCGGTATTTCCTATTCGATAAAAATTCAATTCAATTGCGAAGAACATTGGACGAAATCTTTGAAGTTCTTCGTGACTTATTTAAAGTGGGCTCTGATGTCGTTGCCAATTTTAGACAGAGAGGGCGGAAGGTCGTCGAGGAAAAACGTGAGATCCATTTGTCACTAAAGATAAAGCATTTAAAGAATGCTAAATTTTCTCCAAGAAATGAAGTGTTCATGTCACACTTTTTTTATAACTGTTTTTAAATATATTTAACGCTACATTTCACATGTAGAGAAAGGAGAACTAGAAAAAGAGTTGGATTATCTCCTTTTAGAAGAAGAGAAGCTTAAATTTAAAATATCAATAGAAAAACAAGAAGAAAAGGAAATAACATTTGAATATGACTCTTTGTTGAAAAGAAATAAAGAATTGGTCGGAGAAGAACTAAAATACTTTATGATCGATCATCACTTAACTCCAGAGCAAGTGATAAGTTTGAATTCTCAGCTCGTCTCTAACGGAGGAAATATAGAGCTATTGATAAATACAAATATATTTAACGCTACATTTAACATATGCTACAAGGATGGTTATGGGACAATTAACGATCTCAAATTGGGATATCTGTCTTCAGCTCCAGTTGATTGGAAAAAAATCAATGCTGCATGGGGCAAATTTCTCTTCTTCTCTTAGCATCACTTGCTAAGAGGATGAATTTAAAATTTAAAAAATTCGGCGCGTGCCGTTTGGAAGCCAATTATACATTGAGATGACAGTGAAGAAAAAAAATATTATCACTTTTTGGTTACGGTAGTTTGAAATTTCGGTGGGATAACATATTCGACAGAGCGATGGTTGCCTTCCTCGATTGCTAACAGCAGCCGAAAGAATCAAAAAAAGGACAATCTGTAATTTGTTTTCCATACAAATTGAAAGCTCAAGATTAGAAGACGATAGCACCGGTATTTTCTATTCGATAAAAATTCAATTCAATTGCGAAGAACATTGGACGAAATCTTTGAAGTTCTTCGTGACTGATTTAAAGTGGGCTCTGATGTCGTTGCCAATTTTAGACAGAGAGGGCGAAAGGTCGTCGAGGAAAAATGTGAGATCCATTTGTCACTAAAGATAAAGCATTTAAAGAATGCTAAATTTTCACCAAGAAATGAAGTGTTCAAGTCACACTTTTTTTATAACTTTTTTAAATATATTTAACGCTACATTTCACATGTAGAGAAAGGAGAACTAGAAAAAGAGTTGCATTATCTCCTATTAGAAGAAGAGAAGCTTAAATTTAAAATATCAATAGAAAAACAAGAAGAAAAGGAAATAACATTTGAATATGACTCTTTGTTGAAAAGAAATAAAGAATTGGTCGGAGAAGAACTAAAATACTTTATGATCGATCATCACTTAACTCTAGAGCAAGTGATAAGTTTGATTTCTCAGCTCGTCTATAACGGAGGAAATATAGAGCTATTGAAAAATACAAATATATTTAACGCTACATTCAACATATGCTACAAGGATGGTTATGGGACAATTAACGATCTCAGATTGGGATATCTGTCTTCAGCTCCAGTGGATTGGAAAAAAATCAATGCTGCATGGGGCAAATTTCTCTTCTTCTCTTAGCATCACTTGCTAAGAGGATGAATTTAAAATTTAAAAAATTCGGCGCGTGCCGTTTGGAAGCCAATTATACATTGAGATGACAGTGAAGAAAAAAAATATTATCACTTTTTGGTTACGGTAGTTTGAAATTTCGGTGGGATAACATATTCGACAGAGCGATGGTTGCCTTCCTCGATTGCTAACAGCAGCCGAAAGAATCAAAAAAAGGACAATCTGTAATTTGTTTTCCATACAAATTGAAAGCTCAAGATTAGAAGACGATAGCACCGGTATTTCCTATTCGATAAAAATTCAATTCAATTGCGAAGAACATTGGACGAAATCTTTGAAGTTCTTCGTGACTGATTTAAAGTGGGCTCTGATGTCGTTGCCAATTTTAGACAGAGAGGGCGAAAGGTCGTCGAGGAAAAACGTGAGATCCATTTGTCACTAAAGATAAAGCATTTAAAGAATGCTAAATTTTCACCAAGAAATGAAGTGTTCAAGTCACACTTTTTTTATAACTGTTTTTAAATATATTTAACGCTACATTTCACATGTAGAGAAAGGAGAACTAGAAAAAGAGTTGGATTATCTCCTATTTGAAGAAGAGAAGCTTAAATTTAAAATATCAATAGAAAAACAAGAAGAAAAGGAAATAACATTTGAATATGACTCTTTGTTGAAAAGAAATAAAGAATTGGTCGGAGAAGAACTAAAATGCTTTATGATCGATCATCACTTAACTCCAGAGCAGGTGATAAGTTTGAATTCTCAGCTCGTCTATAACGGAGGAAATATAGAGCTATTGAAAAATACAAATATATTTAACGCTACATTCAACATATGCTACAAGGATGGTTATGGGACAATTAACGATCTCAGATTGGGATATCTGTCTTCAGCTCCAGTGGATTGGAAAAAAATCAATGCTGCATGGGGCAAATTTCTCTTCTTCTCTTAGCATCACTTGCTAAGAGGATGAGTTTAAAATTTAAAAAATTCGGCTCGTGCCGTTTGGAAGCCAATTATACATTGAGATGACAGTGGAGAAAAAAAATATTACCACTTTTTGGTTACGGTAGTTTCAAATTTCGGTGGGATAACATATTCGACAGAGCGATGGTTGCCTTCCTGGATTGCTAACAGCAGGCGAAAGAATCAAAAAAAGGACAATCTGTAATTTGTTTTCCATACAAATTGAAAGCTCAAGATTAGAAGACGATAGCACCGGTATTTCCTATTCGATAAAAATTCAATTCAATTGCGAAGAACATTGGACGAAATCTTTGAAGTTCTTCGTGACTGATTTAAAGTGGGCTCTGATGTCGTTGCCAATTTTAGACAGAGAGGGCGAAAGGTCGTCGAGGAAAAACGTGAGATCCATTTGTCACTAAAGATAAAGCATTTAAAGAATGCTAAATTTTCACCAAGAAATGAAGTGTTCAAGTCACACTTTTTTTATAACTGTTTTTAAATATATTTAACGCTACATTTCACATGTAGAGAAAGGAGAACTAGAAAAAGAGTTGGATTATCTCCTATTTGAAGAAGAGAAGCTTAAATTTAAAATATCAATAGAAAAACAAGAAGAAAAGGAAATAACATTTGAATATGACTCTTTGTTGAAAAGAAATAAAGAATTGGTCGGAGAAGAACTAAAATACTTTATGATCGATCATCACTTAACTCCAGAGCAAGTGATAAGTTTGAATTCTCAGCTCGTCTATAACGGAGGAAATATAGAGCTATTGAAAAATACAAATATATTTAACGCTACATTCAACATATGCTACAAGGATGGTTATGGGACAATTAACGATCTCAGATTGGGATATCTGTCTTCAGCTCCAGTGGATTGGAAAAAAATCAATGCTGCATGGGGCAAATTTCTCTTCTTCTCTTAGCATCACATGCTAATAGGATGAATTTAAAATTTAAAAAATTCGGCGCGTGCCGTTTGGATGCTAATTATACATTGAGATGACAGTGGAGAAAAAAAATATTACCACTTTTTGGTTACTGTAGTTTCAAATTTCGTTGGGATAACATATTCGACAGAGCGATGGTTGCCTTCCTGGATTGCTAACAGCAGCCGAAAGAATCAAAAAAAGGACAATCTGTAATTTGTTTTCCATACAAATTGAAAGCTCAAGATTAGAAGACGATAGCACCGGTATTTCCTATTCGATAAAAATTCAATTCAATTGCGAAGAACATTGGACGAAATCTTTGAAGTTCTTCGTGACTTATTTAAAGTGGGCTCTGATGTCGTTGCCAATTTTAGACAGAGAGGGCGAAAGGTCGTCGAGGAAAAACGTGAGATCCATTTGTCACTAAAGATAAAGCATTTAAAGAATGCTAAATTTTCTCCAAGAAATGAAGTGTTCATGTCACACTTTTTTTATAACTGTTTTTAAATATATTTAACGCTACATTTCACATGTAGAGAAAGGAGAACTAGAAAAAGAGTTGGATTATCTCCTTTTAGAAGAAGAGAAGCTTAAATTTAAAATATCAATAGAAAAACAAGAAGAAAAGGAAATAACATTTGAATATGACTCTTTGTTGAAAAGAAATAAAGAATTGGTTGGAGAAGAACTAAAATACTTTATGATCGATCATCACTTAACTCTAGAGCAAGTGATAAGTTTGATTTCTCAGCTCGTCTATAACGGAGGAAATATAGAGCTATTGAAAAATACAAATACATTTAACGCTACATTCAACATATGCTACAAGGATGGTTATGGGACAATTAACGATCTCAGATTGGGATATCTGTCTTCAGCTCCAGTGGATTGGAAAAAAATCAATGCTGCATGGGGCAAATTTCTCTTCTTCTCTTAGCATCACTTGCTAAGAGGATGAATTTAAAATTAAAAAAATTCGGCGCGTGCCGTTTGGAAGCCAATTATACATTGAGATGACAGTGAAGAAAAAAAATATTATCACTTTTTGGTTACGGTAGTTTGAAATTTCGGTGGGATAACATATTCGACAGAGCGATGGTTGCCTTCCTCGATTGCTAACAGCAGCCGAAAGAATCAAAAAAAGGACAATCTGTAATTTGTTTTCCATACAAATTGAAAGCTCAAGATTAGAAGACGATAGCACCGGTATTTCCTATTCGATAAAAATTCAATTCAATTGCGAAGAACATTGGACGAAATCTTTGAAGTTCTTCGTGACTTATTTAAAGTGGGCTCTGATGTCGTTGCCAATTTTAGACAGAGAGGGCGAAAGGTCGTCGAGGAAAAACGTGAGATCCATTTGTCACTAAAGATAAAGCATTTAAAGAATGCTAAATTTTCTCCAAGAAATGAAGTGTTCATGTCACACTTTTTTTATAACTGTTTTTAAATATATTTAACGCTACATTTCACATGTAGAGAAAGGAGAACTAGAAAAAGAGTTGGATTATCTCCTTTTAGAAGAAGAGAAGCTTAAATTTAAAATATCAATAGAAAAACAAGAAGAAAAGGAAATAACATTTGAATATGACTCTTTGTTGAAAAGAAATAAAGAATTGGTCGGAGAAGAACTAAAATACTTTATGATCGATCATCACTTAACTTCAGAGCAAGTGATAAGTTTGAATTCTCAGCTCGTCTCTAACGGAGGAAATATAGAGCTATTGATAAATACAAATATATTTAACGCTACATTTAACATATGCTACAAGGATGGTTATGGGACAATTAACGATCTCAAATTGGGATATCTGTCTTCAGCTCCAGTTGATTGGAAAAAAATCAATGCTGCATGGGGCAAATTTCTCTTCTTCTCTTAGCATCACTTGCTAAGAGGATGAATTTAAAATTTAAAAAATTCGGCGCGTGCCGTTTGGAAGCCAATTATACATTGAGATGACAGTGAAGAAAAAAAATATTATCACTTTTTGGTTACGGTAGTTTGAAATTTCGGTGGGATAACATATTCGACAGAGCGATGGTTGCCTTCCTCGATTGCTAACAGCAGCCGAAAGAATCAAAAAAAGGACAATCTGTAATTTGTTTTCCATACAAATTGAAAGCTCAAGATTAGAAGACGATAGCACCGGTATTTCCTATTCGATAAAAATTCAATTCAATTGCGAAGAACATTGGACGAAATCTTTGAAGTTCTTCGTGACTTATTTAAAGTGGGCTCTGATGTCGTTGCCAATTTTAGACAGAGAGGGCGAAAGGTCGTCGAGGAAAAACGTGAGATCCATTTGTCACTAAAGATAAAGCATTTAAAGAATGCTAAATTTTCTCCAAGAAATGAAGTGTTCATGTCACACTTTTTTTATAACTGTTTTTAAATATATTTAACGCTACATTTCACATGTAGAGAAAGGAGAACTAGAAAAAGAGTTGGATTATCTCCTATTTGAAGAAGAGAAGCTTAAATTTAAAATATCAATAGAAAAACAAGAAGAAAAGGAAATAACATTTGAATATGACTCTTTGTTGAAAAGAAATAAAGAATTGGTCGGAGAAGAACTAAAATGCTTTATGATCGATCATCACTTAACTCCAGAGCAGGTGATAAGTTTGAATTCTCAGCTCGTCTATAACGGAGGAAATATAGAGCTATTGAAAAATACAAATATATTTAACGCTACATTCAACATATGCTACAAGGATGGTTATGGGACAATTAACGATCTCAGATTGGGATATCTGTCTTCAGCTCCAGTGGATTGGAAAAAAATCAATGCTGCATGGGGCAAATTTCTCTTCTTCTCTTAGCATCACTTGCTAAGAGGATGAGTTTAAAATTTAAAAAATTCGGCTCGTGCCGTTTGGAAGCCAATTATACATTGAGATGACAGTGGAGAAAAAAAATATTACCACTTTTTGGTTACGGTAGTTTCAAATTTCGGTGGGATAACATATTCGACAGAGCGATGGTTGCCTTCCTGGATTGCTAACAGCAGCCGAAAGAATCAAAAAAAGGACAATCTGTAATTTGTTTTCCATACAAATTGAAAGCTCAAGATTAGAAGACGATAGCACCGGTATTTCCTATTCGATAAAAATTCAATTCAATTGCGAAGAACATTGGACGAAATCTTTGAAGTTCTTCGTGACTGATTTAAAGTGGGCTCTGATGTCGTTGCCAATTTTAGACAGAGAGGGCGAAAGGTCGTCGAGGAAAAACGTGAGATCCATTTGTCACTAAAGATAAAGCATTTAAAGAATGCTAAATTTTCTCCAAGAAATGAAGTGTTCATGTCACACTTTTTTTATAACTGTTTTTAAATATATTTAACGCTACATTTCACATGTAGAGAAAGGAGAACTAGAAAAAGAGTTGGATTATCTCCTTTTAGAAGAAGAGAAGCTTAAATTTAAAATATCAATAGAAAAACAAGAAGAAAAGGAAATAACATTTGAATATGACTCTTTGTTGAAAAGAAATAAAGAATTGGTCGGAGAAGAACTAAAATACTTTATGATCGATCATCACTTAACTTCAGAGCAAGTGATAAGTTTGAATTCTCAGCTCGTCTCTAACGGAGGAAATATAGAGCTATTGATAAATACAAATATATTTAACGCTACATTTAACATATGCTACAAGGATGGTTATGGGACAATTAACGATCTCAAATTGGGATATCTGTCTTCAGCTCCAGTTGATTGGAAAAAAATCAATGCTGCATGGGGCAAATTTCTCTTCTTCTCTTAGCATCACTTGCTAAGAGGATGAATTTAAAATTTAAAAAATTCGGCGCGTGCCGTTTGGAAGCCAATTATACATTGAGATGACAGTGAAGAAAAAAAATATTATCACTTTTTGGTTACGGTAGTTTGAAATTTCGGTGGGATAACATATTCGACAGAGCGATGGTTGCCTTCCTCGATTGCTAACAGCAGCCGAAAGAATCAAAAAAAGGACAATCTGTAATTTGTTTTCCATACAAATTGAAAGCTCAAGATTAGAAGACGATAGCACCGGTATTTCCTATTCGATAAAAATTCAATTCAATTGCGAAGAACATTGGACGAAATCTTTGAAGTTCTTCGTGACTGATTTAAAGTGGGCTCTGATGTCGTTGCCAATTTTAGACAGAGAGGGCGAAAGGTCGTCGAGGAAAAACGTGAGATCCATTTGTAACTAAAGATAAAGCATTTAAAGAATGCTAAATTTTCACCAAGAAATGAAGTGTTCAAGTCACACTTTTTTTATAACTGTTTTTAAATATATTTAACGCTACATTTCACATGTAGAGAAAGGAGAACTAGAAAAAGAGTTGGATTATCTCCTATTTGAAGAAGAGAAGCTTAAATTTAAAATATCAATAGAAAAACAAGAAGAAAAGGAAATAACATTTGAATATGACTCTTTGTTGAAAAGAAATAAAGAATTGGTCGGAGAAGAACTAAAATGCTTTATGATCGATCATCACTTAACTCCAGAGCAGGTGATAAGTTTGAATTCTCAGCTCGTCTATAACGGAGGAAATATAGAGCTATTGAAAAATACAAATATATTTAACGCTACATTCAACATATGCTACAAGGATGGTTATGGGACAATTAACGATCTCAGATTGGGATATCTGTCTTCAGCTCCAGTGGATTGGAAAAAAATCAATGCTGCATGGGGCAAATTTCTCTTCTTCTCTTAGCATCACTTGCTAAGAGGATGAGTTTAAAATTTAAAAAATTCGGCTCGTGCCGTTTGGAAGCCAATTATACATTGAGATGACAGTGGAGAAAAAAAATATTACCACTTTTTGGTTACGGTAGTTTCAAATTTCGGTGGGATAACATATTCGACAGAGCGATGGTTGCCTTCCTGGATTGCTAACAGCAGCCGAAAGAATCAAAAAAAGGACAATCTGTAATTTGTTTTCCATACAAATTGAAAGCTCAAGATTAGAAGACGATAGCACCGGTATTTCCTATTCGATAAAAATTCAATTCAATTGCGAAGAACATTGGACGAAATCTTTGAAGTTCTTCGTGACTGATTTAAAGTGGGCTCTGATGTCGTTGCCAATTTTAGACAGAGAGGGCGAAAGGTCGTCGAGGAAAAACGTGAGATCCATTTGTCACTAAAGATAAAGCATTTAAAGAATGCTAAATTTTCACCAAGAAATGAAGTGTTCAAGTCACACTTTTTTTATAACTGTTTTTAAATATATTTAACGCTACATTTCACATGTAGAGAAAGGAGAACTAGAAAAAGAGTTGGATTATCTCCTATTTGAAGAAGAGAAGCTTAAATTTAAAATATCAATAGAAAAACAAGAAGAAAAGGAAATAACATTTGAATATGACTCTTTGTTGAAAAGAAATAAAGAATTGGTCGGAGAAGAACTAAAATACTTTATGATCGATCATCACTTAACTCCAGAGCAAGTGATAAGTTTGAATTCTCAGCTCGTCTCTAACGGAGGAAATATAGAGCTATTGAAAAATACAAATATATTTAACGCTACATTCAACATATGCTACAAGGATGGTTATGGGACAATTAACGATCTCAGATTGGGATATCTGTCTTCAGCTCCAGTGGATTGGAAAAAAATCAATGCTGCATGGGGCAAATTTCTCTTCTTCTCTTAGCATCACATGCTAATAGGATGAATTTAAAATTTAAAAAATTCGGCGCGTGCCGTTTGGATGCCAATTATACATTGAGATGACAGTGGAGAAAAAAAATATTACCACTTTTTGGTTACTGTAGTTTCAAATTTCGTTGGGATAACATATTCGACAGAGCGATGGTTGCCTTCCTGGATTGCTAACAGCAGCCGAAAGAATCAAAAAAAGGACAATCTGTAATTTGTTTTCCATACAAATTGAAAGCTCAAGATTAGAAGACGATAGCACCGGTATTTCCTATTCGATAAAAATTCAATTCAATTGCGAAGAACATTGGACGAAATCTTTGAAGTTCTTCGTGACTTATTTAAAGTGGGCTCTGATGTCGTTGCCAATTTTAGACAGAGAGGGCGAAAGGTCGTCGAGGAAAAACGTGAGATCCATTTGTCACTAAAGATAAAGCATTTAAAGAATGCTAAATTTTCTCCAAGAAATGAAGTGTTCATGTCACACTTTTTTTATAACTGTTTTTAAATATATTTAACGCTACATTTCACATGTAGAGAAAGGAGAACTAGAAAAAGAGTTGGATTATCTCCTTTTAGAAGAAGAGAAGCTTAAATTTAAAATATCAATAGAAAAACAAGAAGAAAAGGAAATAACATTTGAATATGACTCTTTGTTGAAAAGAAATAAAGAATTGGTCGGAGAAGAACTAAAATACTTTATGATCGATCATCACTTAACTTCAGAGCAAGTGATAAGTTTGAATTCTCAGCTCGTCTCTAACGGAGGAAATATAGAGCTATTGATAAATACAAATATATTTAACGCTACATTTAACATATGCTACAAGGATGGTTATGGGACAATTAACGATCTCAAATTGGGATATCTGTCTTCAGCTCCAGTTGATTGGAAAAAAATCAATGCTGCATGGGGCAAATTTCTCTTCTTCTCTTAGCATCACTTGCTAAGAGGATGAATTTAAAATTTAAAAAATTCGGCGCGTGCCGTTTGGAAGCCAATTATACATTGAGATGACAGTGAAGAAAAAAAATATTATCACTTTTTGGTTACGGTAGTTTGAAATTTCGGTGGGATAACATATTCGACAGAGCGATGGTTGCCTTCCTCGATTGCTAACAGCAGCCGAAAGAATCAAAAAAAGGACAATCTGTAATTTGTTTTCCATACAAATTGAAAGCTCAAGATTAGAAGACGATAGCACCGGTATTTCCTATTCGATAAAAATTCAATTCAATTGCGAAGAACATTGGACGAAATCTTTGAAGTTCTTCGTGACTGATTTAAAGTGGGCTCTGATGTCGTTGCCAATTTTAGACAGAGAGGGCGAAAGGTCGTCGAGGAAAAATGTGAGATCCATTTGTCACTAAAGATAAAGCATTTAAAGAATGCTAAATTTTCACCAAGAAATGAAGTGTTCAAGTCACACTTTTTTTATAACTTTTTTAAATATATTTAACGCTACATTTCACATGTAGAGAAAGGAGAACTAGAAAAAGAGTTGGATTATCTCCTATTAGAAGAAGAGAAGCTTAAATTTAAAATATCAATAGAAAAACAAGAAGAAAAGGAAATAACATTTGAATATGACTCTTTGTTGAAAAGAAATAAAGAATTGGTCGGAGAAGAACTAAAATACTTTATGATCGATCATCACTTAACTCCAGAGCAAGTGATAAGTTTGAATTCTCAGCTCGTCTATAACGGAGGAAATATAGAGCTATTGAAAAATACAAATATATTTAACGCCACATTTAACATATGCTACAAGGATGGTTATGGGACAATTAACGATCTCAGATTGGGATATCTGTCTTCAGCTCCAGTGGATTGGAAAAAAATCAATGCTTCATGGGGAAATTTCTCTTCTTCTCTTAGCATCACTTGCTAAGAGGATGAATTTAAAATTTAAAAAATTTCGGCTCGTGCCGTTTGTAAATCAATTATACATTGAGATGACAGTGAAGAAAAAAAATATTATCACTTTTTGGTTACGGTAGTTTGATATTTCGGTGGGAAAACATATTCGGCAGAGCGATGGTTGCCTTCCTGGATTGCTAACAGCAGCCGAAAGAATCAAAAATAGGACAATCTGTAATTTGTTTTCCATACAAATTGAAAGCTCAAGATTAGAAGACGATAGCACCGGTATTTCCTATTCGATAAAAATTCAATTCAATTGCGAAGAACATTGGACGAAATCTTTGAAGTTCTTCGTGACTGATTTAAAGTGGGCTCTGATGTCGTTGCCAATTTTAGACAGAGAGGGCGAAAGGTCGTCGAGGAAAAACGTGAGATCCATTTGTCACTAAAGATAAAGCATTTAAAGAATGCTAAATTTTCTCCAAGAAATGAAGTGTTCAAGTCACACTTTTTTTATAACTTTTTTAAATATATTTAACGCTACATTTCACATGTAGAGAAAGGAGAACTAGAAAAAGAGTTGGATTATCTCCTTTTAGAAGAAGAGAAGCTTAAATTTAAAATATCAATAGAAAAACAAGAAGAAAAGGAAATAACATTTGAATATGACTCTTTGTTGAAAAGAAATAAAGAATTGGTCGGAGAAGAACTAAAATACTTTATGATCGATCATCACTTAACTTCAGAGCAAGTGATAAGTTTGAATTCTCAGCTCGTCTCTAACGGAGGAAATATAGAGCTATTGATAAATACAAATATATTTAACGCTACATTTAACATATGCTACAAGGATGGTTATGGGACAATTAACGATCTCAAATTGGGATATCTGTCTTCAGCTCCAGTTGATTGGAAAAAAATCAATGCTGCATGGGGCAAATTTCTCTTCTTCTCTTAGCATCACTTGCTAAGAGGATGAATTTAAAATTTAAAAAATTCGGCGCGTGCCGTTTGGAAGCCAATTATACATTGAGATGACAGTGAAGAAAAAAAATATTATCACTTTTTGGTTACGGTAGTTTGAAATTTCGGTGGGATAACATATTCGACAGAGCGATGGTTGCCTTCCTCGATTGCTAACAGCAGCCGAAAGAATCAAAAAAAGGACAATCTGTAATTTGTTTTCCATACAAATTGAAAGCTCAAGATTAGAAGACGATAGCACCGGTATTTCCTATTCGATAAAAATTCAATTCAATTGCGAAGAACATTGGACGAAATCTTTGAAGTTCTTCGTGACTGATTTAAAGTGGGCTCTGATGTCGTTGCCAATTTTAGACAGAAAGGGCGAAAGGTCGTCGAGGAAAAATGTGAGATCCATTTGTCACTAAAGATAAAGCATTTAAAGAATGCTAAATTTTCACCAAGAAATGAAGTGTTCAAGTCACACTTTTTTTATAACTTTTTTAAATATATTTAACGCTACATTTCACATGTAGAGAAAGGAGAACTAGAAAAAGAGTTGGATTATCTCCTATTAGAAGAAGAGAAGCTTAAATTTAAAATATCAATAGAAAAACAAGAAGAAAAGGAAATAACATTTGAATATGACTCTTTGTTGAAAAGAAATAAAGAATTGGTCGGAGAAGAACTAAAATACTTTATGATCGATCATCACTTAACTCCAGAGCAAGTGATAAGTTTGAATTCTCAGCTCGTCTATAACGGAGGAAATATAGAGGTATTGAAAAATACAAATATATTTAACGCCACATTTAACATATGCTACAAGGATGGTTATGGGACAATTAACGATCTCAGATTGGGATATCTGTCTTCAGCTCCAGTGGATTGGAAAAAAATCAATGCTTCATGGGGAAATTTCTCTTCTTCTCTTAGCATCACTTGCTAAGAGGATGAATTTAAAATTTAAAAAATTTCGGCTCGTGCCGTTTGTAAATCAATTATACATTGAGATGACAGTGAAGAAAAAAAATATTATCACTTTTTGGTTACGGTAGTTTGATATTTCGGTGGGAAAACATATTCGGCAGAGCGATGGTTGCCTTCCTGGATTGCTAACAGCAGCCGAAAGAATCAAAAATAGGACAATCTGTAATTTGTTTTCCATACAAATTGAAAGCTCAAGATTAGAAGACAATAGCACCGGTATTTCCTATTCGATAAAAATTCAATTCAATTGCGAAGAACATTGGACGAAATCTTTGAAGTTCTTCGTGACTGATTTAAAGTGGGCTCTGATGTCGTTGCCAATTTTAGACAGAGAGGGCGAAAGGTCGTCGAGGAAAAACGTGAGATCCATTTGTCACTAAAGATAAAGCATTTAAAGAATGCTAAATTTTCACCAAGAAATGAAGTGTTCAAGTCACACTTTTTTTATAACTTTTTTAAATATATTTAACGCTACATTTCACATGTAGAGAAAGGAGAACTAGAAAAAGAGTTGGATTATCTCCTATTAGAAGAAGAGAAGCTTAAATTTAAAATATCAATAGAAAAACAAGAAGAAAAGGAAATAACATTTGAATATGACTCTTTGTTGAAAAGAAATAAAGAATTGGTCGGCGAAGAACTAAAATACTTTATGATCGATCATCACTTAACTCCAGAGCAAGTGATAAGTTTGAATTCTCAGCTCGTCTATAACGGAGGAAATATAGAGGTATTGAAAAATACAAATATATTTAACGCTACATTCAACATATTCTACAAGGATGGTTATGGGACAATTAACGATCTCAGATTGGGATATCTGTCTTCAGCTCCAGTGGATTGGAAAAAAATCAATGCTGCATGGGGCAAATTTCTCTTCTTCTCTTAGCATCACTTGCTAATAGGATGAATTTAAAATTTAAAAAATTCGGCGCGTGCCGTTTGGAAGCCAAATATACATGAGATGACAGTGAAGAAAAAAAATATTATCACTTTTTGGTTACGGTAGTTTCAAATTTCGGTGGGATAACATATTCGACAGAGCGATGGTTGCCTTCCTGGATTGCTAACAGCAGCCGAAAGAATCAAAAAAAGGACAATCTGTAATTTGTTTTCCATACAAATTGAAAGCTCAAGATTAGAAGACGATAGCACCGGTATTTCCTATTCGATAAAATTTCAATTCAATTGCGAAGAACATTGGACGAAATCTTTGAAGTTCTTCGTGACTGATTTAAAGTGGGCTCTGATGTCGTTGCCAATTTTAGACAGAGAGGGCGAAAGGTCGTCGAGGAAAGCGTGAGATCCATTTGTCACTAAAGAAAAAGCATTTAAAGAATGCTAAATTTTCACCAAGAAATGAAGTGTTCAAGTCACACTTTTTTTAAAACTTTTTTAAATATATTTAACGCTACATTTCACATGTAGAGAAAGGAGAACTAGAAAAAGAGTTGGATTATCTCCTATTAGAAGAAGAGAAGCTTAAATTTAAAATATCAATAGAAAAACAAGAAGAAAAGGAAATAACATTTGAATATGACTCTTTGTTGAAAAGAAATAAAGAATTGGTCGGAGAAGAACTAAAATACTTTATGATCGATCATCACTTAACTCCAGAGCAAGTGATAAGTTTGAATTCTCAGCTCGTCTATAACGGAGGAAATATAGAGGTATTGAAAAATACAAATATATTTAACGCCACATTTAACATATGCTACAAGGATGGTTATGGGACAATTAACGATCTCAGATTGGGATATCTGTCTTCAGCTCCAGTGGATTGGAAAAAAATCAATGCTGCATGGGGAAATTTCTCTTCTTCTCTTAGCATCACTTGCTAAGAGGATGAATTTAAAATTTAAAAAATTTCGGCTCGTGCCGTTTGTAAATCAATTATACATTGAGATGACAGTGAAGAAAAAAAATATTATCACTTTTTGGTTACGGTAGTTTCAAGTTTCGGTGGGATAACATATTCGACAGGGCGATGGTTGCCTTCCTCGATTGCTAACAGCAGCCGAAAGAATCAAAAAAAGGACAATCTGTAATTTGTTTTCCATACAAATTGAAAGCTCAAGATTAGAAGACGATAGCACCGGTATTTCCTATTCGATAAAAATTCAATTCAATTGCGAAGAACATTGGACGAAATCTTTGAAGTTCTTCCTGACTGATTTAAAGTGGGCTCTGATGTCGTTGCCAATTTTAGACAGAGAGGGCAAAAGGTCGTCGAGGAAAAACGTGAGATCCATTTGTCACTAAAGATAAAGCATTTAAAGAATGCTAAATTTTCACCAAGAAATGAAGTGTTCAAGTCACACTTTTTTTATAACTTTTTTAAATATATTTAACGCTACATTTCACATGTAGAGAAAGGAGAACTAGAAAAAGAGTTGGATTATCTCCTATTAGAAGAAGAGAAGCTTAAATTTAAAATATCAATAGAAAAACAAGAAGAAAAGGAAATAACATTTGAATATGACTCTTTGTTGAAAAGAAATAAAGAATTGGTCGGCGAAGAACTAAAATACTTTATGATCGATCATCACTTAACTCCAGAGCAAGTGATAAGTTTGAATTCTCAGCTCGTCTATAACGGAGGAAATATAGAGGTATTGAAAAATACAAATATATTTAACGCTACATTCAACATATTCTACAAGGATGGTTATGGGACAATTAACGATCTCAGATTGGGATATCTGTCTTCAGCTCCAGTGGATTGGAAAAAAATCAATGCTGCATGGGGAAATTTCTCTTCTTCTCTTAGCATCACTTGCTAAGAGGATGAATTTAAAATTTAAAAAATTTCGGCTCGTGCCGTTTGTAAATCAATTATACATTGAGATGACAGTGAAGAAAAAAAATATTATCACTTTTTGGTTACGGTAGTTTCAAATTTCGGTGGGATAACATATTCGACAGAGCGATGGTTGCCTTCCTCGATTGCTAACAGCAGCCGAAAGAATCAAAAAAAGGACAATCTGTAATTTGTTTTCCATACAAATTGAAAGCTCAAGATTAGAAGACGATAGCACCGGTATTTCCTATTCGATAAAAATTCAATTCAATTGCGAAGAACATTGGACGAAATCTTTGAAGTTCTTCCTGACTGATTTAAAGTGGGCTCTGATGTCGTTGCCAATTTTAGACAGAGAGGGCAAAAGGTCGTCGAGGAAAAACGTGAGATCCATTTGTCACTAAAGATAAAGCATTTAAAGAATGCTAAATTTTCACCAAGAAATGAAGTGTTCAAGTCACACTTTTTTTATAACTTTTTTAAATATATTTAACGCTACATTTCACATGTAGAGAAAGGAGAACTAGAAAAAGAGTTGGATTATCTCCTATTAGAAGAAGAGAAGCTTAAATTTAAAATATCAATAGAAAAACAAGAAGAAAAGGAAATAACATTTGAATATGACTCTTTGTTGAAAAGAAATAAAGAATTGGTCGGCGAAGAACTAAAATACTTTATGATCGATCATCACTTAACTCCAGAGCAAGTGATAAGTTTGAATTCTCAGCTCGTCTATAACGGAGGAAATATAGAGGTATTGAAAAATACAAATATATTTAACGCTACATTCAACATATTCTACAAGGATGGTTATAGGACAATTAACGATCTCAGATTGGGATATCTGTCTTCAGCTCCAGTGGATTGGAAAAAAATCAATGCTGCATGGGGCAAATTTCTCTTCTTCTCTTAGCATCACTTGCTAATAGGATGAATTTAAAATTTAAAAAATTCGGCGCGTGCCGTTTGGAAGCCAAATATACATGAGATGACAGTGAAGAAAAAAAATATTATCACTTTTTGGTTACGGTAGTTTCAAATTTCGGTGGGATAACATATTCGACAGAGCGATGGTTGCCTTCCTGGATTGCTAACAGCAGCCGAAAGAATCAAAAAAAGGACAATCTGTAATTTGTTTTCCATACAAATTGAAAGCTCAAGATTAGAAGACGATAGCACCGGTATTTCCTATTCGATAAAAATTCAATTCAATTGCGAAGAACATTGGACGAAATCTTTGAAGTTCTTCGTGACTGATTTAAAGTGGGCTCTGATGTCGTTGCCAATTTTAGACAGAGAGGGCGAAAGGTCGTCGAGGAAAGCGTGAGATCCATTTGTCACTAAAGAAAAAGCATTTAAAGAATGCTAAATTTTCACCAAGAAATGAAGTGTTCAAGTCACACTTTTTTTATAACTTTTTTAAATATATTTAACGCTACATTTCACATGTAGAGAAAGGAGAACTAGAAAAAGAGTTGGATTATCTCCTATTAGAAGAAGAGAAGCTTAAATTTAAAATATCAATAGAAAAACAAGAAGAAAAGGAAATAACATTTGAATATGACTCTTTGTTGAAAAGAAATAAAGAATTGGTCGGAGAAGAACTAAAATACTTTATGATCGATCATCACTTAACTCCAGAGCAAGTGATAAGTTTGATTTCTCAGCTCGTCTATAACGGAGGAAATATAGAGCTATTGAAAAATACAAATATATTTAACGCTACATTTAACATATGCTACAAGGATGGTTATGGGACAATTAACGATCTCAGATTGGGATATCTGTCTTCAGCTCCAGTGGATTGGAAAAAAATCAATGCTGCATGGGGAAATTTCTCTTCTTCTCTTAGCATCACTTGCTAAGAGGATGAATTTAAAATTTAAAAAATTTCGGCTCGTGCCGTTTGTAAATCAATTATACATTGAGATGACAGTGAAGAAAAAAAATATTATCACTTTTTGGTTACGGTAGTTTCAAGTTTCGGTGGGATAACATATTCGACAGAGCGATGGTTGCCTTCCTCGATTGCTAACAGCAGCCGAAAGAATCAAAAAAAGGACAATCTGTAATTTGTTTTCCATACAAATTGAAAGCTCAAGATTAGAAGACGATAGCACCGGTATTTCCTATTCGATAAAAATTCAATTCAATTGCGAAGAACATTGGACGAAATCTTTGAAGTTCTTCCTGACTGATTTAAAGTGGGCTCTGATGTCGTTGCCAATTTTAGACAGAGAGGGCAAAAGGTCGTCGAGGAAAAACGTGAGATCCATTTGTCACTAAAGATAAAGCATTTAAAGAATGCTAAATTTTCACCAAGAAATGAAGTGTTCAAGTCACACTTTTTTTATAACTTTTTTAAATATATTTAACGCTACATTTCACATGTAGAGAAAGGAGAACTAGAAAAAGAGTTGGATTATCTCCTATTAGAAGAAGAGAAGCTTAAATTTAAAATATCAATAGAAAAACAAGAAGAAAAGGAAATAACATTTGAATATGACTCTTTGTTGAAAAGAAATAAAGAATTGGTCGGAGAAGAACTAAAATACTTTATGATCGATCATCACTTAACTCCAGAGCAAGTGATAAGTTTGAATTCTCAGCTCGTCTATAACGGAGGAAATATAGAGCTATTGAAAAATACAAATATATTTAACGCTACATTTAACATATGCTACAAGGATGGTTATGGGACAATTAACGATCTCAAATTGGGATATCTGTCTTCAGCTCCAGTGGATTGGAAAAAAATCAATGCTGCATGGGGCAAATTTCTCTTCTTCTCTTCGCATCACTTGCTAATAGGATGAATTTAAAATTTAAAAAATTCGGCGCGTGCCGTTTGGAAGCCAAATATACATGAGATGACAGTGAAGAAAAAAAATATTATCACTTTTTGGTTACGGTAGTTTGAAATTTCGGTGGGATAACATATTCGACAGAGCGATGGTTGCCTTCCTCGATTGCTAACAGCAGCCGAAAGAATCAAAAAAAGGACAATCTGTAATTTGTTTTCCATACAAATTGAAAGCTCAAGATTAGAAGACGATAGCACCGGTATTTCCTATTCGATAAAAATTCAATTCAATTGCGAAGAACATTGGACGAAATCTTTGAAGTTCTTCGTGACTTATTTAAAGCGGGCTCTGATGTCGTTGCCAATTTTAGACAGAGAGGGCGAAAGGTCGTCGAGGAAAAACGTGAGATCCATTTGTCACTAAAGATAAAGCATTTAAAGAATGCTAAATTTTCACCAAGAAATGAAGTGTTCAAGTCACACTTTTTTTATAACTTTTTTAAATATATTTAACGCTACATTTCACATGTAGAGAAAGGAGAACTAGAAAAAGAGTTGGATTATCTCCTATTAGAAGAAGAGAAGCTTAAATTTAAAATATCAATAGAAAAACAAGAAGAAAAGGAAATAACATTTGAATATGACTCTTTGTTGAAAAGAAATAAAGAATTGGTCGGAGAAGAACTAAAATACTTTATGATCGATCATCACTTAACTCCAGAGCAAGTGATAAGTTTGAATTCTCAGCTCGTCTATAACGGAGGAAATATAGAGGTATTGAAAAATACAAATATATTTAACGCCACATTTAACATATGCTACAAGGATGGTTATGGGACAATTAACGATCTCAGATTGGGATATCTGTCTTCAGCTCCAGTGGATTGGAAAAAAATCAATGCTTCATGGGGAAATTTCTCTTCTTCTCTTAGCATCACTTGCTAAGAGGATGAATTTAAAATTTAAAAAATTTCGGCTCGTGCCGTTTGTAAATCAATTATACATTGAGATGACAGTGAAGAAAAAAAATATTATCACTTTTTGGTTACGGTAGTTTGATATTTCGGTGGGAAAACATATTCGGCAGAGCGATGGTTGCCTTCCTGGATTGCTAACAGCAGCCGAAAGAATCAAAAATAGGACAATCTGTAATTTGTTTTCCATACAAATTGAAAGCTCAAGATTAGAAGACAATAGCACCGGTATTTCCTATTCGATAAAAATTCAATTCAATTGCGAAGAACATTGGACGAAATCTTTGAAGTTCTTCGTGACTGATTTAAAGTGGGCTCTGATGTCGTTGCCAATTTTAGACAGAGAGGGCGAAAGGTCGTCGAGGAAAAACGTGAGATCCATTTGTCACTAAAGATAAAGCATTTAAAGAATGCTAAATTTTCACCAAGAAATGAAGTGTTCAAGTCACACTTTTTTTATAACTTTTTTAAATATATTTAACGCTACATTTCACATGTAGAGAAAGGAGAACTAGAAAAAGAGTTGGATTATCTCCTATTAGAAGAAGAGAAGCTTAAATTTAAAATATCAATAGAAAAACAAGAAGAAAAGGAAATAACATTTGAATATGACTCTTTGTTGAAAAGAAATAAAGAATTGGTCGGCGAAGAACTAAAATACTTTATGATCGATCATCACTTAACTCCAGAGCAAGTGATAAGTTTGAATTCTCAGCTCGTCTATAACGGAGGAAATATAGAGGTATTGAAAAATACAAATATATTTAACGCTACATTCAACATATTCTACAAGGATGGTTATGGGACAATTAACGATCTCAGATTGGGATATCTGTCTTCAGCTCCAGTGGATTGGAAAAAAATCAATGCTGCATGGGGCAAATTTCTCTTCTTCTCTTAGCATCACTTGCTAATAGGATGAATTTAAAATTTAAAAAATTCGGCGCGTGCCGTTTGGAAGCCAAATATACATGAGATGACAGTGAAGAAAAAAAATATTATCACTTTTTGGTTACGGTAGTTTCAAATTTCGGTGGGATAACATATTCGACAGAGCGATGGTTGCCTTCCTGGATTGCTAACAGCAGCCGAAAGAATCAAAAAAAGGACAATCTGTAATTTGTTTTCCATACAAATTGAAAGCTCAAGATTAGAAGACGATAGCACCGGTATTTCCTATTCGATAAAATTTCAATTCAATTGCGAAGAACATTGGACGAAATCTTTGAAGTTCTTCGTGACTGATTTAAAGTGGGCTCTGATGTCGTTGCCAATTTTAGACAGAGAGGGCGAAAGGTCGTCGAGGAAAGCGTGAGATCCATTTGTCACTAAAGAAAAAGCATTTAAAGAATGCTAAATTTTCACCAAGAAATGAAGTGTTCAAGTCACACTTTTTTTAAAACTTTTTTAAATATATTTAACGCTACATTTCACATGTAGAGAAAGGAGAACTAGAAAAAGAGTTGGATTATCTCCTATTAGAAGAAGAGAAGCTTAAATTTAAAATATCAATAGAAAAACAAGAAGAAAAGGAAATAACATTTGAATATGACTCTTTGTTGAAAAGAAATAAAGAATTGGTCGGAGAAGAACTAAAATACTTTATGATCGATCATCACTTAACTCCAGAGCAAGTGATAAGTTTGAATTCTCAGCTCGTCTATAACGGAGGAAATATAGAGGTATTGAAAAATACAAATATATTTAACGCCACATTTAACATATGCTACAAGGATGGTTATGGGACAATTAACGATCTCAGATTGGGATATCTGTCTTCAGCTCCAGTGGATTGGAAAAAAATCAATGCTGCATGGGGAAATTTCTCTTCTTCTCTTAGCATCACTTGCTAAGAGGATGAATTTAAAATTTAAAAAATTTCGGCTCGTGCCGTTTGTAAATCAATTATACATTGAGATGACAGTGAAGAAAAAAAATATTATCACTTTTTGGTTACGGTAGTTTCAAGTTTCGGTGGGATAACATATTCGACAGGGCGATGGTTGCCTTCCTCGATTGCTAACAGCAGCCGAAAGAATCAAAAAAAGGACAATCTGTAATTTGTTTTCCATACAAATTGAAAGCTCAAGATTAGAAGACGATAGCACCGGTATTTCCTATTCGATAAAAATTCAATTCAATTGCGAAGAACATTGGACGAAATCTTTGAAGTTCTTCCTGACTGATTTAAAGTGGGCTCTGATGTCGTTGCCAATTTTAGACAGAGAGGGCAAAAGGTCGTCGAGGAAAAACGTGAGATCCATTTGTCACTAAAGATAAAGCATTTAAAGAATGCTAAATTTTCACCAAGAAATGAAGTGTTCAAGTCACACTTTTTTTATAACTTTTTTAAATATATTTAACGCTACATTTCACATGTAGAGAAAGGAGAACTAGAAAAAGAGTTGGATTATCTCCTATTAGAAGAAGAGAAGCTTAAATTTAAAATATCAATAGAAAAACAAGAAGAAAAGGAAATAACATTTGAATATGACTCTTTGTTGAAAAGAAATAAAGAATTGGTCGGCGAAGAACTAAAATACTTTATGATCGATCATCACTTAACTCCAGAGCAAGTGATAAGTTTGAATTCTCAGCTCGTCTATAACGGAGGAAATATAGAGGTATTGAAAAATACAAATATATTTAACGCTACATTCAACATATTCTACAAGGATGGTTATGGGACAATTAACGATCTCAGATTGGGATATCTGTCTTCAGCTCCAGTGGATTGGAAAAAAATCAATGCTGCATGGGGAAATTTCTCTTCTTCTCTTAGCATCACTTGCTAAGAGGATGAATTTAAAATTTAAAAAATTTCGGCTCGTGCCGTTTGTAAATCAATTATACATTGAGATGACAGTGAAGAAAAAAAATATTATCACTTTTTGGTTACGGTAGTTTCAAATTTCGGTGGGATAACATATTCGACAGAGCGATGGTTGCCTTCCTCGATTGCTAACAGCAGCCGAAAGAATCAAAAAAAGGACAATCTGTAATTTGTTTTCCATACAAATTGAAAGCTCAAGATTAGAAGACGATAGCACCGGTATTTCCTATTCGATAAAAATTCAATTCAATTGCGAAGAACATTGGACGAAATCTTTGAAGTTCTTCCTGACTGATTTAAAGTGGGCTCTGATGTCGTTGCCAATTTTAGACAGAGAGGGCAAAAGGTCGTCGAGGAAAAACGTGAGATCCATTTGTCACTAAAGATAAAGCATTTAAAGAATGCTAAATTTTCACCAAGAAATGAAGTGTTCAAGTCACACTTTTTTTATAACTTTTTTAAATATATTTAACGCTACATTTCACATGTAGAGAAAGGAGAACTAGAAAAAGAGTTGGATTATCTCCTATTAGAAGAAGAGAAGCTTAAATTTAAAATATCAATAGAAAAACAAGAAGAAAAGGAAATAACATTTGAATATGACTCTTTGTTGAAAAGAAATAAAGAATTGGTCGGCGAAGAACTAAAATACTTTATGATCGATCATCACTTAACTCCAGAGCAAGTGATAAGTTTGAATTCTCAGCTCGTCTATAACGGAGGAAATATAGAGGTATTGAAAAATACAAATATATTTAACGCTACATTCAACATATTCTACAAGGATGGTTATAGGACAATTAACGATCTCAGATTGGGATATCTGTCTTCAGCTCCAGTGGATTGGAAAAAAATCAATGCTGCATGGGGCAAATTTCTCTTCTTCTCTTAGCATCACTTGCTAATAGGATGAATTTAAAATTTAAAAAATTCGGCGCGTGCCGTTTGGAAGCCAAATATACATGAGATGACAGTGAAGAAAAAAAATATTATCACTTTTTGGTTACGGTAGTTTCAAATTTCGGTGGGATAACATATTCGACAGAGCGATGGTTGCCTTCCTGGATTGCTAACAGCAGCCGAAAGAATCAAAAAAAGGACAATCTGTAATTTGTTTTCCATACAAATTGAAAGCTCAAGATTAGAAGACGATAGCACCGGTATTTCCTATTCGATAAAAATTCAATTCAATTGCGAAGAACATTGGACGAAATCTTTGAAGTTCTTCGTGACTGATTTAAAGTGGGCTCTGATGTCGTTGCCAATTTTAGACAGAGAGGGCGAAAGGTCGTCGAGGAAAGCGTGAGATCCATTTGTCACTAACGATAAAGCATTTAAAGAATGCTAAATTTTCACCAAGAAATGAAGTGTTCAAGTCACACTTTTTTTATAACTTTTTTAAATATATTTAACGCTACATTTCACATGTAGAGAAAGGAGAACTAGAAAAAGAGTTGGATTATCTCCTATTAGAAGAAGAGAAGCTTAAATTTAAAATATCAATAGAAAAACAAGAAGAAAAGGAAATAACATTTGAATATGACTCTTTGTTGAAAAGAAATAAAGAATTGGTCGGAGAAGAACTAAAATACTTTATGATCGATCATCACTTAACTCCAGAGCAAGTGATAAGTTTGATTTCTCAGCTCGTCTATAACGGAGGAAATATAGAGCTATTGAAAAATACAAATATATTTAACGCTACATTTAACATATGCTACAAGGATGGTTATGGGACAATTAACGATCTCAGATTGGGATATCTGTCTTCAGCTCCAGTGGATTGGAAAAAAATCAATGCTGCATGGGGAAATTTCTCTTCTTCTCTTAGCATCACTTGCTAAGAGGATGAATTTAAAATTTAAAAAATTTCGGCTCGTGCCGTTTGTAAATCAATTATACATTGAGATGACAGTGAAGAAAAAAAATATTATCACTTTTTGGTTACGGTAGTTTCAAGTTTCGGTGGGATAACATATTCGACAGAGCGATGGTTGCCTTCCTCGATTGCTAACAGCAGCCGAAAGAATCAAAAAAAGGACAATCTGTAATTTGTTTTCCATACAAATTGAAAGCTCAAGATTAGAAGACGATAGCACCGGTATTTCCTATTCGATAAAAATTCAATTCAATTGCGAAGAACATTGGACGAAATCTTTGAAGTTCTTCCTGACTGATTTAAAGTGGGCTCTGATGTCGTTGCCAATTTTAGACAGAGAGGGCAAAAGGTCGTCGAGGAAAAACGTGAGATCCATTTGTCACTAAAGATAAAGCATTTAAAGAATGCTAAATTTTCACCAAGAAATGAAGTGTTCAAGTCACACTTTTTTTATAACTTTTTTAAATATATTTAACGCTACATTTCACATGTAGAGAAAGGAGAACTAGAAAAAGAGTTGGATTATCTCCTATTAGAAGAAGAGAAGCTTAAATTTAAAATATCAATAGAAAAACAAGAAGAAAAGGAAATAACATTTGAATATGACTCTTTGTTGAAAAGAAATAAAGAATTGGTCGGAGAAGAACTAAAATACTTTATGATCGATCATCACTTAACTCCAGAGCAAGTGATAAGTTTGAATTCTCAGCTCGTCTATAACGGAGGAAATATAGAGCTATTGAAAAATACAAATATATTTAACGCTACATTTAACATATGCTACAAGGATGGTTATGGGACAATTAACGATCTCAAATTGGGATATCTGTCTTCAGCTCCAGTGGATTGGAAAAAAATCAATGCTGCATGGGGCAAATTTCTCTTCTTCTCTTCGCATCACTTGCTAATAGGATGAATTTAAAATTTAAAAAATTCGGCGCGTGCCGTTTGGAAGCCAAATATACATGAGATGACAGTGAAGAAAAAAAATATTATCACTTTTTGGTTACGGTAGTTTCAAATTTCGGTGGGATAACATATTCGACAGAGCGATGGTTGCCTTCCTCGATTGCTAACAGCAGCCGAAAGAATCAAAAAAAGGACAATCTGTAATTTGTTTTCCATACAAATTGAAAGCTCAAGATTAGAAGACGATAGCACCGGTATTTCCTATTCGATAAAAATTCAATTCAATTGCGAAGAACATTGGACGAAATCTTTGAAGTTCTTCGTGACTTATTTAAAGCGGGCTCTGATGTCGTTGCCAATTTTAGACAGAGAGGGCGAAAGGTCGTCGAGGAAAAACGTGAGATCCATTTGTCACTAAAGATAAAGCATTTAAAGAATGCTAAATTTTCACCAAGAAATGAAGTGTTCAAGTCACACTTTTTTTATAACTTTTTTAAATATATTTAACGCTACATTTCACATGTAGAGAAAGGAGAACTAGAAAAAGAGTTGGATTATCTCCTATTAGAAGAAGAGAAGCTTAAATTTAAAATATCAATAGAAAAACAAGAAGAAAAGGAAATAACATTTGAATATGACTCTTTGTTGAAAAGAAATAAAGAATTGGTCGGAGAAGAACTAATATACTTTATGATCGATCATCACTTAACTCTAGAGCAAGTTATAAGTTTGAATTCTCAGCTCGTCTATAACGGAGGAAATATAGAGGTATTGAAAAATACAAATATATTTAACGCTACATTCAACATATTCTACAAGGATGGTTATAGGACAATTAACGATCTCAGATTGGGATATCTGTCTTCAGCTCCAGTGGATTGGAAAAAAATCAATGCTGCATGGGGCAAATTTCTCTTCTTCTCTTAGCATCACTTGCTAAGAGGATGAGTTTAAAATTTAAAAAATTCGGCTCGTGCCGTTTGGAAGCCAATTATACATTGAGCTGATAGCGGAGAAAAAAAATATTACCACTTTTTGGTTACGGTAGTGTGAATTTTCGGTGGGATAACATATTCGACAGAGCGATGGTTGCCTTCCTCGATTGCTAACAGCAGCCGAAAGAATCAAAAAAAGGACAATCTTTAATTTGTTTTCCATACAAATTGAAAGCTCAAGATTAGAAGACGATAGCACCGGTATTTCCTATTCGATAAAAATTCAATTCAATTGCGAAGAACATTGGACGAAATCTTTGAAGTTCTTCGTGACTGATTTAAAGTGGACTCTGATGTCGTTAACAATTTTAGAAAGAGAGGGCGAAAGGTCGTCGAGGAAAAACGTGAGATCCATTTGTCACTAAAGATAAAGCATTTAAAGAATGCTAAATTTTCACCAAGAAATGAAGTGTTCAAGTCACACTTTTTATATAACTTTTTTAAATATATTTAACGCTACATTTCACATGTAGAGAAACGAGAACTAGAAAAAGAGTTGGATTATCTCCTATTAGAAGAAGAGAACCTTAAATTTAAAATATCAATAGAAAAACAAGAAGAAAAGGAAATAACATTTGAATATGACTCTTTTTTGAAAAGAAATAAAGAATTGGTCGGAGAAGAACTAAAAGACTTTATGATCGATCATCACTTAACTCTAGAGCAAGTTATAAGTTTGAATTCTCAGCTCGTCTATAACGGAGGAAATATAGAGCTATTGAAAAATACAAATATATTTAACGCTACATTTAACATATGCTACAAGGATGGTTATGGGACAATTAACGATCTCAGATTGGGATATCTGTCTTCAGCTCCAGTGGATTGGAAAAAAATCAATGCTGCATGGGGCAAATTTCTCTTCTTCTCTTAGCATCACTAGCGAAGAGGATGAACTTAAAATTTAAAAAATTTCGGCTTGTGCCGTTTGGAAATCAATGATACATTGAGATGACAGTGAAGAAAAAAAATATTATCACTTTTTGGTTACGGTAGTTTGAATTTTCGGTGGGATAACATATTCGACAGAGCGATGGTTGCCTTCCTCGATTGCTAACAGCAGCCGAAAGAATCAAAAAAAGGACAATCTTTAATTTGTTTTCCATACAAATTGAAAGCTCAAGATTAGAAGACGATAGCACCGGTATTTCCTATTCGATAAAAATTCAATTCAATTGCGAAGAACATTGGACGAAATCTTTGAAGTTCTTCGTGACTTATTTAAAGCGGGCTCTGATGTCGTTGCCAATTTTAGACAGAGAGGGCGAAAGGTCGTCGAGGAAAAACGTGAGATCCATTTGTCACTAAAGATAAAGCATTTAGAGAATGCTAAATTTTCACCAAGAAATGAAGTGTTCAAGTCACACTTTTTTTAAAACTTTTTTAAATATATTTAACGCTACATTTCACATGTAGAGAAAGGAGAACTAGAAAAAGTGTTGGATTATCTCCTATTAGAAGAAGAGAAGCTTAAATTTAAAATATCAATAGAAAAACAAGAAGAAAAGGAAATAACATTTGAATATGACTCTTTGTTGAAAAGAAATAAAGAATTGGTCGGAGAAGAACTAAAATACTTTATGATCGATCATCACTTAACTCCAGAGCAAGTGATAAGTTTGATTTCTCAGCTCGTCTATAACGGAGGAAATATAGAGCTATTGAAAAATACAAATATATTTAACGCTACATTCAACATATGCTACAAGGATGGTTATGGGACAATTAACGATCTCAGATTGGGATATCTGTCTTCAGCTCATGCTAATAGGATGAATTTAAAATTTAAAAAATTCGGCGCGTGCCGTTTGGAAGCCAATTATACATTGAGATGACAGTGGAGAAAAAAAATATTACCACTTTTTGGTTACTGTAGTTTCAAATTTCGTTGGGATAACATATTCGACAGAGCGATGGTTGCCTTCCTGGATTGCTAACAGCAGCCGAAAGAATCAAAAAAAGGACAATCTGTAATTTGTTTTCCATACAAATTGAAAGCTCAAGATTAGAAGACGATAGCACCGGTATTTCCTATTCGATAAAAATTCAATTCAATTGCGAAGAACATTGGACGAAATCTTTGAAGTTCTTCGTGACTTATTTAAAGCGGGCTCTGATGTCGTTGCCAATTTTAGACAGAGAGGGCGAAAGGTCGTCGAGGAAAAACGTGAGATCCATTTGTCACTAAAGATAAAGCATTTAGAGAATGCTAAATTTTCACCAAGAAATGAAGTGTTCAAGTCACACTTTTTTTAAAACTTTTTTAAATATATTTAACGCTACATTTCACATGTAGAGAAAGGAGAACTAGAAAAAGAGTTGGATTATCTCCTATTAGAAGAAGAGAAGCTTAAATTTAAAATATCAATAGAAAAACAAGAAGAAAAGGAAATAACATTTGAATATGACTCTTTGTTGAAAAGAAATAAAGAATTGGTCGGAGAAGAACTAAAATACTTTATGATCGATCATCACATAACTCTAGAGCAAGTTATAAGTTTGAATTCTCAGCTCGTCTATAACGGAGGAAATATAGAGCTATTGAAAAATACAAATATATTTAACGCTACATTTAACATATGCTACAAGGATGGTTATGGGACAATTAACGATCTCAGATTGGGATATCTGTCTTCAGCTTCAGTGGATTGGAAAAAAATCAATGCTGCATGGGGCAAATTTCTCTTCTTCTCTTAGCATCACATGCTAATAGGATGAATTTAAAATTTAAAAAATTCGGCGCGTGCCGTTTGGAAGCCAATTATACATTGAGATGACAGTGGAGAAAAAAAATATTACCACTTTTTGGTTACTGTAGTTTCAAATTTCGTTGGGATAACATATTCGACAGAGCGATGGTTGCCTTCCTGGATTGCTAACAGCAGCCGAAAGAATCAAAAAAAGGACAATCTGTAATTTGTTTTCCATACAAATTGAAAGCTCAAGATTAGAAGACGATAGCACCGGTATTTCCTATTCGATAAAAATTCAATTCAATTGCGAAGAACATTGGACGAAATCTTTGAAGTTCTTCGTGACTGATTTAAAGTGGGCTCTGATGTCGTTGCCAATTTTAGACAGAGAGGGCGAAAGGTCGTCGAGGAAAAACGTGAGATCCATTTGTCACTAAAGATAAAGCATTTAAAGAATGCTAAATTTTCACCAAGAAATGAAGTGTTCAAGTCACACTTTTTTTATAACTGTTTTTAAATATATTTAACGCTACATTTCACATGTAGAGAAAGGAGAACTAGAAAAAGAGTTGGATTATCTCCTGTTTGAAGAAGAGAAGCTTAAATTTAAAATATCAATAGAAAAACAAGAAGAAAAGGAAATAACATTTGAATATGACTCTTTGTTGAAAAGAAATAAAGAATTGGTCGGAGAAGAACTAAAATACTTTATGATCGATCATCACTTAACTCCAGAGCAAGTGATAAGTTTGAATTCTCAGCTCGTCTATAACGGAGGAAATATAGAGCTATTGAAAAATACAAATATATTTAACGCTACATTTAACATATGCTACAAGGATGGTTATGGGACAATTAACGATCTCAGATTGGGATATCTGTCTTCAGCTCCAGTGGATTGGAAAAAAATCAATGCTGCATGGGGCAAATTTCTCTTCTTCTCTTAGCATCACTTGCTAAGAGGATGAGTTTAAAATTTAAAAAATTCGGCTCGTGCCGTTTGGAAGCCAATTATACATTGAGATGACAGTGGAGAAAAAAAATATTACCACTTTTTGGTTACGGTAGTTTCAAATTTCGGTGGGATAACATATTCGACAGAGCGATGGTTGCCTTCCTGGATTGCTAACAGCAGCCGAAAGAATCAAAAAAAGGACAATCTTTAATTTGTTTTCCATACAAATTGAAAGCTCAAGATTAGAAGACGATAGCACCGGTATTTCCTATTCGATAAAAATTCAATTCAATTGCGAAGAACATTGGACGAAATCTTTGAAGTTCTTCCTGACTGATTTAAAGTGGGCTCTGATGTCGTTGCCAATTTTAGACAGAGAGGGCAAAAGGTCGTCGAGGAAAAACGTGAGATCCATTTGTCACTAAAGATAAAGCATTTAGAGAATGCTAAATTTTCACCAAGAAATGAAGTGTTCAAGTCACACTTTTTTTAAAACTTTTTTAAATATATTTAACGCTACATTTCACATGTAGAGAAAGGAGAACTAGAAAAAGAGTTGGATTATCTCCTATTAGAAGAAGAGAAGCTTAAATTTAAAATATCAATAGAAAAACAAGAAGAAAAGGAAATAACATTTGAATATGACTCTTTGTTGAAAAGAAATAAAGAATTGGTCGGAGAAGAACTAAAATACTTTATGATCGATCATCACATAACTCTAGAGCAAGTTATAAGTTTGAATTCTCAGCTCGTCTATAACGGAGGAAATATAGAGCTATTGAAAAATACAAATATATTTAACGCTACATTTAACATATGCTACAAGGATGGTTATGGGACAATTAACGATCTCAGATTGGGATATCTGTCTTCAGCTCCAGTGGATTGGAAAAAAATCAATGCTGCATGGGGCAAATTTCTCTTCTTCTCTTAGCATCACATGCTAATAGGATGAATTTAAAATTTAAAAAATTCGGCGCGTGCCGTTTGGAAGCCAATTATACATTGAGATGACAGTGGAGAAAAAAAATATTACCACTTTTTGGTTACTGTAGTTTCAAATTTCGTTGGGATAACATATTCGACAGAGCGATGGTTGCCTTCCTGGATTGCTAACAGCAGCCGAAAGAATCAAAAAAAGGACAATCTGTAATTTGTTTTCCATACAAATTGAAAGCTCAAGATTAGAAGACGATAGCACCGGTATTTCCTATTCGATAAAAATTCAATTCAATTGCGAAGAACATTGGACGAAATCTTTGAAGTTCTTCGTGACTGATTTAAAGTGGGCTCTGATGTCGTTGCCAATTTTAGACAGAGAGGGCGAAAGGTCGTCGAGGAAAAACGTGAGATCCATTTGTCACTAAAGATAAAGCATTTAAAGAATGCTAAATTTTCACCAAGAAATGAAGTGTTCAAGTCACACTTTTTTTATAACTGTTTTTAAATATATTTAACGCTACATTTCACATGTAGAGAAAGGAGAACTAGAAAAAGAGTTGGATTATCTCCTATTTGAAGAAGAGAAGCTTAAATTTAAAATATCAATAGAAAAACAAGAAGAAAAGGAAATAACATTTGAATATGACTCTTTGTTGAAAAGAAATAAAGAATTGGTCGGAGAAGAACTAAAATACTTTATGATCGATTATCACTTAACTCCAGAGCAAGTGATAAGTTTGAATTCTCAGCTCGTCTATAACGGAGGAAATATAGAGCTATTGAAAAATACAAATATATTTAACGCTACATTTAACATATGCTACAAGGATGGTTATGGGACAATTAACGATCTCAGATTGGGATATCTGTCTTCAGCTCCAGTGGATTGGAAAAAAATCAATGCTGCATGGGGCAAATTTCTCTTCTTCTCTTAGCATCACTTGCTAAGAGGATGAGTTTAAAATTTAAAAAATTCGGCTCGTGCCGTTTGGAAGCCAATTATACATTGAGATGACAGTGGAGAAAAAAAATATTACCACTTTTTGGTTACGGTAGTTTCAAATTTCGGTGGGATAACATATTCGACAGAGCGATGGTTGCCTTCCTGGATTGCTAACAGCAGCCGAAAGAATCAAAAAAAGGACAATCTTTAATTTGTTTTCCATACAAATTGAAAGCTCAAGATTAGAAGACGATAGCACCGGTATTTCCTATTCGATAAAAATTCAATTCAATTGCGAAGAACATTGGACGAAATCTTTGAAATTCTTCCTGACTGATTTAAAGTGGGCTCTGATGTCGTTGCCAATTTTAGACAGAGAGGGCAAAAGGTCGTCGAGGAAAAACGTGAGATCCATTTGTCACTAAAGATAAAGCATTTAAAGAATGCTAAATTTTCACCAAGAAATGAAGTGTTCAAGTCACTTTTCTTTATAACTGTTTTTAAATATATTTAACGCTACATTTCACATGTAGAGAAAGGAGAACTAGAAAAAGAGTTGGATTATCTCCTATTAGAAGAAGAGAAGCTTAAATTTAAAATATCAATAGAAAAACAAGAAGAAAAGGAAATAACATTTGAATATGACTCTTTGTTGAAAAGAAATAAAGAATTGGTCGGAGAAGAACTAAAATACTTTATGATCGATCATCACTTAACTCCAGAGCAAGTGATAAGTTTGAATTCTCAGCTCGTCTATAACGGAGGAAATATAGAGCTATTGAAAAATACAAATATATTTAACGCTACATTTAACATATGCTACAAGGATGGTTATGGGACAATTAACGATCTCAGATTGGGATATCTGTCTTCAGCTCCAGTGGATTGGAAAAAAATCAATGCTGCATGGGGCAAATTTCTCTTCTTCTCTTAGCATCACTTGCTAATAGGATGAATTTAAAATTTAAAAAATTCGGCGCGTGCCGTTTGGAAGCCAAATATACATTGAGATGACAGTGGAGAAAAAAAATATTACCACTTTTTGGTTACGGTAGTTTCAAATTTCGGTGGGATAACATATTCGACAGAGCGATGGTTGCCTTCCTGGATTGCTAACAGCAGCCGAAAGAATCAAAAAAAGGACAATCTGTAATTTGTTTTCCATACAAATTGAAAGCTCAAGATTAGAAGACGATAGCACCGGTATTTCCTATTCGATAAAAATTCAATTCAATTGCGAAGAACATTGGACGAAATCTTTGAAGTTCTTCGTGACTGATTTAAAGTGGACTCTGATGTCGTTAACAATTTTAGACAGAGAGGGCGAAAGGTCGTCGAGGAAAAACGTGAGATCCATTTGTCACTAAAGATAAAGCATTTAGAGAATGCTAAATTTTCACCAAGAAATGAAGTGTTCAAGTCACACTTTTTTTAAAACTTTTTTAAATATATTTAACGCTACATTTCACATGTAGAGAAAGGAGAACTAGAAAAAGAGTTGGATTATCTCCTATTAGAAGAAGAGAAGCTTAAATTTAAAATATCAATAGAAAAACAAGAAGAAAAGGAAATAACATTTGAATATGACTCTTTGTTGAAAAGAAATGAAGAATTGGTCGGAGAAGAACTAAAATACTTTATGATCGATCATCACTTAACTCCAGAGCAAGTGATAAGTTTGAATTCTCAGCTCGTCTATAACGGAGGAAATATAGAGCTATTGAAAAATACAAATATATTTAACGCTACATTTAACATATGCTACAAGGATGGTTATGGGACAATTAACGATCTCAGATTGGGATATCTGTCTTCAGCTCCAGTGGATTGGAAAAAAATCAATGCTGCATGGGGCAAATTTCTCTTCTTCTCTTAGCATCACTTGCTAATAGGATGAATTTAAAATTTAAAAAATTCGGCTCGTGCCGTTTGGAAGCCAATTATACATAGAGCTGATAGCGGAGAAAAAAAATATTACCACTTTTTGGTTACGGTAGTGTGAATTTTCGGTGGGATAACATATTCGACAGAGCGATGGTTGCCTTCCTCGATTGCTAACAGCAGCCGAAAGAATCAAAAAAAGGACAATCTTTAATTTGTTTTCCATACAAATTGAAAGCTCAAGATTAGAAGACGATAGCACCGGTATTTCCTATTCGATAAAAATTCAATTCAATTGCGAAGAACATTGGACGAAATCTTTGAAGTTCTTCGTGACTGATTTAAAGTGGACTCTGATGTCGTTAACAATTTTAGAAAGAGAGGGCGAAAGGTCGTCGAGGAATAACGTGAGATCCATTTGTCACTAAAGATAAAGCATTTAAAGAATGCTAAATTTTCACCAAGAAATGAAGTGTTCAAGTCACACTTTTTTTAAAACTTTTTTAAATATATTAAACGCTACATTTCACATGTAGAGAAAGGAGAACTAGAAAAAGAGTTGGATTATCTCCTATTAGAAGAAGAGAAGCTTAAATTTAAAATATCAATAGAAAAACAAGAAGAAAAGGAAATAACATTTGAATATGACTCTTTTTTGAAAAGAAATAAAGAATTGGTCGGAGAAGAACTAAAAGACTTTATGATCGATCATCACTTAACTCCAGAGCAGGTGATAAGTTTGAATTCTCAGCTCGTCTATAACGGAGGAAATATAGAGCTATTGAAAAATACAAATATATTTAACGCTACATTTAACATATGCTACAAGGATGGTTATGGGACAATTAACGATCTCAGATTGGGATATCTGTCTTCAGCTCCAGTGGATTGGAAAAAAATCAATGCTGCATGGGGCAAATTTCTCTTCTTCTCTTAGCATCACTAGCGAAGAGGATGAACTTAAAATTTAAAAAATTTCGGCTTGTGCCGTTTGGAAATCAATGATACATTGAGATGACAGTGAAGAAAAAAAATATTATCACTTTTTGGTTACGGTAGTTTGAATTTTCGGTGGGATAACATATTCGACAGAGCGATGGTTGCCTTCCTCGATTGCTAACAGCAGCCGAAAGAATCAAAAAAAGGACAATCTTTAATTTGTTTTCCATACAAATTGAAAGCTCAAGATTAGAAGACGATAGCACCGGTATTTCCTATTCGATAAAAATTCAATTCAATTGCGAAGAACATTGGACGAAATCTTTGAAGTTCTTCGTGACTTATTTAAAGCGGGCTCTGATGTCGTTGCCAATTTTAGACAGAGAGGGCGAAAGGTCGTCGAGGAAAAACGTGAGATCCATTTGTCACTAAAGATAAAGCATTTAGAGAATGCTAAATTTTCACCAAGAAATGAAGTTTTCAAGTCACACTTTTTTTAAAACTTTTTTAAATATATTAAACGCTACATTTCACATGTAGAGAAAGGAGAACTAGAAAAAGAGTTGGATTATCTCCTATTAGAAGAAGAGAAGCTTAAATTTAAAATATCAATAGAAAAACAAGAAGAAAAGGAAATAACATTTGAATATGACTCTTTGTTGAAAAGAAATAAAGAATTGGTAGGAGAAGAACTAAAATGCTTTATGATCGATCATCACTTAACTCTAGAGCAAGTTATAAGTTTGAATTCTCAGCTCGTCTATAACGGAGGAAATATAGAGCTATTGAAAAATACAAATATATTTAACGCTACATTTAACATATGCTACAAGGATGGTTATGGGACAATTAACGATCTCAGATTGGGATATCTGTCTTCAGCTCCAGTGGATTGGAAAAAAATCAATGCTGCATGGGGCAAATTTCTCTTCTTCTCTTAGCATCACATGCTAATAGGATGAATTTAAAATTTAAAAAATTCGGCGCGTGCCGTTTGGATGCCAATTATACATTGAGATGACAGTGGAGAAAAAAAATATTACCACTTTTTGGTTACTGTAGTTTCAAATTTCGTTGGGATAACATATTCGACAGAGCGATGGTTGCCTTCCTGGATTGCTAACAGCAGCCGAAAGAATCAAAAAAAGGACAATCTGTAATTTGTTTTCCATACAAATTGAAAGCTCAAGATTAGAAGACGATAGCACCGGTATTTCCTATTCGATAAAAATTCAATTCAATTGCGAAGAACATTGGACGAAATCTTTGAAGTTCTTCGTGACTGATTTAAAGTGGGCTCTGATGTCGTTGCCAATTTTAGACAGAGAGGGCGAAAGGTCGTCGAGGAAAAACGTGAGATCCATTTGTCACTAAAGATAAAGCATTTAAAGAATGCTAAATTTTCACCAAGAAATGAAGTGTTCAAGTCACACTTTTTTTATAACTGTTTTTAAATATATTTAACGCTACATTTCACATGTAGAGAAAGGAGAACTAGAAAAAGAGTTGGATTATCTCCTATTTGAAGAAGAGAAGCTTAAATTTAAAATATCAATAGAAAAACAAGCAGAAAAGGAAATAACATTTGAATATGACTCTTTGTTGAAAAGAAATAAAGAATTGGTCGGAGAAGAACTAAAATGCTTTATGATCGATCATCACTTAACTCCAGTGCAGGTGATAAGTTTGAATTCTCAGCTCGTCTATAACGGAGGAAATATAGAGCTATTGAAAAATACAAATATATTTAACGCTACATTCAACATATGCTACAAGGATGGTTATGGGACAATTAACGATCTCAGATTGGGATATCTGTCTTCAGCTCCAGTGGATTGGAAAAAAATCAATGCTGCATGGGGCAAATTTCTCTTCTTCTCTTAGCATCACTTGCTAAGAGGATGAGTTTAAAATTTAAAAAATTCGGCTCGTGCCGTTTGGAAGCTAATTATACATTGAGATGACAGTGGAGAAAAAAAATATTACCACTTTTTGGTTACGGTAGTTTCAAATTTCGGTGGGATAACATATTCGACAGAGCGATGGTTGCCTTCCTGGATTGCTAACAGCAGCCGAAAGAATCAAAAAAAGGACAATCTTTAATTTGTTTTCCATACAAATTGAAAGCTCAAGATTAGAAGACGATAGCACCGGTATTTCCTATTCGATAAAAATTCAATTCAATTGCGAAGAACATTGGACGAAATCTTTGAAGTTCTTCGTGACTGATTTAAAGTGGACTCTGATGTCGTTAACAATTTTAGACAGAGAGGGCGAAAGGTCGTCGAGGAAAAACGTGAGATCCATTTGTCACTAAAGATAAAGCATTTAGAGAATGCTAAATTTTCACCAAGAAATAAAGTGTTCAAGTCACACTTTTTTTAAAACTTTTTTAAATATATTTAACGCTACATTTCACATGTAGAGAAAGGAGAACTAGAAAAAGAGTTGGATTATCTCCTATTAGAAGAAGAGAAGCTTAAATTTAAAATATCAATAGAAAAACAAGAAGAAAAGGAAATAACATTTGAATATGACTCTTTGTTGAAAAGAAATAAAGAATTGGTCGGAGAAGAACTAAAATACTTTATGATCGATCATCACTTAACTCTAGAGCAAGTTATAAGTTTGAATTCTCAGCTCGTCTATAACGGAGGAAATATAGAGCTATTGAAAAATACAAATATATTTAACGCTGCATTTAACATATGCTACAAGGATGGTTATGGGACAATTAATGATCTCAGATTGGGATATCTGTCTTCAGCTCCAGTGGATTGGAAAAAAATCAATGCTGCATGGGGCAAATTTCTTTTCTCTTAGCATCACTTGCTAAGAGGATGAGTTTAAAATTTAAAAAATTCGGCTCGTGCCGTTTGGAAGCCAATTATACATTGAGCTGATAGCGGAGAAAAAAAATATTACCACTTTTTGGTTACGGTAGTGTGAATTTTCGGTGGGATAACATATTCGACAGAGCGATGGTTGCCTTCCTCGATTGCTAACAGCAGCCGAAAGAATCAAAAAAAGGACAATCTTTAATTTGTTTTCCATACAAATTGAAAGCTCAAGATTAGAAGACGATAGCACCGGTATTTCCTATTCGATAAAAATTCAATTCAATTGCGAAGAACATTGGACGAAATCTTTGAAGTTCTTCGTGACTGATTTGAAGTGGACTCTGATGTCGTTAACAATTTTAGACAGAGAGGGCGAAAGGTCGTCGAGGAAAAACGTGAGATCCATTTGTCACTAAAGATAAAGCATTTAGAGAATGCTAAATTTTCACCAAGAAATGAAGTGTTCAAGTCACACTTTTTTTAAATATATTTAACGCTACATTTCACATGTAGAGAAAGGAGAACTAGAAAAAGAGTTGGATTATCTCCTATTAGAAGAAGAGAAGCTTAAATTTAAAATATCAATAGAAAAACAAGAAGAAAAGGAAATAACATTTGAATATGACTCTTTGTTGAAAAGAAATAAAGAATTGGTCGGAGAAGAACTAAAATGCTTTATGATCGATCATCACATAACTCCAGAGCAGGTGATAAGTTTGAATTCTCAGCTCGTCTATAACGGAGGAAATATAGAGCTATTGAAAAATACAAATATATTTAACGCTACATTTAACATATGCTACAAGGATGGTTATGGGACAATTAACGATCTCAGATTGGGATATCTGTCTTCAGCTCCAGTGGATTGGAAAAAAATCAATGCTGCATGGGGCAAATTTCTCTTCTTCTCTTAGCATCACTTGCGAAGAGGATGAACTTAAAATTTAAAAAATTTCGGCTTGTGCCGTTTGGAAATCAATGATACATTGAGATGACAGTGAAGAAAAAAAATATTATCACTTTTTGGTTACGGTAGTTTGAATTTTCGGTGGGATAACATATTCGACAGAGCGATGGTTGCCTTCCTCGATTGCTAACAGCAGCCGAAAGAATCAAAAAAAGGACAATCTGTAATTTGTTTTCCATACAAATTGAAAGCTCAAGATTAGAAGACGATAGCACCGGTATTTCCTATTCGATAAAAATTCAATTCAATTGCGAAGAACATTGGACGAAATCTTTGAAGTTCTTCGTGACTTATTTAAAGCGGGCTCTGATGTCGTTGCCAATTTTAGACAGAGAGGGCGAAAGGTCGTCGAGGAAAAACGTGAGATCCATTTGTCACTAAAGATAAAGCATTTAGAGAATGCTAAATTTTCACCAAGAAATGAAGTGTTCAAGTCACACTTTTTTTAAAACTTTTTTAAATATATTTAACGCTACATTTCACATGTAGAGAAAGGAGAACTAGAAAAAGAGTTGGATTATCTCCTATTAGAAGAAGAGAAGCTTAAATTTAAAATATCAATAGAAAAACAAGAAGAATAGGAAATAACATTTGAATATGACTCTTTGTTGAAAAGAAATAAAGAATTGGTCGGAGAAGAACTAAAATGCTTTATGATCGATCATCACTTAACTCCAGAGCAGGTGATAAGTTTGAATTCTCAGCTCGTCTATAACGGAGGAAATATAGAGCTATTGAAAAATACAAATATATTTAACGCTACATTCAACATATGCTACAAGGATGGTTATGGGACAATTAACGATCTCAGATTGGGATATCTGTCTTCAGCTCCAGTGGATTGGAAAAAAATCAATGCTGCATGGGGCAAATTTCTCTTCTTCTCTTAGCATCACTTGCTAATAGGATGAGTTTAAAATTTAAAAAATTCGGCTCGTGCCGTTTGGAAGCCAAATATACATGAGATGACAGTGAAGAAAAAAAATATTATCACTTTTTGGTTACGGTAGTTTCAAATTTCGGTGGGATAACATATTCGACAGAGCGATGGTTGCCTTCCTGGATTGCTAACAGCAGCCGAAAGAATCAAAAAAAGGACAATCTGTAATTTGTTTTCCATACAAATTGAAAGCTCAAGATTAGAAGACGATAGCACCGGTATTTCCTATTCGATAAAAATTCAATTCAATTGCGAAGAACATTGGACGAAATCTTTGAAGTTCTTCGTGACTGATTTAAAGTGGGCTCTGATGTCGTTGCCAATTTTAGACAGAGAGGGCGAAAGGTCGTCGAGGAAAAACGTGAGATCCATTTGTCACTAAAGATAAAGCATTTAAAGAATGCTAAATTTTCACCAAGAAATGAAGTGTTCAAGTCACACTTTTTTTATAACTTTTTTAAATATATTTAACGCTACATTTCACATGTAGAGAAAGGAGAACTAGAAAAAGAGTTGGATTATCTCCTATTAGAAGAAGAGAAGCTTAAATTTAAAATATCAATAGAAAAACAAGAAGAAAAGGAAATAGCATTTGAATATGACTCTTTGTTGAAAAGAAATAAAGAATTGGTCGGAGAAGAACTAAAATACTTTATGATCGATCATCACTTAACTCCAGAGCAAGTGATAAGTTTGAATTCTCAGCTCGTCTATAACGGAGGAAATATAGAGCTATTGAAAAATACAAATATATTTAACGCTACATTCAACATATGCTACAAGGATGGTTATTGGACAATTAACGATCTCAAATTGGGATATCTGTCTTCAGCTCCAGTGGATTGGAAAAAAATCAATGCTGCATGGGGCAAATTTCTCTTCTTCTCTTAGCATCACTTGCTAATAGGATGAGTTTAAAATTTAAAAAATTCGGCTCGTGCCGTTTGGAAGCCAATTATACATTGAGATGACAGTGGAGAAAAAAAATATTACCACTTTTTGGTTACGGTAGTTTCAAATTTCGGTGGGATAACATATTCGACAGAGCAATGGTTGCCTTCCTGGATTGCTAACAGCAGCCGAAAGAATCAAAAAAAGGACAATCTTTAATTTGTTTTCCATACAAATTGAAAGCTCAAGATTAGAAGACGATAGCACCGGTATTTCCTATTCGATAAAAATTCAATTCAATTGCGAAGAACATTGGACGAAATCTTTGAAGTTCTTCCTGACTGATTTAAAGCGGGCTCTGATGTCGTTGCCAATTTTAGACAGAGAGGGCGAAAGGTCGTCAAGGAAAAACGTGAGATCCATTTGTCACTAAAGATAAAGCATTTAGAGAATGCTAAATTTTCACCAAGAAATGAAGTGTTCAAGTCACACTTTTTTTAAAACTTTTTTAAATATATTTAACGCTACATTTCACATGTAGAGAAAGGAGAACTAGAAAAAGAGTTGGATTATCTCCTATTAGAAGAAGAGAAGCTTAAATTTAAAATATCAATAGAAAAACAAGAAGAAAAGGAAATAACATTTGAATATGACTCTTTGTTGAAAAGAAA
This sequence comes from Rhaphigaster nebulosa, assembly GCA_948150685.1. Lineage (NCBI taxonomy): Eukaryota > Metazoa > Arthropoda > Insecta > Hemiptera > Pentatomidae > Rhaphigaster > Rhaphigaster nebulosa. The sequence goes on along the minus strand of OX411306.1, from coordinate 239,375,165 downwards.
TAAAGAATTGGTCGGAGAAGAACTAAAATGCTTTATGATCGATCATCACTTAACTCCAGAGCAGGTGATAAGTTTGAATTCTCAGCTCGTCTATAACGGAGGAAATATAGAGCTATTGAAAAATACAAATATATTTAACGCTACATTCAACATATGCTACAAGGATGGTTATGGGACAATTAACGATCTCAGATTGGGATATCTGTCTTCAGCTCCAGTGGATTGGAAAAAAATCAATGCTGCATGGGGCAAATTTCTCTTCTTCTCTTAGCATCACTTGCTAATAGGATGAATTTAAAATTTAAAAAATTCGGCGCGTGCCGTTTGGAAGCCAAATATACATGAGATGACAGTGAAGAAAAAAAATATTATCACTTTTTGGTTACGGTAGTTTCAAATTTCGGTGGGATAACATATTCGACAGAGCGATGGTTGCCTTCCTGGATTGCTAACAGCAGCCGAAAGAATCAAAAAAAGGACAATCTGTAATTTGTTTTCCATACAAATTGAAAGCTCAAGATTAGAAGACGATAGCACCGGTATTTCCTATTCGATAAAAATTCAATTCAATTGCGAAGAACATTGGACGAAATCTTTGAAGTTCTTCGTGACTGATTTAAAGTGGGCTCTGATGTCGTTGCCAATTTTAGACAGAGAGGGCGAAAGGTCGTCGAGGAAAAACGTGAGATCCATTTGTCACTAAAGATAAAGCATTTAAAGAATGCTAAATTTTCACCAAGAAATGAAGTGTTCAAGTCACACTTTTTTTATAACTTTTTTAAATATATTTAACGCTACATTTCACATGTAGAGAAAGGAGAACTAGAAAAAGAGTTGGATTATCTCCTATTAGAAGAAGAGAAGCTTAAATTTAAAATATCAATAGAAAAACAAGAAGAAAAGGAAATAACATTTGAATATGACTCTTTGTTGAAAAGAAATAAAGAATTGGTCGGAGAAGAACTAAAATACTTTATGATCGATCATCACTTAACTCCAGAGCAAGTGATAAGTTTGAATTCTCAGCTCGTCTATAACGGAGGAAATATAGAGCTATTGAAAAATACAAATATATTTAACGCTACATTCAACATATGCTACAAGGATGGTTATGGGACAATTAACGATCTCAAATTGGGATATCTGTCTTCAGCTCCAGTGGATTGGAAAAAAATCAATGCTGCATGGGGCAAATTTCTCTTCTTCTCTTAGCATCACTTGCTAATAGGATGAATTTAAAATTTAAAAAATTCGGCTTGTGCCGTTTGGAAATCAATGATACATTGAGATGACAGTGAAGAAAAAAAATATTATCACTTTTTGGTTACGGTAGTTTGAATTTTCGGTGGGATAACATATTCGACAGAGCGATGGTTGCCTTCCTCGATTGCTAACAGCAGCCGAAAGAATCAAAAAAAGGACAATCTTTAATTTGTTTTCCATACAAATTGGAAGCTCAAGATTAGAAGACGATAGCACCGGTATTTCCTATTCGATAAAAATTCAATTCAATTGCGAAGAACATTGGACGAAATCTTTGAAGTTCTTCGTGACTTATTTAAAGCGGGCTCTGATGTCGTTGCCAATTTTAGACAGAGAGGGCGAAAGGTCGTCGAGGAAAAACGTGAGATCCATTTGTCACTAAAGATAAAGCATTTAAAGAATGCTAAATTTTCACCAAGAAATGAAGTGTTCAAGTCACACTTTTTTTAAAACTTTTTTAAATATATTTAACGCTACATTTCACATGTAGAGAAAGGAGAACTAGAAAAAGAGTTGGATTATCTCCTATTAGAAGAAGAGAAGCTTAAATTTAAAATATCAATAGAAAAACAAGAAGAAAAGGAAATAACATTTGAATATGACTCTTTGTTGAAAAGAAATAAAGAATTGGTCGGAGAAGAACTAAAATGCTTTATGATCGATCATCACTTAACTCCAGAGCAGGTGATAAGTTTGAATTCTCAGCTCGTCTATAACGGAGGAAATATAGAGCTATTGAAAAATACAAATATATTTAACGCTACATTCAACATATGCTACAAGGATGGTTATGGGACAATTAACGATCTCAGATTGGGATATCTGTCTTCAGCTCCAGTGGATTGGAAAAAAATCAATGCTGCATGGGGCAAATTTCTCTTCTTCTCTTAGCATCACTTGCTAATAGGATGAATTTAAAATTTAAAAAATTCGGCGCGTGCCGTTTGGAAGCCAAATATACATGAGATGACAGTGAAGAAAAAAAATATTATCACTTTTTGGTTACGGTAGTTTCAAATTTCGGTGGGATAACATATTCGACAGAGCGATGGTTGCCTTCCTGGATTGCTAACAGCAGCCGAAAGAATCAAAAAAAGGACAATCTGTAATTTGTTTTCCATACAAATTGAAAGCTCAAGATTAGAAGACGATAGCACCGGTATTTCCTATTCGATAAAAATTCAATTCAATTGCGAAGAACATTGGACGAAATCTTTGAAGTTCTTCGTGACTGATTTAAAGTGGGCTCTGATGTCGTTGCCAATTTTAGACAGAGAGGGCGAAAGGTCGTCGAGGAAAAACGTGAGATCCATTTGTCACTAAAGATAAAGCATTTAAAGAATGCTAAATTTTCACCAAGAAATGAAGTGTTCAAGTCACACTTTTTTTATAACTTTTTTAAATATATTTAACGCTACATTTCACATGTAGAGAAAGGAGAACTAGAAAAAGAGTTGGATTATCTCCTATTAGAAGAAGAGAAGCTTAAATTTAAAATATCAATAGAAAAACAAGAAGAAAAGGAAATAACATTTGAATATGACTCTTTGTTGAAAAGAAATAAAGAATTGGTCGGAGAAGAACTAAAATACTTTATGATCGATCATCACTTAACTCCAGAGCAAGTGATAAGTTTGAATTCTCAGCTCGTCTATAACGGAGCAAATATAGAGCTATTGAAAAATACAAATATATTTAACGCTACATTCAACATATGCTACAAGGATGGTTATGGGACAATTAACGATCTCAAATTGGGATATCTGTCTTCAGCTCCAGTGGATTGGAAAAAAATCAATGCTGCATGGGGCAAATTTCTCTTCTTCTCTTAGCATCACTTGCTAATAGGATGAGTTTAAAATTTAAAAAATTCGGCTCGTGCCGTTTGGAAGCCAAATATACATTGAGATGACAGTGGAGAAAAAAAATATTACCACTTTTTGGTTACGGTAGTTTCAAATTTCGGTGGGATAACATATTCGACAGAGCGATGGTTGCCTTCCTGGATTGCTAACAGCAGCCGAAAGAATCAAAAAAAGGACAATCTGTAATTTGTTTTCCATAGAAATTGAAAGCTCAAGATTAGAAGACGATAGCACCGGTATTTCCTATTCGATAAAATTCAATTCAATTGCGAAGAACATTGGACGAAATCTTTGAAGTTCTTCGTGACTGATTTAAAGTGGACTCTGATGTCGTTAACAATTTTAGACAGAGAGGGCGAAAGGTCGTCGAGGAAAAACGTGAGATCCATTTGTCACTAAAGATAAAGCATTTAGAGAATGCTAAATTTTCACCAAGAAATGAAGTGTTCAAGTCACACTTTTTTTAAAACTTTTTTAAATATATTTAACGCTACATTTCACATGTAGAGAAAGGAGAACTAGAAAAAGAGTTGGATTATCTCCTATTAGAAGAAGAGAAGCTTAAATTTAAAATATCAATAGAAAAACAAGAAGAAAAGGAAATAACATTTGAATATGACTCTTTGTTGAAAAGAAATAAAGAATTGGTCGGAGAAGAACTAAAATACTTTATGATCGATCATCACTTAACTCTAGAGCAAGTTATAAGTTTGAATTCTCAGCTCGTCTATAACGGAGGAAATATAGAGCTATTGAAAAATACAAATATATTTAACGCTACATTTAACATATGCTACAAGGATGGTTATGGGACAATTAAGGATCTCAGATTGGGATATCTGTCTTCAGCTCCAGTGGATTGGAAAAAAATCAATGCTGCATGGGGCAAATTTCTCTTCTTCTCTTAGCATCACATGCTAATAGGATGAATTTAAAATTTAAAAAATTCGGCTCGTGCCGTTTGGAAGCCAATTATACATTGAGATGACAGTGGAGAAAAAAAATATTACCACTTTTTGGTTACTGTAGTTTCAAATTTCGTTGGGATAACATATTCGACAGAGCGATGGTTGCCTTCCTGGATTGCTAACAGCAGCCGAAAGAATCAAAAAAAGGACAATCTGTAATTTGTTTTCCATACAAATTGAAAGCTCAAGATTAGAAGACGATAGCACCGGTATTTCCTATTCGATAAAAATTCAATTCAATTGCGAAGAACATTGGACGAAATCTTTGAAGTTCTTCGTGACTGATTTAAAGTGGGCTCTGATGTCGTTGCCAATTTTAGACAGAGAGGGCGAAAGGTCGTCGAGGAAAAACGTGAGATCCATTTGTCACTAAAGATAAAGCATTTAAAGAATGCTAAATTTTCACCAAGAAATGAAGTGTTCAAGTCACTTTTCTTTATAACTGTTTTTAAATATATTTAACGCTACATTTCACATGTAGAGAAAGGAGAACTAGAAAAAGAGTTGGATTATCTCCTATTAGAAGAAGAGAAGCTTAAATTTAAAATATCAATAGAAAAACAAGAAGAAAAGGAAATAACATTTGAATATGACTCTTTGTTGAAAAGAAATAAAGAATTGGTCGGAGAAGAACTAAAATACTTTATGATCGATCATCACTTAACTCCAGAGCAAGTGATAGGTTTGAATTCTCAGCTCGTCTATAACGGAGGAAATATAGAGCTATTGAAAAATGCAAATATATTTAACGCTACATTTAACATATGCTACAAGGATGGTTATGGGACAATTAACGATCTCAGATTGGGATATCTGTCTTCAGCTCCAGTGGATTGGAAAAAAATCAATGCTGCATGGGGCAAATTTCTCTTCTTCTCTTAGCATCACTTGCTAATAGGATGAATTTAAAATTTAAAAAATTCGGCGCGTGCCGTTTGGAAGCCAAATATACATTGAGATGACAGTGGAGAAAAAAAATATTACCACTTTTTGGTTACGGTAGTTTCAAATTTCGGTGGGATAACATATTCGACAGAGCGATGGTTGCCTTCCTGGATTGCTAACAGCAGCCGAAAGAATCAAAAAAAGGACAATCTGTAATTTGTTTTCCATACAAATTGAAAGCTCAAGATTAGAAGACGATAGCACCGGTATTTCCTATTCGATAAAAATTCAATTCAATTGCGAAGAACATTGGACGAAATCTTTGAAGTTCTTCGTGACTGATTTAAAGTGGACTCTGATGTCGTTAACAATTTTAGACAGAGAGGGCGAAAGGTCGTCGAGGAAAAACGTGAGATCCATTTGTCACTAAAGATAAAGCATTTAAAGAATGCTGAATTTTCACCAAGAAATGAAGTGTTCAAGTCACACTTTTTTTATAACTTTTTTAAATATATTTAACGCTACATTTCACATGTAGAGAAAGGAGAACTAGAAAAAGAGTTGGATTATCTCCTATTAGAAGAAGAGAAGCTTAAATTTAAAATATCAATAGAAAAACAAGAAGAAAAGGAAATAACATTTGAATATGACTCTTTGTTGAAAAGAAATAAAGAATTGGTCGGAGAAGAACTAAAATACTTTATGATCGATCATCACTTAACTCTAGAGCAAGTTATAAGTTTGAATTCTCAGCTCGTCTATAACGGAGGAAATATAGAGCTATTGAAAAATACAAATATATTTAACGCTACATTTAACATATGCTACAAGGATGGTTATGGGACAATTAAGGATCTCAGATTGGGATATCTGTCTTCAGCTCCAGTGGATTGGAAAAAAATCAATGCTGCATGGGGCAAATTTCTCTTCTTCTCTTAGCATCACATGCTAATAGGATGAATTTAAAATTTAAAAAATTCGGCGCGTGCCGTTTGGAAGCCAATTATACATTGAGATGACAGTGAAGAAAAAAAATATTATCACTTTTTGGTTTTGGGTAGTTTGAAATTTCGGTGGGATAACATATTCGACAGAGCGATGGTTGCCTTCCTCGATTGCTAACAGCAGCCGAAAGAATCAAAAAAAGGACAATCTGTAATTTGTTTTCCATACAAAAAAGGAAGCTCAAGATTAGAAGACGATAGCACCGGTATTTCCTATTCGATAAAAATTCAATTCAATCGCGAAGAAAATTGGACGAAATCTTTGAAGTTCTTCGTGACTGATTTAAAGTGGGCTCTGATGTCGTTGCCAATTTTAGACAGAGAGGGCGAAAGGTCGTCGAGGAAAAACGTGAGATCCATTTGTCACTAAAGATAAAGCATTTAAAGAATGCTGAATTTTCTCCAAGAAATGAAGTGTTCAAGTCACACTTTTTTTAAAACTTTTTTAAATATATTTAACACTACATTTCACATGTAGAGAAAGGAGAACTAGAAAAAGAGTTGGATTATCTCCTATTAGAAGAAGAGAAGCTTAAATTTAAAATATCAATAGAAAAACAAGAAGAAAAGGAAATAACATTTGAATATGACTCTTTGTTGAAAAGAAATAAAGAATTGGTCGGAGAAGAACTAGAATACTTTATGATCGATCATCACAACTCCAGAGCAAGTGATAAGTTTGAATTCTCAGCTCGTCTATAACGGAGGAAATATAGAGCTATTGAAAAATACAAATATATTAAACGCTACATTTAACATATGCTACAAGGATGGTTATGGGACAATTAACGATCTCAGATTGGGATATCTGTCTTCAGCTCCAGTGGATTGGAAAAAAATCAATGCTGCATGGGGCAAATTTCTCTTCTTCTCTTAGCATCACTTGCTAATAGGATGAATTTAAAATTTAAAAAATTCGGCGCGTGCCGTTTGGAAGCCAATTATACATTGAGATGACAGTGAAGAAAAAAAATATTATCACTTTTTGGTTACGGTAGTTTCAAATTTCGGTGGGATAACATATTCGACAGAGCGATGGTTGCCTTCCTCGATTGCTAACAGCAGCCGAAAGAATCAAATAAAGGACAATCTGTAATTTGTTTTCCATACAAATTGAAAGCTCAAGATTAGAAGACGATAGCACCGGTATTTCCATTCGATAAAAAATCAATTCAATTGCGAAGAACATTGGACGAAATCTTTGAAGTTCTTCGTGACTGATTTAAAGTGGGCTCTGATGTCGTTGCCAATTTTAGACAGAGAGGGCGAAAGGTCGTCGAGGAAAAACGTGAGATCCATTTGTCACTAAAGATGAAGCATTTAAAGAATGCTGAATTTTCTCCAAGAAATGAAGTGTTCAAGTCACACTTTTTTTAAAACTTTTTTAAATATATTTAACGCTACATTTCACATGTAGAGAAAGGAGAACTAGAAAAAGAGTTGGATTATCTCCTATTAGAAGAAGAGAAGCTTAAATTTAAAATATCAATAGAAAAACAAGAAGAAAAGGAAATAACATTTGAATATGACTCTTTGTTGAAAAGAAATAAAGAATTGGTCGGAGAAGAACTAGAATACTTTATGATCGATCATCACAACTCCAGAGCAAGTGATAAGTTTGAATTCTCAGCTCGTCTATAACGGAGGAAATATAGAGCTATTGAAAAATACAAATATATTTAACGCTACATTTAACATATGCTACAAGGATGGTTATGGGACAATTAACGATCTCAGATTGGGATATCTGTCTTCAGCTCCAGTGGATTGGAAAAAAATCAATGCTGCATGGGGCAAATTTCTCTTCTTCTCTTAGCATCACTTGCTAATAGGATGAATTTAAAATTTAAAAAATTCGGCGCGTGCCGTTTGGAAGCCAATTATACATTGAGATGACAGTGAAGAAAAAAAATATTATCACTTTTTGGTTACGGTAGTTTCAAATTTCGGTGGGATAACATATTCGACAGAGCGATGGTTGCCTTCCTCGATTGCTAACAGCAGCCGAAAGAATCAAAAAAAGGACAATCTGTAATTTGTTTTCCATACAAATTGAAAGCTCAAGATTAGAAGACGATAGCACCGGTATTTCCATTCGATAAAAATTCAATTCAATTGCGAAGAACATTGGACGAAATCTTTGAAGTTCTTCGTGACTGATTTAAAGTGGGCTCTGATGTCGTTGCCAATTTTAGACAGAGAGGGCGAAAGGTCGTCGAGGAAAAACGTGAGATCCATTTGTCACTAAAGATAAAGCATTTAAAGAATGCTAAATTTTCACCAAGAAATGAAGTGTTCAAGTCACTTTTCTTTATAACTGTTTTTAAATATATTTAACGCTACATTTCACATGTAGAGAAAGGAGAACTAGAAAAAGAGTTGGATTATCTCCTATTAGAAGAAGAGAAGCTTAAATTTAAAATATCAATAGATAAACAAGAAGAAAAGGAAATAACATTTGAATATGACTCTTTGTTGAAAAGAAATAAAGAATTGGTCGGAGAAGAACTAAAATACTTTATGATCGATCATCACTTAACTCCAGAGCAAGTGATAAGTTTGAATTCTCAGCTCATCTATAACGGAGGAAATATAGAGCTATTGAAAAATACAAATATATTTAACGCTACATTTAACATATGCTACAAGGATGGTTATGGGACAATTAACGATCTCAGATTGGGATATCTGTCTTCAGCTCCAGTGGATTGGAAAAAAATCAATGCTGCATGGGGCAAATTTCTCTTCTTCTCTTAGCATCACTTGCTAATAGGATGAATTTAAAATTTAAAAAATTCGGCGCGTGCCGTTTGGAAGCCAAATATACATTGAGATGACAGTGGAGAAAAAAAATATTACCACTTTTTGGTTACGGTAGTTTCAAATTTCGGTGGGATAACATATTCGACAGAGCGATGGTTGCCTTCCTGGATTGCTAACAGCAGCCGAAAGAATCAAAAAAAGGACAATCTGTAATTTGTTTTCCATACAAATTGAAAGCTCAAGATTAGAAGACGATAGCACCGGTATTTCCTATTCGATAAAAATTCAATTCAATTGCGAAGAACATTGGACGAAATCTTTGAAGTTCTTCGTGACTGATTTAAAGTGGGCTCTGATGTCGTTGCCAATTTTAGACAGAGAGGGCGAAAGGTCGTCGAGGAAAAACGTGAGATCCATTTGTCACTAAAGATAAAGCATTTAAAGAATGCTAAATTTTCACCAAGAAATGAAGTGTTCAAGTCACACTTTTTTTATAACTTTTTTAAATATATTTAACGCTACATTTCACATGTAGAGAAAGGAGAACTAGAAAAAGAGTTGGATTATCTCCTATTTGAAGAAGAGAAGCTTAAATTTAAAATATCAATAGAAAAACAAGAAGAAAAGGAAATAACATTTGAATATGACTCTTTGTTGAAAAGAAATAAAGAATTGGTCGGAGAAGAACTAAAATACTTTATGATCGATCATCACTTAACTCCAGAGCAAGTGATAAGTTTGAATTCTCAGCTCGTCTATAACGGAGGAAATATAGAGCTATTGAAAAATACAAATCTATTTAACGCTACATTTATCATATGCTACAAGGATAGTTATGGAACAATTAACGATCTCAGATTGGGATATCTGTCTTCAGCTCCAGTGGATCGGAAAAAAATCAATGCTGCATGGGGCAAATTTCTCTTCTTCTCTTAGCATCACTTGCTAAGAGGATGAATTTGAAATTTTAAAAATTCGGCTCGTGCCGTTTGGAAGCCAATTATACATTAAGATGACAGGGGAGAAAAAAAATATTACCACTTTTTGGTTACGGTAGTTTCAAATCTCGGTGGGATAACATATTCGACAGAGCGATGGTTGCCTTCCTCGATTGCTAACAGCAGCCAAAAGAATCAAAAAAAGGACAATCTGTAATTTCCTTTCCATACAAAATAGATAGCTCAAGATTAGAAGACGATAGCATGACTCTTTGTTGAAAAGAAATAAAGAATTGGTCGGAGAAGAACTAAAATACTTTATGATCGATCATCACTTAACTCCAGAGCAAGTGATAAGTTTGAATTCTCAGCTCGTCTATAACGGAGGAAATATAGAGCTATTGAAAAATACAAATATATTTAACGCTACATTTAACATATGCTACAAGGATGGTTATGGGACAATTAACGATCTCAGATTGGGATATCTGTCTTCAGCTCCAGTGGATTGGAAAAAAATCAATGCTGCATGGGGCAAATTTCTCTTCTTCTCTTATCATCACTTGCGAAGAGGATGAATTTAAAATTTAAAAAATTTCGGCTCGTGCCGTTTGTAAATCAATTATACATTGAGATGACAGTGAAGAAAAAAAATATTATCACTTTTTGGTTACGGTAGTTTCAAATTTCGGTGGGATAACATATTCGACAGAGCGATGGTTGCCTTCCTCGATTGCTAACAGCAGCCGAAAGAATCAAAAAAAGGACAATCTGTAATTCGTTTTCCATACAAATTGAAAGCTCAAGATTAGAAGACGATAGCACCGGTATTTCCTATTCGGTAAAAATTCAATTCAATTGCAAAGAACATTGGACGAAATCTTTGAAGTTCTTCGTGACTTATTTAAAGTGGGCTCTGATGTCGTTGCCAATTTTAGACAGAGAGGGCGAAAGGTCGTCGAGGAAAAACGTGAGATCCATTTGTCACTAAAGATAAAGCATTTAAAGAATGCTAAATTTTCACCAAGAAATGAAGTGTTCAAGTCACTTTTCTTTATAACTGTTTTTAAATATATTTAACGCTACATTTCACATGTAGAGAAAGGAGAACTAGAAAAAGAGTTGGATTATCTCCTATTAGAAGAAGAGAAGCTTAAATTTAAAATATCAATAGAAAAACAAGAAGAAAAGGAAATAACATTTGAATATGACTCTTTGTTGAAAAGAAATAAAGAATTGGTCGGAGAAGAACTAAAATACTTTATGATCGATCATCACTTAACTCCAGAGCAAGTGATAGGTTTGAATTCTCAGCTCGTCTATAACGGAGGAAATATAGAGCTATTGAAAAATGCAAATATATTTAACGCTACATTTAACATATGCTACAAGGATGGTTATGGGACAATTAACGATCTCAGATTGGGATATCTGTCTTCAGCTCCAGTGGATTGGAAAAAAATCAATGCTGCATGGGGCAAATTTCTCTTCTTCTCTTAGCATCACTTGCTAATAGGATGAATTTAAAATTTAAAAAATTCGGCGCGTGCCGTTTGGAAGCCAAATATACATTGAGATGACAGTGGAGAAAAAAAATATTACCACTTTTTGGTTACGGTAGTTTCAAATTTCGGTGGGATAACATATTCGACAGAGCGATGGTTGCCTTCATCGATTGCTAACAGCAGCCGAAAGAATCAAAAAAAGGACAATCTGTAATTTGTTTTCCATACAAATTGAAAGCTCAAGATTAGAAGACGATAGCACCGGTATTTCCTATTCGATAAAAATTCAATTCAATTGCGAAGAACATTGGACGAAATCTTTGAACTTCTTCGTGACTGATTTAAAGTGGACTCTGATGTCGTTAACAATTTTAGACAGAGAGGGCGAAAGGTCGTCGAGGAAAAACGTGAGATCCATTTGTCACTAAAGATAAAGCATTTAAAGAATGCTAAATTTTCACCAAGAAATGAAGTGTTCAAGTCACACTTTTTTTATAACTTTTTTAAATATATTTAACGCTACATTTCACATGTAGAGAAAGGAGAACTAGAAAAAGAGTTGGATTATCTCCTATTGGAAGAAGAGAAGCTTAAATTTAAAATATCAATAGAAAAACAAGAAGAAAAGGAAATAACATTTGAATATGACTCTTTGTTGAAAAGAAATAAAGAATTGGTCGGAGAAGAACTAAAATACTTTATGATCGATCATCACTTAACTCTAGAGCAAGTTATAAGTTTGAATTCTCAGCTCGTCTATAACGGAGGAAATATAGAGCTATTGAAAAATACAAATATATTTAACGCTACATTTAACATATGCTACAAGGATGGTTATGGGACAATTAAGGATCTCAGATTGGGATATCTGTCTTCAGCTCCAGTGGATTGGAAAAAAATCAATGCTGCATTGGGCAAATTTCTCTTCTTCTCTTAGCATCACATGCTAATAGGATGAATTTAAAATTTAAAAAATTCGGCGCGTGCCGTTTGGAAGCCAATTATACATTGAGATGACAGTGAAGAAAAAAAATATTATCACTTTTTGGTTTCGGTAGTTTGAAATTTCGGTGGGATAACATATTCGACAGAGCGATGGTTGCCTTCCTCGATTGCTAACAGCAGCCGAAAGAATCAAAAAAAGGACAATCTGTAATTTGTTTTCCATACAAAAAAGGAAGCTCAAGATTAGAAGACGATAGCACCGGTATTTCCTATTCGATAAAAATTCAATTCAATTGCGAAGAATATTGGACGAAATCTTTGAAGTTCTTCGTGACTGATTTAAAGTGGGCTCTGATGTCGTTGCCAATTTTAGACAGAGAGGGCGAAAGGTCGTCGAGGAAAAACGTGAGATCCATTTGTCACTAAAGATAAAGCATTTAAAGAATGCTGAATTTTCTCCAAGAAATGAAGTGTTCAAGTCACACTTTTTTTAAAACTTTTTTAAATATATTTAACACTACATTTCACATGTAGAGAAAGGAGAACTAGAAAAAGAGTTGGATTATCTCCTATTAGAAGAAGAGAAGCTTAAATTTAAAATATCAATAGAAAAACAAGAAGAAAAGGAAATAACATTTGAATATGACTCTTTGTTGAAAAGAAATAAAGAATTGGTCGGAGAAGAACTAGAATACTTTATGATCGATCATCACAACTCCAGAGCAAGTGATAAGTTTGAATTCTCAGCTCGTCTATAACGGAGGAAATATAGAGCTATTGAAAAATACAAATATATTAAACGCTACATTTAACATATGCTACAAGGATGGTTATGGGACAATTAACGATCTCAGATTGGGATATCTGTCTTCAGCTCCAGTGGATTGGAAAAAGCTGCATGGGGCAAATTTCTCTTCTTCTCTTAGCATCACTTGCTAATAGGATGAATTTAAAATTTAAAAAATTCGGCGCGTGCCGTTTGGAAGCCAATTATACATTGAGATGACAGTGAAGAAAAAAAATATTATCACTTTTTGGTTACGGTAGTTTCAAATTTCGGTGGGATAACATATTCGACAGAGCGATGGTTGCCTTCCTCGATTGCTAACAGCAGCCGAAAGAATCAAATAAAGGACAATCTGTAATTTGTTTTCCATACAAATTGAAAGCTCAAGATTAGAAGACGATAGCACCGGTATTTCCATTCGATAAAAAATCAATTCAATTGCGAAGAACATTGGACGAAATCTTTGAAGTTCTTCGTGACTGATTTAAAGTGGGCTCTGATGTCGTTGCCAATTTTAGGCAGAGAGGGCGAAAGGTCGTCGAGGAAAAACGTGAGATCCATTTGTCACTAAAGATGAAGCATTTAAAGAATGCTGAATTTTCTCCAAGAAATGAAGTGTTCAAGTCACACTTTTTTTAAAACTTTTTTAAATATATTTAACGCTACATTTCACATGTAGAGAAAGGAGAACTAGAAAAAGAGTTGGATTATCTCCTATTAGAAGAAGAGAAGCTTAAATTTAAAATATCAATAGAAAAACAAGAAGAAAAGGAAATAACATTTGAATATGACTCTTTGTTGAAAAGAAATAAAGAATTGGTCGGAGAAGAACTAGAATACTTTATGATCGATCATCACAACTCCAGAGCAAGTGATAAGTTTGAATTCTCAGCTCGTCTATAACGGAGGAAATATAGAGCTATTGAAAAATACAAATATATTAAACGCTACATTTAACATATGCTACAAGGATGGTTATGGGACAATTAACGATCTCAGATTGGGATATCTGTCTTCAGCTCCAGTGGATTGGAAAAAAATCAATGCTGCATGGGGCAAATTTCTCTTCTTCTCTTAGCATCACTTGCTAATAGGATGAATTTAAAATTTAAAAAATTCGGCGCGTGCCGTTTGGAAGCCAAATATACATTGAGATGACAGTGGAGAAAAAAAATATTACCACTTTTTGGTTACGGTAGTTTCAAATTTCGGTGGGATAACATATTCGACAGAGCGATGGTTGCCTTCCTGGATTGCTAACAGCAGCCGAAAGAATCAAAAAAAGGACAATCTGTAATTTGTTTTCCATACAAATTGAAAGCTCAAGATTAGAAGACGATAGCACCGGTATTTCCTATTCGATAAAAATTCAATTCAATTGCGAAGAACATTGGACGAAATCTTTGAAGTTCTTCGTGACTGATTTAAAGTGGGCTCTGATGTCGTTGCCAATTTTAGACAGAGAGGGCGAAAGGTCGTCGAGGAAAAACGTGAGATCCATTTGTCACTAAAGATAAAGCATTTAAAGAATGCTAAATTTTCACCAAGAAATGAAGTGTTCAAGTCACACTTTTTTTATAACTTTTTTAAATATATTTAACGCTACATTTCACATGTAGAGAAAGGAGAACTAGAAAAAGAGTTGGATTATCTCCTATTTGAAGAAGAGAAGCTTAAATTTAAAATATCAATAGAAAAACAAGAAGAAAAGGAAATAACATTTGAATATTACTCTTTGTTGAAAAGAAATAAAGAATTGGTCGGAGAAGAACTAAAATACTTTATGATCGATCATCACTTAACTCCAGAGCAAGTGATAAGTTTGAATTCTCAGCTCGTCTATAACGGAGGAAATATAGAGCTATTGAAAAATACAAATCTATTTAACGCTACATTTATCATATGCTACAAGGATAGTTATGGAACAATTAACGATCTCAGATTGGGATATCTGTCTTCAGCTCCAGTGGATCGGAAAAAAATCAATGCTGCATGGGGCAAATTTCTCTTCTTCTCTTAGCATCACTTGCTAAGAGGATGAATTTGAAATTTTAAAAATTCGGCTCGTGCCGTTTGGAAGCCAATTATACATTAAGATGACAGGGGAGAAAAAAAATATTACCACTTTTTGGTTACGGTAGTTTCAAATCTCGGTGGGATAACATATTCGACAGAGCGATGGTTGCCTTCCTCGATTGCTAACAGCAGCCAAAAGAATCAAAAAAAGGACAATCTGTAATTTCCTTTCCATACAAAATAGATAGCTCAAGATTAGAAGACGATAGCATGACTCTTTGTTGAAAAGAAATAAAGAATTGGTCGGAGAAGAACTAAAATACTTTATGATCGATCATCACTTAACTCCAGAGCAAGTGATAAGTTTGAATTCTCAGCTCGTCTATAACGGAGGAAATATAGAGCTATTGAAAAATACAAATATATTTAACGCTACATTTAACATATGCTACAAGGATGGTTATGGGACAATTAACGATCTCAGATTGGGATATCTGTCTTCAGCTCCAGTGGATTGGAAAAAAATCAATGCTGCATGGGGCAAATTTCTCTTCTTCTCTTAGCATCACTTGCGAAGAGGATGAATTTAAAATTTAAAAAATTTCGGCTCGTGCCGTTTGTAAATCAATTATACATTGAGATGACAGTGAAGAAAAAAAATATTATCACTTTTTGGTTACGGTAGTTTCAAATTTCGGTGGGATAACATATTCGACAGAGCGATGGTTGCCTTCCTCGATTGCTAACAGCAGCCGAAAGAATCAAAAAAAGGACAATCTGTAATTCGTTTTCCATACAAATTGAAAGCTCAAGATTAGAAGACGATAGCACCGGTATTTCCTATTCGGTAAAAATTCAATTCAATTGCAAAGAACATTGGACGAAATCTTTGAAGTTCTTCGTGACTTATTTAAAGTGGGCTCTGATGTCGTTGCCAATTTTAGACAGAGAGGGCGAAAGGTCGTCGAGGAAAAACGTGAGATCCATTTGTCACTAAAGATAAAGCATTTAAAGAATGCTAAATTTTCACCAAGAAATGAAGTGTTCAAGTCACTTTTCTTTATAACTGTTTTTAAATATATTTAACGCTACATTTCACATGTAGAGAAAGGAGAACTAGAAAAAGAGTTGGATTATCTCCTATTAGAAGAAGAGAAGCTTAAATTTAAAATATCAATAGAAAAACAAGAAGAAAAGGAAATAACATTTGAATATGACTCTTTGTTGAAAAGAAATAAAGAATTGGTCGGAGAAGAACTAAAATACTTTATGATCGATCATCACTTAACTCCAGAGCAAGTGATAAGTTTGAATTCTCAGCTCGTCTATAACGGAGGAAATATAGAGCTATTGAAAAATACAAATATATTTAACGCTACATTTAACATATGCTACAAGGATGGTTATGGGACAATTAACGATCTCAGATTGGGATATCTGTCTTCAGCTCCAGTGGATTGGAAAAAAATCAATGCTGCATGGGGCAAATTTCTCTTCTTCTCTTAGCATCACTTGCTAATAGGATGAATTTAAAATTTAAAAAATTCGGCGCGTGCCGTTTGGAAGCCAAATATACATTGAGATGACAGTGGAGAAAAAAAATATTACCACTTTTTGGTTACGGTAGTTTCAAATTTCGGTGGGATAACATATTCGACAGAGCGATGGTTGCCTTCATCGATTGCTAACAGCAGCCGAAAGAATCAAAAAAAGGACAATCTGTAATTTGTTTTCCATACAAATTGAAAGCTCAAGATTAGAAGACGATAGCACCGGTATTTCCTATTCGATAAAAATTCAATTCAATTGCGAAGAACATTGGACGAAATCTTTGAAGTTCTTCGTGACTGATTTAAAGTGGACTCTGATGTCGTTAACAATTTTAGACAGAGAGGGCGAAAGGTCGTCGAGGAAAAACGTGAGATCCATTTGTCACTAAAGATAAAGCATTTAAAGAATGCTAAATTTTCACCAAGAAATGAAGTGTTCAAGTCACACTTTTTTTATAACTTTTTTAAATATATTTAACGCTACATTTCACATGTAGAGAAAGGAGAACTAGAAAAAGAGTTGGATTATCTCCTATTAGAAGAAGAGAAGCTTAAATTTAAAATATCAATAGAAAAACAAGAAGAAAAGGAAATAACATTTGAATATGACTCTTTGTTGAAAAGAAATAAAGAATTGGTCGGAGAAGAACTAAAATACTTTATGATCGATCATCACTTAACTCCAGAGCAAGTGATAAGTTTGAATTCTCAGCTCGTCTATAACGGAGGAAATATAGAGCTATTGAAAAATACAAATCTATTTAACGCTACATTTATCATATGCTACAAGGATAGTTATGGAACAATTAACGATCTCAGATTGGGATATCTGTCTTCAGCTCCAGTGGATCGGAAAAAAATCAATGCTGCATGGGGCAAATTTCTCTTCTTCTCTTAGCATCACTTGCTAAGAGGATGAATTTGAAATTTTAAAAATTCGGCTCGTGCCGTTTGGAAGCCAATTATACATTAAGATGACAGGGGAGAAAAAAAATATTACCACTTTTTGGTTACGGTAGTTTCAAATCTCGGTGGGATAACATATTCGACAGAGCGATGGTTGCCTTCCTCGATTGCTAACAGCAGCCAAAAGAATCAAAAAAAGGACAATCTGTAATTTCCTTTCCATACAAAATAGATAGCTCAAGATTAGAAGACGATAGCATGACTCTTTGTTGAAAAGAAATAAAGAATTGGTCGGAGAAGAACTAAAATACTTTATGATCGATCATCACTTAACTCCAGAGCAAGTGATAAGTTTGAATTCTCAGCTCGTCTATAACGGAGGAAATATAGAGCTATTGAAAAATACAAATATATTTAACGCTACATTTAACATATGCTACAAGGATGGTTATGGGACAATTAACGATCTCAGATTGGGATATCTGTCTTCAGCTCCAGTGGATTGGAAAAAAATCAATGCTGCATGGGGCAAATTTCTCTTCTTCTCTTAGCATCACTTGCGAAGAGGATGAATTTAAAATTTAAAAAATTTCGGCTCGTGCCGTTTGTAAATCAATTATACATTGAGATGACAGTGAAGAAAAAAAATATTATCACTTTTTGGTTACGGTAGTTTCAAATTTCGGTGGGATAACATATTCGACAGAGCGATGGTTGCCTTCCTCGATTGCTAACAGCAGCCGAAAGAATCAAAAAAAGGACAATCTGTAATTCGTTTTCCATACAAATTGAAAGCTCAAGATTAGAAGACGATAGCACCGGTATTTCCTATTCGGTAAAAATTCAATTCAATTGCAAAGAACATTGGACGAAATCTTTGAAGTTCTTCGTGACTTATTTAAAGTGGGCTCTGATGTCGTTGCCAATTTTAGACAGAGAGGGCGAAAGGTCGTCGAGGAAAAACGTGAGATCCATTTGTCACTAAAGATAAAGCATTTAAAGAATGCTAAATTTTCACCAAGAAATGAAGTGTTCAAGTCACTTTTCTTTATAACTCTTTTTAAATATATTTAACGCTACATTTCACATGTAGAGAAAGGAGAACTAGAAAAAGAGTTGGATTATCTCCTATTAGAAGAAGAGAAGCTTAAATTTAAATTATCAATAGAAAAACAAGAAGAAAAGGAAATAACATTTGAATATGACTCTTTGTTGAAAAGAAATAAAGAATTGGTCGGAGAAGAACTAAAATACTTTATGATCGATCATCACTTAACTCCAGAGCAAGTGATAAGTTTGAATTCTCAGCTCGTCTATAACGGAGGAAATATAGAGCTATTGAAAAATACAAATCTATTTAACGCTACATTTATCATATGCTACAAGGATGGTTATGGGACAATTAACGATCTCAGATTGGGATATCTGTCTTCAGCTCCAGTGGATTGGAAAAAAATCAATGCTGCATGGGGCAAATTTCTCTTCTTCTCTTAGCATTACTTGCTAAGAGGATGAGTTAAAAATTTAAAAAATTCGGCTCGTGCTGTATCGAAGCCAATTATACATTGAGATGACAGTGGAGAAAAAAAATATTACCACTTTTTGGTTACGGTAGTTTCAAATTTCGGTGGGATAACATATTCGACAGAGGGATGGTTGCCTTCCTCGATTGCTAACAGCAACCGAAAGAATCAAAAAAAGGACAATCTGTAATTTGCTTTCCATACAATATAGAAAGCTCAAGATTAGAAGACGATAGCATGACTCTTTGTTGAAAAGAAATAAAGAATTGGTCGGAGAAGAACTAAAATACTTTATGATCGATCATCACTTAACTCCAGAGCAAGTGATAAGTTTGAATTCTCAGCTCGTCTATAACGGAGGAAATATAGAGCTATTGAAAAATGCAAATATATTTAACGCTACATTTAACATATGCTACAAGGATGGTTATGGGACAATTAACGATCTCAGATTGGGATATCTGTCTTCAGCTCCAGTGGATTGGAAAAAAATCAATGCTGCATGGGGCAAATTTCTCTTCTTCTCTTAGCATCACTTGCTAAGAGGATGAATTTGAAATTTAAATATTCGGCTTGTGCCGTTTGGAAGCCAATTATACATTGAGATGACAGTGGAGAAAAAAAATATTACCACTTTTTGGTTACGGTAGTTTCAAATTTCGGTGGGATAACATATTCGACAGAGCGATGGTTGCCTTCCTCGATTGCTAACAGCAGCCGAAAGAATCAAAAAAAGGACAATCTGTAATTTGCTTTCCATACAAAATAGAAAGCTCAAGATTAGAATACGATAGCACCGGTATTTCCTATTCGATAAAAATTCAATTCAATTGCGAAGAACATTGGACGAAATCTTTGAAGTTCTTCGTGACTGATTTATTGTGGGCTCTGATGTCGTTGCCAATTTTAGACAGAGAGGGCGAAAGGTCGTCGAGGAGAAACGCGAGACCCATTTGTCACTAAAGATGAAAGCATTTAAAGAATGCTAAATTTTCACCAAGAAATGAAGTGTTCAAGTCACTTTTCTTTATAACTGTTTTTAAATATATTAAACGCTACATTTCACATGTAGAGAAAGGAGAACTAGAAAAAGAGTTGGATTATCTCCTATTATAAGACGAGAAGCTTAAATTTAAAATATCAATAGAATAACAAGAAGAAAACGAAATAACATTTGAATATGACTCTTTGTTGAAAAGAAATAAAGAATTGGTCGGAGAAGAACTAAAATGCTTTATGATCGATCATCACTTAACTCCAGAGCAAGTGATAAGTTTGAATTCTCAGCTCGTCTATAACGGAGGAAATATAGAGCTATTGAAAAATACAAATATATTTAACGCTACATTTAACATATGCTACAAGGATGGTTATGGGACAATTAACGATCTCAGATTGGGATATCTGTCTTCAGCTCCAGTGGATTGGAAAAAAATCAATGCTGCATGGGGCAAATTTCTCTTCTTCGCTTAGCATCACTTGCTAAGAGGATGAATTTAAAATTTAAAAAATTCGGCTCGTGCCGTTTGGAAGCCAATTATACATTGAGCTGACAGTGGAGAAAAAATATATTACCACTTTTTGGTTACGGTAGTTTCAAATTTCGGTGGGATAACATATTCGACAGAGCGATGGTTGCCTTCCTCGATTGCTAACAGCAGCCAAAAGAATCAAAAAAAGGACAATTTGTAATTTGTTTTCCATACAAAAAAGGAAGCTCAAGATTAGAATACGATAGCACCGGTATTTCCTATTCGATAAAAATTCAATTCAATTGCGAAGAACATTGGACGAAATCTTTGAAGTTCTTCGTGACTGATTTAAAGTGGGCTCTGATGTCGTTTCCAATTTTAGACAGAGAGGGCGAAAGGTCGTCGAGGAGAAACGCGAGACTCATTTGTCACTAAAGATAAAAGCATTTAAAGAATGCTAAATTTTTACCAAGAAATTAAATGTTCAAGTCACATTTTTTTTTTATAACTTTTTTTAAATATATTTAACGCTACATTTCACATGTAGAGAAAGGAGAACTAGAAAAAGAGTTGGATTATCTCCTATTAGAAGAAGAGAAGCTTAAATTTAAAATATCAATGGAAAAACAAGAAGAAAAGGAAATAACATTTGAATATGACTCTTTGTTGAAAAGAAATAAAGAATTGGTCGGAGAAGAACTAAAATACTTTATGATCGATCATCACTTAACTCCAGAGCAAGTGATAAGTTTGAATTCTCAGCTCGTCTATATCGGAGGAAATATAGAGCTATTGAAAAATACAAATATATTTAACGCTACATTTAACATATGCTACAAGGATGGTTATGGGACAATTAACGATCTCAGATTGGGATATCTGTCTTCAGCTCCAGTGGATTGGAAAAAAATCAATGCTGCATGGGGCAAATTTCTCTTCTTCTCTTAGCATCACTTGCTAAGAGGCTGAGTTTAAAATTTAAAAAATTCGGCTCGTGCCGTTTGGAAGCCAATTATACATTGAGCTGACAGTGGAGAAAAAATATATTACCACTTTTTGGTTACGGTAGTTTCAAATTTCGGTGGGATAACATATTCGACAGAGCGATGGTTGCCTTCCTCGATTGCTAATAGCAGCCGAAAGAATAAAAAAAAGGACAATCTGTAATTTGTTTTCCATACAAAATAGAAAGCTCAAGATTAGAAGACGATAGCATGACTCTTTGTTGAAAAGAAATAAAGAATTGGTCGGAGAAGAACTAAAATGCTTTATGATCGATCATCACTTAACTCCAGAGCAAGTGATAAGTTTGAGTTCTCAGCTCGTCTATAACGGAAGAAATATAGAGGTATTGAAAAAGACAAATATATTTAACGCTACATTCAACATATGCTACAAGGATGGTTATGGGACAATTAACGATCTCAGATTGGGATATTTGTCTTCAGCTCCAGTGGATTGGAAAAAAATCAATGCTGCATGGGGCAAATTTCTCTTCTTCTCTTAGCATCACTTGCTAAGAGGATGAATTTAAAATTTAAAAAATTCGGCTTGTGCCGTTTGGAAGCCAATTATACATTGAGATGACAGTGGAGAAAAAATATATTTCCACTTTTTGGTTACGGTAGTTTCAAATTTCGGTGGGATAACATATTCGACAGAGCGATGGTTGCCTTCCTCGATTGCTAATAGCAGCCGAAAGAATAAAAAAAAGGACAATCTGTAATTTGTTTTCCATACAAAAAAGGAAGCTCAAGATTAGAAGACGATAGCATGACTCTTTGTTGAAAAGAAATAAAGAATTGGTCGGAGAAGAACTATAATACTTTATGATCGATCATCACTTAACTCCAGAGCAAGTGATAAGTTTGAATTCTCAGCTCGTCTATAACGGAGGAAATATAGAGGTATTGAAAAAGACAAATATATTTAACGCTACATTCAACATATGCTACAAGGATGGTTATGGGACAATTAACGATCTCAGATTGGGATATTTGTCTTCAGCTCCAGTGGATTGGAAAAAAATCAATGCTGCATGGGGCAAATTTCTCTTCTTCTCTTAGCATCACTTGCTAAGAGGATGAGTTAAAAATTTAAAAAAATCGGCTCGTGCTGTATCGAAGCCAATTATACATTGAGATGACAGTGGAGAAAAAAAATATTACACCTTTTTGGTTACGGTAGTTTCAAATTTCGGTGGGATAACATATTCGACAGAGGGATGGTTGCCTTCCTCGATTGCTAACAGCAACCGAAAGAATCAAAAAAAGGACAATCTGTAATTTGCTTTCCATACAATATAGAAAGCTCAAGATTAGAAGACGATAGCATGACTCTTTGTTGAAAAGAAATAAAGAATTGGTCGGAGAAGAACTAAAATACTTTATGATCGATCATCACTTAACTCCAGAGCAAGTGATAAGTTTGAATTCTCAGCTCGTCTATAACGGAGGAAATATAGAGCTATTGAAAAATACAAATATATTTAACGCTACATTTAACATATGCTACAAGGATGGTTATGGGACAATTAACGATCTCAGATTGGGATATCTGTCTTCAGCTCCAGTGGATTGGAAAAAAATCAATGCTGCATGGGGCAAATTTCTCTTCTTCTCTTAGCATCACTTGCTAAGAGGATGAGTTTAAAATTTAAAAAATTCGGCTCGTGCTGTATCGAAGCCAATTATACATTGAGATGACAGTGGAGAAAAAAAATATTACCACTTTTTGGTTACGGTAGTTTCAAATTTCGGTGGGATAACATATTCGACAGAGGGATGGTTGCCTTCCTCGATTGCTAACAGCAACCGAAAGAATCAAAAAAAGGACAATCTGTAATTTGCTTTCCATACAATATAGAAAGCTCAAGATTAGAAGACGATAGCATGACTCTTTGTTGAAAAGAAATCAAGAATTGGTCGGAGAAGAACTAAAATACTTTATGATCGATCATCACTTAACTCCAGAGCAAGTGATAAGTTTGAATTCTCAGCTCGTCTATAACGGAGGAAATATAGAGCTATTGAAAAATACAAATATATTTAACGCTACATTTAACATATGCTACAAGGATGGTTATGGGACAATTAACGATCTCAGATTGGGATATCTGTCTTCAGCTCCAGTGGATTGGAAAAAAATCAATGCTGCATGGGGCAAATTTCTCTTCTTCTCTTAGCATCACTTGCTAAGAGGATGAATTTGAAATTTAAATATTCGGCTTGTGCCGTTTGGAAGCCAATTATACATTGAGATGAACGTGGAGAAAAAAAATATTACCACTTTTTGGTTACGGTAGTTTCAAATTTCGGTGGGATAACATATTCGACAGAGCGATGGTTGCCTTCCTCGATTGCTAACAGCAGCCGAAAGAATCAAAAAAAGGACAATCTGTAATTTGCTTTCCATACAAAATAGAAAGCTCAAGATTAGAATACGATAGCACCGGTATTTCCTATTCGATAAAAATTCAATTCAATTGCGAAGAACATTGGACGAAATCTTTGAAGTTCTTCGTGACTGATTTATTGTGGGCTCTGATGTCGTTGCCAATTTTAGACAGAGAGGGCGAAAGGTCGTCGAGGAGAAACGCGAGACCCATTTGTCACTAAAGATGAAAGCATTTAAAGAATGCAAAATTTTTACCAAGAAATTAAATGTTCAAGTCACTTTTTTTATTATAACTTTTCTTAAATATATTAAACGCTACATTTCACATGTAGAGAAAGGAGAACTAGAAAAAGAGTTGGATTATCTCCTATTAGAAGAAGAGGAGCTTAAATTTAAAATATCAATAGAAAAACAAGAAGAAAAGGAAATAACATTTGAATATGACTCTTTGTTAAGAAGAAATAAAGAATTGGTAGGAGAAGAACTGAAATACTTTATGATCGATCATCACTTAACTCCAGAGCAAGTGATATGTTTGAATTCTCAGCTCGTCTATAACGGAGGAAATATAGAGCTATTGAAAAATACAAATATATTTAACGCTACATTTAACATATGCTACAAGGATGGTTATGGGACAATTAACGATCTCAGATTGGGATATCTGTCTTCAGCTCCAGTGGATTGGAAAAAAATCAATGCTGCATGGGGCAAATTTCTCTTCTTCTCTTAGCATCACTTGCTAAGAGGCTGAGTTTAAAATTTAAAAAATTCGGCTCGTGCCGTTTGGAAGCCAATTATACATTGAGCTGACAGTGGAGAAAAAATATATTACCACTTTTTGGTTACGGTAGTTTCAAATTTCGGTGGGATAACATATTCGACAGAGCGATGGTTGCCTTCCTCGATTGCTAATAGCAGCCGAAAGAATAAAAAAAAGGACAATCTGTAATTTGTTTTCCATACAAAATAGAAAGCTCAAGATTAGAAGACGATAGCATGACTCTTTGTTGAAAAGAAATAAAGAATTGGTCGGAGAAGAACTAAAATGCTTTATGATCGATCATCACTTAACTCCAGAGCAAGTGATAAGTTTGAGTTCTCAGCTCTTCTATAACGGAAGAAATATAGAGGTATTGAAAAAGACAAATATATTTAACGC
The DNA here is from genome assembly GCA_948150685.1 of Rhaphigaster nebulosa. NCBI lineage: Eukaryota > Metazoa > Arthropoda > Insecta > Hemiptera > Pentatomidae > Rhaphigaster > Rhaphigaster nebulosa. Next base: position 239,350,217 of record OX411306.1, on the reverse strand, counting down.
TACATTCAACATATGCTACAAGGATGGTTATGGGACAATTAACGATCTCAGATTGGGATATTTGTCTTCAGCTCCAGTGGATTGGAAAAAAATCAATGCTGCATGGGGCAAATTTCTCTTCTTCTCTTAGCATCACTTGCTAAGAGGATGAATTTAAAATTTAAAAAATTCGGCTTGTGCCGTTTGGAAGCCAATTATACATTGAGATGACAGTGGAGAAAAAATATATTTCCACTTTTTGGTTACGGTAGTTTCAAATTTCGGTGGGATAACATATTCGACAGAGCGATGGTTGCCTTCCTCGATTGCTAAAGCAGCCGAAAGAATAAAAAAAAGGACAATCTGTAATTTGTTTTCCATACAAAAAAGGAAGCTCAAGATTAGAAGACGATAGCATGACTCTTTGTTGAAAAGAAATAAAGAATTGGTCGGAGAAGAACTATAATACTTTATGATCGATCATCACTTAACTCCAGAGCAAGTGATAAGTTTGAATTCTCAGCTCGTCTATAACGGAGGAAATATAGAGGTATTGAAAAAGACAAATATATTTAACGCTACATTCAACATATGCTACAAGGATGGTTATGGGACAATTAACGATCTCAGATTGGGATATTTGTCTTCAGCTCCAGTGGATTGGAAAAAAATCAATGCTGCATGGGGCAAATTTCTCTTCTTCTCTTAGCATCACTTGCTAAGAGGATGAGTTAAAAATTTAAAAAAATCGGCTCGTGCTGTATCGAAGCCAATTATACATTGAGATGACAGTGGAGAAAAAAAATATTACACCTTTTTGGTTACGGTAGTTTCAAATTTCGGTGGGATAACATATTCGACAGAGGGATGGTTGCCTTCCTCGATTGCTAACAGCAACCGAAAGAATCAAAAAAAGGACAATCTGTAATTTGCTTTCCATACAATATAGAAAGCTCAAGATTAGAAGACGATAGCATGACTCTTTGTTGAAAAGAAATAAAGAATTGGTCGGAGAAGAACTATAATACTTTATGATCGATCATCACTTAACTCCAGAGCAAGTGATAAGTTTGAATTCTCAGCTCGTCTATAACGGAGGAAATATAGAGGTATTGAAAAAGACAAATATATTTAACGCTACATTCAACATATGCTACAAGGATGGTTATGGGACAATTAACGATCTCAGATTGGGATATTTGTCTTCAGCTCCAGTGGATTGGAAAAAAATCAATGCTGCATGGGGCAAATTTCTCTTCTTCTCTTAGCATCACTTGCTAAGAGGATGAATTTAAAATTTAAAAAATTCGGCTTGTGCCGTTTGGAAGCCAATTATACATTGAGATGACAGTGGAGAAAAAATATATTTCCACTTTTTGGTTACGGTAGTTTCAAATTTCGGTGGGATAACATATTCGACAGAGCGATGGTTGCCTTCCTCGATTGCTAAAGCAGCCGAAAGAATAAAAAAAAGGACAATCTGTAATTTGTTTTCCATACAAAAAAGGAAGCTCAAGATTAGAAGACGATAGCATGACTCTTTGTTGAAAAGAAATAAAGAATTGGTCGGAGAAGAACTATAATACTTTATGATCGATCATCACTTAACTCCAGAGCAAGTGATAAGTTTGAATTCTCAGCTCGTCTATAACGGAGGAAATATAGAGGTATTGAAAAAGACAAATATATTTAACGCTACATTCAACATATGCTACAAGGATGGTTATGGGACAATTAACGATCTCAGATTGGGATATTTGTCTTCAGCTCCAGTGGATTGGAAAAAAATCAATGCTGCATGGGGCAAATTTCTCTTCTTCTCTTAGCATCACTTGCTAAGAGGATGAGTTAAAAATTTAAAAAAATCGGCTCGTGCTGTATCGAAGCCAATTATACATTGAGATGACAGTGGAGAAAAAAAATATTACACCTTTTTGGTTACGGTAGTTTCAAATTTCGGTGGGATAACATATTCGACAGAGGGATGGTTGCCTTCCTCGATTGCTAACAGCAACCGAAAGAATCAAAAAAAGGACAATCTGTAATTTGCTTTCCATACAATATAGAAAGCTCAAGATTAGAAGACGATAGCATGACTCTTTGTTGAAAAGAAATAAAGAATTGGTCGGAGAAGAACTATAATACTTTATGATCGATCATCACTTAACTCCAGAGCAAGTGATAAGTTTGAATTCTCAGCTCGTCTATAACGGAGGAAATATAGAGGTATTGAAAAAGACAAATATATTTAACGCTACATTCAACATATGCTACAAGGATGGTTATGGGACAATTAACGATCTCAGATTGGGATATTTGTCTTCAGCTCCAGTGGATTGGAAAAACATCAATGCTGCATGGGGCAAATTTCTCTTCTTCTCTTAGCATCACTTGCTAAGAGGATGAGTTAAAAATTTAAAAAATTCGGCTCGTGCTGTATCGAAGCCAATTATACATTGAGATGACAGTGGAGAAAAAAAATATTACCACTTTTTGGTTACGGTAGTTTCAAATTTCGGTGGGATAACATATTCGACAGAGGGATGGTTGCCTTCCTCGATTGCTAACAGCAACCGAAAGAATCAAAAAAAGGACAATCTGTAATTTGCTTTCCATACAATATAGAAAGCTCAAGATTAGAAGACGATAGCATGACTCTTTGTTGAAAAGAAATAAAGAATTGGTCGGAGAAGAACTAAAATACTTTATGATCGATCATCACTTAACTCCAGAGCAAGTGATAAGTTTGAATTCTCAGCTCGTCTATAATGGAGGAAATATAGAGCTATTGAAAAATACAAATATATTTAACGCTACATTTAACATATGCTACAAGGATGGTTATGGGACAATTAACGATCTCAGATTGGGATATCTGTCTTCAGCTCCAGTGGATTGGAAAAAAATCAATGCTGCATGGGGCAAATTTCTCTTCTTCTCTTAGCATCACTTGCTAAGAGGATGAATTTGAAATTTAAATATTCGGCTTGTGCCGTTTGGAAGCCAATTATACATTGAGATGACAGTGGAGAAAAAAAATATTACCACTTTTTGGTTACGGTAGTTTCAAATTTCGGTGGGATAACATATTCGACAGAGCGATGGTTGCCTTCCTCGATTGCTAACAGCAGCCGAAAGAATCAAAAAAAGGACAATCTGTAATTTGCTTTCCATACAAAATAGAAAGCTCAAGATTAGAATACGATAGCACCGGTATTTCCTATTCGATAAAAATTCAATTCAATTGCGAAGAACATTGGACGAAATCTTTGAAGTTCTTCGTGACTGATTTATTGTGGGCTCTGATGTCGTTGCCAATTTTAGACAGAGAGGGCGAAAGGTCGTCGAGGAGAAACGCGAGACCCATTTGTCACTAAAGATGAAAGCATTTAAAGAATGCAAAATTTTTACCAAGAAATTAAATGTTCAAGTCACTTTTTTTATTATAACTTTTCTTAAATATATTAAACGCTACATTTCACATGTAGAGAAAGGAGAACTAGAAAAAGAGTTGGATTATCTCCTATTATAAGACGAGAAGCTTAAATTTAAAATATCAATAGAATAACAAGAAGAAAACGAAATAACATTTGAATATGACTCTTTGTTGAAAAGAAATAAAGAATTGGTCGGAAAAGAACTAAAATGCTTTATGATCGATCATCACTTAACTCCAGAGCAAGTGATAAGTTTGAATTCTCAGCTCGTCTATAACGGAGGAAATATAGAGCTATTGAAAAATACAAATATATTTAACGCTACATTTAACATATGCTACAAGGATGGTTATGGGACAATTAACGATCTCAGATTGGGATATCTGTCTTCAGCTCCAGTGGATTGGAAAAAAATCAATGCTGCATGGGGCAAATTTCTCTTCTTCGCTTAGCATCACTTGCTAAGAGGATGAGTTTAAAATTTAAAAAATTCGGCTCGTGCCGTTTGGAAGCCAATTATACATTGAGCTGACAGTGGAGAAAAAATATATTACCACTTTTTGGTTACGGTAGTTTCAAATTTCGGTGGGATAACATATTCGACAGAGCGATGGTTGCCTTCCTCGATTGCTAACAGCAGCCAAAAGAATCAAAAAAAGGACTATTTGTAATTTGTTTTCCATACAAAAAAGGAAGCTCAAGATTAGAATACGATAGCACCGGTATTTCCTATTCGATAAAAATTCAATTCAATTGCGAAGAACATTGGACGAAATCTTTGAAGTTCTTCGTGACTGATTTAAAGTGGGCTCTGATGTCGTTTCCAATTTTAGACAGAGAGGGCGAAAGGTCGTCGAGGAGAAACGCGAGACTCATTTGTCACTAAAGATAAAAGCATTTAAAGAATGCTAAATTTTTACCAAGAAATTAAATGTTCAAGTCACATTTTTTTTTTATAACTTTTTTTAAATATATTTAACGCTACATTTCACATGTAGAGAAAGGAGAACTAGAAAAAGAGTTGGATTATCTCCTATTAGAAGAAGAGAAGCTTAAATTTAAAATATCAATGGAAGAACAAGAAGAAAAGGAAATAACATTTGAATATGACTCTTTGTTGAAAAGAAATAAAGAATTGGTCGGAGAAGAACTAAAATACTTTATGATCGATCATCACTTAACTCCAGAGCAAGTGATAAGTTTGAATTCTCAGCTCGTCTATATCGGAGGAAATATAGAGCTATTGAAAAATACAAATATATTTAACGCTACATTTAACATATGCTACAAGGATGGTTATGGGACAATTAACGATCTCAGATTGGGATATCTGTCTTCAGCTCCAGTGGATTGGAAAAAAATCAATGCTGCATGGGGCAAATTTCTCTTCTTCTCTTAGCATCACTTGCTAAGAGGCTGAGTTTAAAATTTAAAAAATTCGGCTCGTGCCGTTTGGAAGCCAATTATACATTGAGCTGACAGTGGAGAAAAAATATATTACCACTTTTTGGTTACGGTAGTTTCAAATTTTGGTGGGATAACATATTCGACAGAGCGATGGTTGCCTTCCTCGATTGCTAATAGCAGCCGAAAGAATAAAAAAAAGGACAATCTGTAATTTGTTTTCCATACAAAATAGAAAGCTCAAGATTAGAAGACGATAGCATGACTCTTTGTTGAAAAGAAATAAAGAATTGGTCGGAGAAGAACTAAAATGCTTTATGATCGATCATCACTTAACTCCAGAGCAAGTGATAAGTTTGAGTTCTCAGCTCGTCTATAACGGAAGAAATATAGAGGTATTGAAAAAGACAAATATATTTAACGCTACATTCAACATATGCTACAAGGATGGTTATGGGACAATTAACGATCTCAGATTGGGATATTTGTCTTCAGCTCCAGTGGATTGGAAAAAAATCAATGCTGCATGGGGCAAATTTCTCTTCTTCTCTTAGCATCACTTGCTAAGAGGATGAATTTAAAATTTAAAAAATTCGGCTTGTGCCGTTTGGAAGCCAATTATACATTGAGATGACAGTGGAGAAAAAATATATTTCCACTTTTTGGTTACGGTAGTTTCAAATTTCGGTGGGATAACATATTCGACAGAGCGATGGTTGCCTTCCTCGATTGCTAATAGCAGCCGAAAGAATAAAAAAAAGGACAATCTGTAATTTGTTTTCCATACAAAAAAGGAAGCTCAAGATTAGAAGACGATAGCATGACTCTTTGTTGAAAAGAAATAAAGAATTGGTCGGAGAAGAACTATAATACTTTATGATCGATCATCACTTAACTCCAGAGCAAGTGATAAGTTTGAATTCTCAGCTCGTCTATAACGGAGGAAACATAGAGCTATTGAAAAATACAAATATATTTAACGCTACATTTAACATATGCTACAAGGATGGTTATGGGACAATTAACGATCTCAGATTGGGATATCTGTCTTCAGCTCCAGTGGATTGGAAAAAAATCAATGCTGCATGGGGCAAATTTCTCTTCATCTCTTAGCATCACTTGCGAAGAGGATGAATTTAAAATTTAAAAAATTTCGGCTCGTGCCGTTTGTAAATCAATTATACATTGAGATGACAGTGAAGAAAAAAAATATTATCACTTTTTGGTTACGGTAGTTTCAAATTTCGGTGGGATAACATATTCGACAGAGCGATGGTTGCCTTCCTCGATTGCTAACAGCAGCCGAAAGAATCAAAAAAAGGACAATCTGTAATTCGTTTTCCATACAAATTGAAAGCTCAAGATTAGAAGACGATAGCATGACTCTTTGTTGAAAAGAAATAAAGAATTGGTCGGAGAAGAACTATAATACTTTATGATCGATCATCACTTAACTCCAGAGCAAGTGATAAGTTTGAATTCTCAGCTCGTCTATAACGGAGGAAATATAGAGGTATTGAAAAAGACAAATATATTTAACGCTACATTCAACATATGCTACAAGGATGGTTATGGGACAATTAACGATCTCAGATTGGGATATTTGTCTTCAGCTCCAGTGGATTGGAAAAAAATCAATGCTGCATGGGGCAAATTTCTCTTCTTCTCTTAGCATCACTTGCTAAGAGGATGAATTTAAAATTTAAAAAATTTCGGCTCGTGCCGTTTGGAAATCAATTATACATTGAGATGAAAGTGAAGAACGAAAATATTATCACTTTTTGGTTACGGTAGTTTGATTTTTCGGTGGGAAAACATATTCGACAGAGCGATGGTTGCCTTCATCGATTGCTAACAGCAGCCGAAAGAATCAAAAAAAGGACAATCTGTAATTCGTTTTCCATACAAATTGAAAGCTCAAGATTAGAAGACGATAGCATGACTCTTTGTTGAAAAGAAATAAAGAATTGGTCGGAGAAGAACTATAATACTTTATGATCGATCATCACTTAACTCCAGAGCAAGTGATAAGTTTGAATTCTCAGCTCGTCTATAACGGAGGAAATATAGAGGTATTGAAAAAGACAAATATATTTAACGCTACATTCAACATATGCTACAAGGATGGTTATGGGACAATTAACGATCTCAGATTGGGATATTTGTCTTCAGCTCCAGTGGATTGGAAAAAAATCAATGCTGCATGGGGCAAATTTCTCTTCTTCTCTTAGCATCACTTGCTAAGAGGATGAATTTAAAATTTAAAAAATTCGGCTTGTGCCGTTTGGAAGCCAATTATACATTGAGATGACAGTGGAGAAAAAAAATATTACCACTTTTTGGTTACGGTAGTTTCAAATTTCGGTGGGATAACATATTCGACAGAGCGATGGTTGCCTTCCTCGATTGCTAACAGCAGCCAAAAGATTCAAAAAAAGGACAATCTGTAATTTGTTTTCCATACAAAATAGAAAGCTCAAGATTAGAAGACGATAGCATGACTCTTTGTTGAAAAGAAATAAAGAATTGGTCGGAGAAGAACTAAAATACTTTATGATCGATCATCACTTAACTCCAGAGCAAGTGATAAGTTTGAATTCTCAGCTCGTCTATAACGGAGGAAATATAGAGCTATTGAAAAATACAAATATATTTAACGCTACATTTAACATATGCTACAAGGATGGTTATGGGACAATTAACGATCTCAGATTGGGATATCTGTCTTCAGCTCCAGTGGATTGGAAAAAAATCAATGCTGCATGGGGCAAATTTCTCTTCTTCTCTTAGCATCACTTGCTAAGAGGATGAATTTGAAATTTAAATATTCGGCTTGTGCCGTTTGGAAGCCAATTATACATTGAGATGAACGTGGAGAAAAAAAATATTATCACTTTTTGGTTACGGTAGTTTCAAATTTCGGTGGGATAACATATTCGACAGAGCGATGGTTGCCTTCCTCGATTGCTAACAGCAGCCGAAAGAATCAAAAAAAGGACAATCTGTAATTTGCTTTCCATACAAAATAGAAAGCTCAAGATTAGAATACGATAGCACCGGTATTTCCTATTCGATAAAAATTCAATTCAATTGCGAAGAACATTGGACGAAATCTTTGAAGTTCTTCGTGACTGATTTATTGTGGGCTCTGATGTCGTTGCCAATTTTAGACAGAGAGGGCGAAAGGTCGTCGAGGAGAAACGCGAGACCCATTTGTCACTAAAGATGAAAGCATTTAAAGAATGCAAAATTTTTACCAAGAAATTAAATGTTCAAGTCACTTTTTTTATTATAACTTTTCTTAAATATATTAAACGCTACATTTCACATGTAGAGAAAGGAGAACTAGAAAAAGAGTTGGATTATCTCCTATTAGAAGAAGAGGAGCTTAAATTTAAAATATCAATAGAAAAACAAGAAGAAAAGGAAATAACATTTGAATATGACTCTTTGTTAAGAAGAAATAAAGAATTGGTAGGAGAAGAACTGAAATACTTTATGATCGATCATCACTTAACTCCAGAGCAAGTGATATGTTTGAATTCTCAGCTCGTCTATAACGGAGGAAATATAGAGCTATTGAAAAATACAAATATATTTAACGCTACATTTAACATATGCTACAAGGATGATTATGGGACAATTAACGATCTCAGATTGGGATATCTGTCTTCAGCTCCAGTGGATTGGAAAAAAATCAATGCTGCATGGGGCAAATTTCTCTTCTTCTCTTAGCATCACTTGCTAAGAGGCTGAGTTTAAAATTTAAAAAATTCGGCTCGTGCCGTTTGGAAGCCAATTATCCATTGAGCTGACAGTGGAGAAAAAATAAATTACCACTTTTTGGTTACGGTAGTTTCAAATTTCGGTGGGATAACATATTCGACCGAGCGATGGTTGCCTTCCTCGATTGCTAATAGCAGCCGAAAGAATAAAAAAAAGGACAATCTGTAATTTGTTTTCCATACAAAATAGAAAGCTCAAGATTAGAAGACGATAGCATGACTCTTTGTTGAAAAGAAATAAAGAATTGGTCGGAGAAGAACTAAAATGCTTTATGATCGATCATCACTTAACTCCAGAGCAAGTGATAAGTTTGAGTTCTCAGCTCGTCTATAACGGAGGAAATATAGAGGTATTGAAAAAGACAAATATATTTAACGCTACATTCAACATATGCTACAAGGATGGTTATGGGACAATTAACGATCTCAGATTGGGATATTTGTCTTCAGCTCCAGTGGATTGGAAAAAAATCAATGCTGCATGGGGCAAATTTCTCTTAGCATCACTTGCTAAGAGGATGAATTTAAAATTTAAAAAGTTCGGCTTGTGCCGTTTGGAAGCCAATTATACATTGAGATGACAGTGGAGAAAAAATATATTTCCACTTTTTGGTTACGGTAGTTTCAAATTTCGGTGGGATAACATATTCGACAGAGCGATGGTTGCCTTCCTCGATTGCTAATAGCAGCCGAAAGAATAAAAAAAAGGACAATCTGTAATTTGTTTTCCATACAAAAAAGGAAGCTCAAGATTAGAAGACGATAGCATGACTCTTTGTTGAAAAGAAATAAAGAATTGGTCGGAGAAGAACTAAAATGCTTTATGATCGATCATCACTTAACTCCAGAGCAAGTGATAAGTTTGAGTTCTCAGCTCGTCTATAACGGAGGAAATATAGAGGTATTGAAAAAGACAAATATATTTAACGCTACATTCAACATATGCTACAAGGATGGTTATGGGACAATTAACGATCTCAGATTGGGATATTTGTCTTCAGCTCCAGTGGATTGGAAAAAAATCAATGCTGCATGGGGCAAATTTCTCTTCTTCTCTTAGCATCACTTGCTAAGAGGATGAATTTAAAATTTAAAAAATTCGGCTTGTGCCGTTTGGAAGCCAATTATACATTGAGATGACAGTGGAGAAAAAAAATATTACCACTTTTTGGTTACGGTAGTTTCAAATTTCGGTGGGATAACATATTCGACAGAGCGATGGTTGCCTTCCTCGATTGCTAACAGCAGCCAAAAGATTCAAGAAAAGGACAATCTGTAATTTGTTTTCCATACAAAATAGAAAGCTCAAGATTAGAAGAAGATAGCATGACTCTTTGTTGAAAAGAAATAAAGAATTGGTCGGAGAAGAACTAAAATACTTTATGATCGATCATCACTTAACTCCAGAGCAAGTGATAAGTTTGAATTCTCAGCTCGTCTATAACGGAGGAAATATAGAGCTATTGAAAAATACAAATATATTTAACGCTACATTTAACATATGCTACAAGGATGGTTATGGGACAATTAACGATCTCAGATTGGGATATCTGTCTTCAGCTCCAGTGGATTGGAAAAAAATCAATGCTGCATGGGGCAAATTTCTCTTCTTCTCTTAGCATCACTTGCTAAGAGGATGAATTTGAAATTTAAATATTCGGCTTGTGCCGTTTGGAAGCCAATTATACATTGAGATGAACGTGGAGAAAAAAAATATTACCACTTTTTGGTTACGGTAGTTTCAAATTTCGGTGGGATAACATATTCGACAGAGCGATGGTTGCCTTCCTCGATTGCTAACAGCAGCCGAAAGAATCAAAAAAAGGACAATCTGTTATTTGCTTTCCATACAAAATAGAAAGCTCAAGATTAGAATACGATAGCACCGGTATTTCCTATTCGATAAAAATTCAATTCAATTGCGAAGAACATTGGACGAAATCTTTGAAGTTCTTCGTGACTGATTTATTGTGGGCTCTGATGTCGTTGCCAATTTTAGACAGAGAGGGCGAAAGGTCGTCGAGGAGAAACGCGAGACCCATTTGTCACTAAAGATGAAAGCATTTAAAGAATGCAAAATTTTTACCAAGAAATTAAATGTTCAAGTCACTTTTTTTATTATAACTTTTCTTAAATATATTAAACGCTACATTTCACATGTAGAGAAAGGAGAACTAGAAAAAGAGTTGGATTATCTCCTATTAGAAGAAGAGGAGCTTAAATTTAAAATATCAATAGAAAAACAAGAAGAAAAGGAAATAACATTTGAATATGACTCTTTGTTAAGAAGAAATAAAGAATTGGTAGGAGAAGAACTGAAATACTTTATGATCGATCATCACTTAACTCCAGAGCAAGTGATATGTTTGAATTCTCAGCTCGTCTATAACGGAGGAAATATAGAGCTATTGAAAAATACAAATATATTTAACGCTACATTTAACATATGCTACAAGGATGGTTATGGGACAATTAACGATCTCAGATTGGGATATCTGTCTTCAGCTCCAGTGGATTGGAAAAAAATCAATGCTGCATGGGGCAAATTTCTCTTCTTCTCTTAGCATCACTTGCTAAGAGGCTGAGTTTAAAATTTAAAAAATTCGGCTCGTGCCGTTTGGAAGCCAATTATACATTGAGCTGACAGTGGAGAAAAAATAAATTACCACTTTTTGGTTACGGTAGTTTCAAATTTCGGTGGGATAACATATTCGACAGAGCGATGGTTGCCTTCCTCGATTGCTAATAGCAGCCGAAAGAATAAAAAAAAGGACAATCTGTAATTTGTTTTCCATACAAAATAGAAAGCTCAAGATTAGAAGACGATAGCATGACTCTTTGTTGAAAAGAAATAAAGAATTGGTCGGAGAAGAACTAAAATGCTTTATGATCGATCATCACTTAACTCCAGAGCAAGTGATAAGTTTGAGTTCTCAGCTCGTCTATAACGGAGGAAATATAGAGGTATTGAAAAAGACAAATGTATTTAACGCTACATTCAACATATGCTACAAGGATGGTTATGGGACAATTAACGATCTCAGATTGGGATATTTGTCTTCAGCTCCAGTGGATTGGAAAAAAATCAATGCTGCATGGGGCAAATTTCTCTTCTTCTCTTAGCATCACTTGCTAAGAGGATGAATTTAAAATTTAAAAAATTCGGCTTGTGCCGTTTGGAAGCCAATTATACATTGAGATGACAGTGGAGAAAAAATATATTTCCACTTTTTGGTTACGGTAGTTTCAAATTTCGGTGGGATAACATATTCGACAGAGCGATGGTTGCCTTCCTCGATTGCTAATAGCAGCCGAAAGAATAAAAAAAAGGACAATCTGTAATTTGTTTTCCATACAAAAAAGGAAGCTCAAGATTAGAAGACGATAGCATGACTCTTTGTTGAAAAGAAATAAAGAATTGGTCGGAGAAGAACTATAATACTTTATGATCGATCATCACTTAACTCCAGAGCAAGTGATAAGTTTGAATTCTCAGCTCGTCCATAACGGAGGAAATATAGAGGTATTGAAAAAGACAAATATATTTAACGCTACATTCAACATATGCTACAAGGATGGTTATGGGACAATTAACGATCTCAGATTGGGATATTTGTCTTCAGCTCCAGTGGATTGGAAAAAAATCAATGCTGCATGGGGCAAATTTCTCTTCTTCTCTTAGCATCACTTGCTAAGAGGATGAATTTAAAATTTAAAAAATTCGGCTTGTGCCGTTTGGAAGCCAATTATACATTGAGCTGACAGTGGAGAAAAAATAAATTACCACTTTTTGGTTACGGTAGTTTCAAATTTCGGTGGGATAACATATTCGACAGAGCGATGGTTGCCTTCCTCGATTGCTAATAGCAGCCGAAAGAATAAAAAAAAGGACAATCTGTAATTTGTTTTCCATACAAAATAGAAAGCTCAAGATTAGAAGACGATAGCATGACTCTTTGTTGAAAAGAAATAAAGAATTGGTCGGAGAAGAACTAAAATGCTTTATGATCGATCATCACTTAACTCCAGAGCAAGTGATAAGTTTGAGTTCTCAGCTCGTCTATAACGGAGGAAATATAGAGGTATTGAAAAAGACAAATGTATTTAACGCTACATTCAACATATGCTACAAGGATGGTTATGGGACAATTAACGATCTCAGATTGGGATATTTGTCTTCAGCTCCAGTGGATTGGAAAAAAATCAATGCTGCATGGGGCAAATTTCTCTTCTTCTCTTAGCATCACTTGCTAAGAGGATGAATTTAAAATTTAAAAAATTCGGCTTGTGCCGTTTGGAAGCCAATTATACATTGAGATGACAGTGGAGAAAAAATATATTTCCACTTTTTGGTTACGGTAGTTTCAAATTTCGGTGGGATAACATATTCGACAGAGGGATGGTTGCCTTTCTCGATTGCTAACAGCAACCGAAAGAATCAAAAAAAGGACAATCTGTAATTTGCTTTCCATACAATATAGAAAGCTCAAGATTAGAAGACGATAGCATGACTCTTTGTTGAAAAGAAATAAAGAATTGGTCGGAGAAGAACTAAAATACTTTATGATCGATCATCACTTAACTCCAGAGCAAGTGATAAGTTTGAATTCTCAGCTCGTCTATAACGGAGGAAATATAGAGCTATTGAAAAATGCAAATATATTTAACGCTACATTTAACATATGCTACAAGGATGGTTATGGGACAATTAACGATCTCAGATTGGGATATCTGTCTTCAGCTCCAGTGGATTGGAAAAAAATCAATGCTGCATAGGGCAAATTTCTCTTCTTCTCTTAGCATCACTTGCTAAGAGGATGAATTTGAAATTTAAATATTCGGCTTGTGCCGTTTGGAAGCCAATTATACATTGAGATGACAGTGGAGAAAAAAAATATTACCACTTTTTGGTTACGGTAGTTTCAAATTTCGGTGGGATAACATATTCGACAGAGCGATGGTTGCCTTCCTCGATTGCTAACAGCAGCCGAAAGAATCAAAAAAAGGACAATTAGTAATTTGCTTTCCATACAAAATAGAAAGCTCAAGATTAGAATACGATAGCACCGGTATTTCCTATTCGATAAAAATTCAATTCAATTGCGAAGAACATTGGACGAAATCTTTGAAGTTCTTCGTGACTGATTTATTGTGGGCTCTGATGTCGTTGCCAATTTTAGACAGAGAGGGCGAAAGGTCGTCGAGGAGAAACGCGAGACCCATTTGTCACTAAAGATGAAAGCATTTAAAGAATGCAAAATTTTTACCAAGAAATTAAATGTTCAAGTCACTTTTTTTATTATAACTTTTCTTAAATATATTAAACGCTACATTTCACATGTAGAGAAAGGAGAACTAGAAAAAGAGTTGGATTATCTCCTATTAGAAGAAGAGAAGCTTAAATTTAAAATATCAATGGAAAAACAAGAAGAAAAGGAAATAACATTTGAATATGACTCTTTGTTGAAAAGAAATAAAGAATTGGTCGGAGAAGAACTAAAATACTTTATGATCGATCATCACTTAACTCCAGAGCAAGTGATAAGTTTGAATTCTCAGCTCGTCTATATCGGAGGAAATATAGAGCTATTGAAAAATACAAATATATTTAACGCTACATTTAACATATGCTACAAGGATGGTTATGGGACAATTAACGATCTCAGATTGGGATATCTGTCTTCAGCTCCAGTGGATTGGAAAAAAATCAATGCTGCATGGGGCAAATTTCTCTTCTTCGCTTAGCATCACTTGCTAAGAGGATGAGTTTAAAATTTAAAAAATTCGGCTCGTGCCGTTTGGAAGCCAATTATACATTGAGCTGACAGTGGAGAAAAAATATATTACCACTTTTTGGTTACGGTAGTTTCAAATTTCGGTGGGATAACATATTCGACAGAGCGATGGTTGCCTTCCTCGATTGCTAACAGCAGCCAAAAGAATCAAAAAAAGGACAATTTGTAATTTGTTTTCCATACAAAAAAGGAAGCTCAAGATTAGAATACGATAGCACCGGTATTTCCTATTCGATAAAAATTCAATTCAATTGCGAAGAACATTGGACGAAATCTTTGAAGTTCTTCGTGACTGATTTATTGTGGGCTCTGATGTCGTTGCCAATTTTAGACAGAGAGGGCGAAAGGTCGTCGAGGAGAAACGCGAGACCCATTTGTCACTAAAGATGAAAGCATTTAAAGAATGCAAAATTTTTACCAAGAAATTAAATGTTCAAGTCACTTTTTTTATTATAACTTTTCTTAAATATATTAAACGCTACATTTCACATGTAGAGAAAGGAGAACTAGAAAAAGAGTTGGATTATCTCCTATTAGAAGAAGAGGAGCTTAAATTTAAAATATCAATAGAAAAACAAGAAGAAAAGGAAATAACATTTGAATATGACTCTTTGTTAAGAAGAAATAAAGAATTGGTAGGAGAAGAACTGAAATACTTTATGATCGATCATCACTTAACTCCAGAGCAAGTGATAAGTTTGAATTCTCAGCTCGTCTATAATGGAGGAAATATAGAGCTATTGAAAAATACAAATATATTTAACGCTACATTTAACATATGCTACAAGGATGGTTATGGGACAATTAACGATCTCAGATTGGGATATCTGTCTTCAGCTCCAGTGGATTGGAAAAAAATCAATGCTGCATGGGGCAAATTTCTCTTCTTCTCTTAGCATTACTTGCTAAGAGGATGAGTTAAAAATTTAAAAAATTCGGCTCGTGCTGTATCGAAGCCAATTATACATTGAGATGACAGTGGAGAAAAAAAATATTACCACTTTTTGGTTACGGTAGTTTCAAATTTCGGTGGGATAACATATTCGACAGAGGGATGGTTGCCTTCCTCGATTGCTAACAGCAACCGAAAGAATCAAAAAAAGGACAATCTGTAATTTGCTTTCCATACAATATAGAAAGCTCAAGATTAGAAGACGATAGCATGACTCTTTGTTGAAAAGAAATAAAGAATTGGTCGGAGAAGAACTAAAATACTTTATGATCGATCATCACTTAACTCCAGAGCAAGTGATAAGTTTGAATTCTCAGCTCGTCTATAACGGAGGAAATATAGAGCTATTGAAAAATGCAAATATATTTAACGCTACATTTAACATATGCTACAAGGATGGTTATGGGACAATTAACGATCTCAGATTGGGATATCTGTCTTCAGCTCCAGTGGATTGGAAAAAAATCAATGCTGCATAGGGCAAATTTCTCTTCTTCTCTTAGCATCACTTGCTAAGAGGATGAATTTGAAATTTAAATATTCGGCTTGTGCCGTTTGGAAGCCAATTATACATTGAGATGACAGTGGAGAAAAAAAATATTACCACTTTTTGGTTACGGTAGTTTCAAATTTCGGTGGGATAACATATTCGACAGAGCGATGGTTGCCTTCCTCGATTGCTAACAGCAGCCGAAAGAATCAAAAAAAGGACAATCTGTAATTTGCTTTCCATACAAAATAGAAAGCTCAAGATTAGAATACGATAGCACCGGTATTTCCTATTCGATAAAAATTCAATTCAATTGCGAAGAACATTGGACGAAATCTTTGAAGTTCTTCGTGACTGATTTATTGTGGGCTCTGATGTCGTTGCCAATTTTAGACAGAGAGGGCGAAAGGTCGTCGAGGAGAAACGCGAGACCCATTTGTCACTAAAGATGAAAGCATTTAAAGAATGCAAAATTTTTACCAAGAAATTAAATGTTCAAGTCACTTTTTTTATTATAACTTTTCTTAAATATATTAAACGCTACATTTCACATGTAGAGAAAGGAGAACTAGAAAAAGAGTTGGATTATCTCCTATTAGAAGAAGAGAAGCTTAAATTTAAAATATCAATGGAAAAACAAGAAGAAAAGGAAATAACATTTGAATATGACTCTTTGTTGAAAAGAAATAAAGAATTGGTCGGAGATGAACTAAAATACTTTATGATCGATCATCACTTAACTCCAGAGCAAGTGATAAGTTTGAATTCTCAGCTCGTCTATATCGGAGGAAATATAGAGCTATTGAAAAATACCAATATATTTAACGCTACATTTAACATATGCTACAAGGATGGTTATGGGACAATTAACGATCTCAGATTGGGATATCTGTCTTCAGCTCCAGTGGATTGGAAAAAAATCAATGCTGCATGGGGCAAATTTCTCTTCTTCGCTTAGCATCACTTGCTAAGAGGATGAGTTTAAAATTTAAAAAATTCGGCTCGTGCCGTTTGGAAGCCAATTATACATTGAGCTGACAGTGGAGAAAAAATATATTACCACTTTTTGGTTACGGTAGTTTCAAATTTCGGTGGGATAACATATTCGACAGAGCGATGGTTGCCTTCCTCGATTGCTAACAGCAGCCAAAAGAATCAAAAAAAGGACAATTTGTAATTTGTTTTCCATACAAAAAAGGAAGCTCAAGATTAGAATACGATAGCACCGGTATTTCCTATTCGATAAAAATTCAATTCAATTGCGAAGAACATTGGACGAAATCTTTGAAGTTCTTCGTGACTGATTTAAAGTGGGCTCTGATGTCGTTTCCAATTTTAGACAGAGAGGGCGAAAGGTCGTCGAGGAGAAACGCGAGACTCATTTGTCACTAAAGATAAAAGCATTTAAAGAATGCTAAATTTTTACCAAGAAATTAAATGTTCAAGTCACATTTTTTTTTTATAACTTTTTTTAAATATATTTAACGCTACATTTCACATGTAGAGAAAGGAGAACTAGAAAAAGAGTTGGATTATCTCCTATTAGAAGAAGAGAAGCTTAAATTTAAAATATCAATGGAAAAACAAGAAGAAAAGGAAATAACATTTGAATATGACTCTTTGTTGAAAAGAAATAAAGAATTGGTCGGAGAAGAACTAAAATACTTTATGATCGATCATCACTTAACTCCAGAGCAAGTGATAAGTTTGAATTCTCAGCTCGTCTATAACGGAGGAAATATAGAGCTATTGAAAAATACAAATATATTTAACGCTACATTTAACATATGCTACAAGGATGGTTATGGGACAATTAACGATCTCAGATTGGGATATTTGTCTTCAGCTCCAGTGGATTGGAAAAAATCAATGCTGCATGGGGCAAATTTCTCTTCTTCTCTTAGCATCACTTGCTAAGAGGATGAATTTAAAATTTAAAAAATTCGGCTTGTGCCGTTTGGAAGCCAATTATACATTGAGATGACAGTGGAGAAAAAAAATATTACCACTTTTTGGTTACGGTAGTTTCAAATTTCGGTGGGTTAACATATTCGACAGAGCGATGGTTGCCTTCCTCGATTGCTAACAGCAGCCAAAAGATTCAAAAAAAGGACAATCTGTAATTTGTTTTCCATACAAAATAGAAAGCTCAAGATTTGAAGACGATAGCATGACTCTTTGTTGAAAAGAAATAAAGAATTGGTCGGAGAAGAACTAAAATACTTTATGATCGATCATCACTTAACTCCAGAGCAAGTGATAAGTTTGAATTCTCAGCTCGTCTATAACGGAGGAAATATAGAGGTATTGAAAAAGACAAATATATTTAACGCTACATTCAACATATGCTACAAGGATGGTTATGGGACAATTAACGATCTCAGATTGGGATATCTGTCTTCAGCTCCAGTGGATTGGAAAAAAATCAATGCTGCATGGGGCAAATTTCTCTTCTTCGCTTAGCATCACTTGCTAAGAGGATGAGTTTAAAATTTAAAAAATTCGGCTCGTGCCGTTTGGAAGCCAATTATACATTGAGCTGACAGTGGAGAAAAAATATATTACCACTTTTTGGTTACGGTAGTTTCAAATTTCGGTGGGATAACATATTCGACAGAGCGATGGTTGCCTTCCTCGATTGCTAACAGCAGCCAAAAGAATCAAAAAAAGGACAATTTGTAATTTGTTTTCCATACAAAAAAGGAAGCTCAAGATTAGAATACGATAGCACCGGTATTTCCTATTCGATAAAAATTCAATTCAATTGCGAAGAACATTGGACGAAATCTTTGAAGTTCTTCGTGACTGATTTATTGTGGGCTCTGATGTCGTTGCCAATTTTAGACAGAGAGGGCGAAAGGTCGTCGAGGAGAAACGCGAGACCCATTTGTCACTAAAGATGAAAGCATTTAAAGAATGCAAAATTTTTACCAAGAAATTAAATGTTCAAGTCACTTTTTTTATTATAACTTTTCTTAAATATATTAAACGCTACATTTCACATGTAGAGAAAGGAGAACTAGAAAAAGAGTTGGATTATCTCCTATTAGAAGAAGAGGAGCTTAAATTTAAAATATCAATAGAAAAACAAGAAGAAAAGGAAATAACATTTGAATATGACTCTTTGTTAAGAAGAAATAAAGAATTGGTAGGAGAAGAACTGAAATACTTTATGATCGATCATCACTTAACTCCAGAGCAAGTGATAAGTTTGAATTCTCAGCTCGTCTATAATGGAGGAAATATAGAGCTATTGAAAAATACAAATATATTTAACGCTACATTTAACATATGCTACAAGGATGGTTATGGGACAATTAACGATCTCAGATTGGGATATCTGTCTTCAGCTCCAGTGGATTGGAAAAAAATCAATGCTGCATGGGGCAAATTTCTCTTCTTCTCTTAGCATTACTTGCTAAGAGGATGAGTTAAAAATTTAAAAAATTCGGCTCGTGCTGTATCGAAGCCAATTATACATTGAGATGACAGTGGAGAAAAAAAATATTACCACTTTTTGGTTACGGTAGTTTCAAATTTCGGTGGGATAACATATTCGACAGAGGGATGGTTGCCTTCCTCGATTGCTAACAGCAACCGAAAGAATCAAAAAAAGGACAATCTGTAATTTGCTTTCCATACAATATAGAAAGCTCAAGATTAGAAGACGATAGCATGACTCTTTGTTGAAAAGAAATAAAGAATTGGTCGGAGAAGAACTAAAATACTTTATGATCGATCATCACTTAACTCCAGAGCAAGTGATAAGTTTGAATTCTCAGCTCGTCTATAACGGAGGAAATATAGAGCTATTGAAAAATGCAAATATATTTAACGCTACATTTAACATATGCTACAAGGATGGTTATGGGACAATTAACGATCTCAGATTGGGATATCTGTCTTCAGCTCCAGTGGATTGGAAAAAAATCAATGCTGCATAGGGCAAATTTCTCTTCTTCTCTTAGCATCACTTGCTAAGAGGATGAATTTGAAATTTAAATATTCGGCTTGTGCCGTTTGGAAGCCAATTATACATTGAGATGACAGTGGAGAAAAAAAATATTACCACTTTTTGGTTACGGTAGTTTCAAATTTCGGTGGGATAACATATTCGACAGAGCGATGGTTGCCTTCCTCGATTGCTAACAGCAGCCGAAAGAATCAAAAAAAGGACAATCTGTAATTTGCTTTCCATACAAAATAGAAAGCTCAAGATTAGAATACGATAGCACCGGTATTTCCTATTCGATAAAAATTCAATTCAATTGCGAAGAACATTGGACGAAATCTTTGAAGTTCTTCGTGACTGATTTATTGTGGGCTCTGATGTCGTTGCCAATTTTAGACAGAGAGGGCGAAAGGTCGTCGAGGAGAAACGCGAGACCCATTTGTCACTAAAGATGAAAGCATTTAAAGAATGCAAAATTTTTACCAAGAAATTAAATGTTCAAGTCACTTTTTTTATTATAACTTTTCTTAAATATATTAAACGCTACATTTCACATGTAGAGAAAGGAGAACTAGAAAAAGAGTTGGATTATCTCCTATTAGAAGAAGAGAAGCTTAAATTTAAAATATCAATGGAAAAACAATAAGAAAAGGAAATAACATTTGAATATGACTCTTTGTTGAAAAGAAATAAAGAATTGGTCGGAGAAGAACTAAAATACTTTATGATCGATCATCACTTAACTCCAGAGCAAGTGATAAGTTTGAATTCTCAGCTCGTCTATATCGGAGGAAATATAGAGCTATTGAAAAATACAAATATATTTAACGCTACATTTAACATATGCTACAAGGATGGTTATGGGACAATTAACGATCTCAGATTGGGATATCTGTCTTCAGCTCCAGTGGATTGGAAAAAAATCAATGCTGCATGGGGCAAAATTCTCTTCTTCGCTTAGCATCACTTGCTAAGAGGATAATTTTAAAATTTAAAAAATTCGGCTCGTGCCGTTTGGAAGCCAATTATACATTGAGCTGACAGTGGAGAAAAAATATATTACCACTTTTTGGTTACGGTAGTTTCAAATTTCGGTGGGATAACATATTCGACAGAGCGATGGTTGCCTTCCTCGATTGCTAACAGCAGCCAAAAGAATCAAAAAAAGGACAATTTGTAATTTGTTTTCCATACAAAAAAGGAAGCTCAAGATTAGAATACGATAGCACCGGTATTTCCTATTCGATAAAAATTCAATTCAATTGCGAAGAACATTGGACGAAATCTTTGAAGTTCTTCGTGACTGATTTAAAGTGGGCTCTGATGTCGTTTCCAATTTTAGACAGAGAGGGCGAAAGGTCGTCGAGGAGAAACGCGAGACTCATTTGTCACTAAAGATAAAAGCATTTAAAGAATGCTAAATTTTTACCAAGAAATTAAATGTTCAAGTCACATTTTTTTTTTATAACTTTTTTTAAATATATTTAACGCTACATTTCACATGTAGAGAAAGGAGAACTAGAAAAAGAGTTGGATTATCTCCTATTAGAAGAAGAGAAGCTTAAATTTAAAATATCAATGGAAAAACAAGAAGAAAAGGAAATAACATTTGAATATGACTCTTTGTTGAAAAGAAATAAAGAATTGGTCGGAGAAGAACTAAAATACTTTATGATCGATCATCACTTAACTCCAGAGCAAGTGATAAGTTTGAATTCTCAGCTCGTCTATAACGGAGGAAATATAGAGCTATTGAAAAATACAAATATATTTAACGCTACATTTAACATATGCTACAAGGATGGTTATGGGACAATTAACGATCTCAGATTGGGATATTTGTCTTCAGCTCCAGTGGATTGGAAAAAAATCAATGCTGCATGGGGCAAATTTCTCTTCTTCTCTTAGCATCACTTGCTAAGAGGATGAATTTAAAATTTAAAAAATTCGGCTTGTGCCGTTTGGAAGCCAATTATACATTGAGATGACAGTGGAGAAAAAAAATATTACCACTTTTTGGTTACGGTAGTTTCAAATTTCGGTGGGTTAACATATTCGACAGAGCGATGGTTGCCTTCCTCGATTGCTAACAGCAGCCAAAAGATTCAAAAAAAGGACAATCTGTAATTTGTTTTCCATACAAAATAGAAAGCTCAAGATTTGAAGACGATAGCATGACTCTTTGTTGAAAAGAAATAAAGAATTGGTCGGAGAAGAACTAAAATACTTTATGATCGATCATCACTTAACTCCAGAGCAAGTGATAAGTTTGAATTCTCAGCTCGTCTATAATGGAGGAAATATAGAGCTATTGAAAAATACAAATATATTTAACGCTACATTTAACATATGCTACAAGGATGGTTATGGGACAATTAACGATCTCAGATTGGGATATCTGTCTTCAGCTCCAGTGGATTGGAAAAAAATCAATGCTGCATGGGGCAAATTTCTCTTCTTCTCTTAGCATTACTTGCTAAGAGGATGAGTTAAAAATTTAAAAAATTCGGCTCGTGCTGTATCGAAGCCAATTATACATTGAGATGACAGTGGAGAAAAAAAATATTACCACTTTTTGGTTACGGTAGTTTCAAATTTCGGTGGGATAACATATTCGACAGAGGGATGGTTGCCTTCCTCGATTGCTAACAGCAACCGAAAGAATCAAAAAAAGGACAATCTGTAATTTGCTTTCCATACAATATAGAAAGCTCAAGATTAGAAGACGATAGCATGACTCTTTGTTGAAAAGAAATAAAGAATTGGTCGGAGAAGAACTAAAATACTTTATGATCGATCATCACTTAACTCCAGAGCAAGTGATAAGTTTGAATTCTCAGCTCGTCTATAACGGAGGAAATATAGAGCTATTGAAAAATGCAAATATATTTAACGCTACATTTAACATATGCTACAAGGATGGTTATGGGACAATTAACGATCTCAGATTGGGATATCTGTCTTCAGCTCCAGTGGATTGGAAAAAAATCAATGCTGCATAGGGCAAATTTCTCTTCTTCTCTTAGCATCACTTGCTAAGAGGATGAATTTGAAATTTAAATATTCGGCTTGTGCCGTTTGGAAGCCAATTATACATTGAGATGACAGTGGAGAAAAAAAATATTACCACTTTTTGGTTACGGTAGTTTCAAATTTCGGTGGGATAACATATTCGACAGAGCGATGGTTGCCTTCCTCGATTGCTAACAGCAGCCGAAAGAATCAAAAAAAGGACAATCTGTAATTTGCTTTCCATACAAAATAGAAAGCTCAAGATTAGAATACGATAGCACCGGTATTTCCTATTCGATAAAAATTCAATTCAATTGCGAAGAACATTGGACGAAATCTTTGAAGTTCTTCGTGACTGATTTATTGTGGGCTCTGATGTCGTTGCCAATTTTAGACAGAGAGGGCGAAAGGTCGTCGAGGAGAAACGCGAGACCCATTTGTCACTAAAGATGAAAGCATTTAAAGAATGCAAAATTTTTACCAAGAAATTAAATGTTCAAGTCACTTTTTTTATTATAACTTTTCTTAAATATATTAAACGCTACATTTCACATGTAGAGAAAGGAGAACTAGAAAAAGAGTTGGATTATCTCCTATTAGAAGAAGAGAAGCTTAAATTTAAAATATCAATGGAAAAACAATAAGAAAAGGAAATAACATTTGAATATGACTCTTTGTTGAAAAGAAATAAAGAATTGGTCGGAGAAGAACTAAAATACTTTATGATCGATCATCACTTAACTCCAGAGCAAGTGATAAGTTTGAATTCTCAGCTCGTCTATATCGGAGGAAATATAGAGCTATTGAAAAATACAAATATATTTAACGCTACATTTAACATATGCTACAAGGATGGTTATGGGACAATTAACGATCTCAGATTGGGATATCTGTCTTCAGCTCCAGTGGATTGGAAAAAAATCAATGCTGCATGGGGCAAAATTCTCTTCTTCGCTTAGCATCACTTGCTAAGAGGATAATTTTAAAATTTAAAAAATTCGGCTCGTGCCGTTTGGAAGCCAATTATACATTGAGCTGACAGTGGAGAAAAAATATATTACCACTTTTTGGTTACGGTAGTTTCAAATTTCGGTGGGATAACATATTCGACAGAGCGATGGTTGCCTTCCTCGATTGCTAACAGCAGCCAAAAGAATCAAAAAAAGGACAATTTGTAATTTGTTTTCCATACAAAAAAGGAAGCTCAAGATTAGAATACGATAGCACCGGTATTTCCTATTCGATAAAAATTCAATTCAATTGCGAAGAACATTGGACGAAATCTTTGAAGTTCTTCGTGACTGATTTAAAGTGGGCTCTGATGTCGTTTCCAATTTTAGACAGAGAGGGCGAAAGGTCGTCGAGGAGAAACGCGAGACTCATTTGTCACTAAAGATAAAAGCATTTAAAGAATGCTAAATTTTTACCAAGAAATTAAATGTTCAAGTCACATTTTTTTTTTATAACTTTTTTTAAATATATTTAACGCTACATTTCACATGTAGAGAAAGGAGAACTAGAAAAAGAGTTGGATTATCTCCTATTAGAAGAAGAGAAGCTTAAATTTAAAATATCAATGGAAAAACAAGAAGAAAAGGAAATAACATTTGAATATGACTCTTTGTTGAAAAGAAATAAAGAATTGGTCGGAGAAGAACTAAAATACTTTATGATCGATCATCACTTAACTCCAGAGCAAGTGATAAGTTTGAATTCTCAGCTCGTCTATAACGGAGGAAATATAGAGCTATTGAAAAATACAAATATATTTAACGCTACATTTAACATATGCTACAAGGATGGTTATGGGACAATTAACGATCTCAGATTGGGATATTTGTCTTCAGCTCCAGTGGATTGGAAAAAAATCAATGCTGCATGGGGCAAATTTCTCTTCTTCTCTTAGCATCACTTGCTAAGAGGATGAATTTAAAATTTAAAAAATTCGGCTTGTGCCGTTTGGAAGCCAATTATACATTGAGATGACAGTGGAGAAAAAAAATATTACCACTTTTTGGTTACGGTAGTTTCAAATTTCGGTGGGTTAACATATTCGACAGAGCGATGGTTGCCTTCCTCGATTGCTAACAGCAGCCAAAAGATTCAAAAAAAGGACAATCTGTAATTTGTTTTCCATACAAAATAGAAAGCTCAAGATTTGAAGACGATAGCATGACTCTTTGTTGAAAAGAAATAAAGAATTGGTCGGAGAAGAACTAAAATACTTTATGATCGATCATCACTTAACTCCAGAGCAAGTGATAAGTTTGAATTCTCAGCTCGTCTATAATGGAGGAAATATAGAGCTATTGAAAAATACAAATATATTTAACGCTACATTTAACATATGCTACAAGGATGGTTATGGGACAATTAACGATCTCAGATTGGGATATCTGTCTTCAGCTCCAGTGGATTGGAAAAAAATCAATGCTGCATGGGGCAAATTTCTCTTCTTCTCTTAGCATTACTTGCTAAGAGGATGAGTTAAAAATTTAAAAAATTCGGCTCGTGCTGTATCGAAGCCAATTATACATTGAGATGACAGTGGAGAAAAAAAATATTACCACTTTTTGGTTACGGTAGTTTCAAATTTCGGTGGGATAACATATTCGACAGAGGGATGGTTGCCTTCCTCGATTGCTAACAGCAACCGAAAGAATCAAAAAAAGGACAATCTGTAATTTGCTTTCCATACAATATAGAAAGCTCAAGATTAGAAGACGATAGCATGACTCTTTGTTGAAAAGAAATAAAGAATTGGTCGGAGAAGAACTAAAATACTTTATGATCGATCATCACTTAACTCCAGAGCAAGTGATAAGTTTGAATTCTCAGCTCGTCTATAACGGAGGAAATATAGAGCTATTGAAAAATGCAAATATATTTAACGCTACATTTAACATATGCTACAAGGATGGTTATGGGACAATTAACGATCTCAGATTGGGATATCTGTCTTCAGCTCCAGTGGATTGGAAAAAAATCAATGCTGCATAGGGCAAATTTCTCTTCTTCTCTTAGCATCACTTGCTAAGAGGATGAATTTGAAATTTAAATATTCGGCTTGTGCCGTTTGGAAGCCAATTATACATTGAGATGACAGTGGAGAAAAAAAATATTACCACTTTTTGGTTACGGTAGTTTCAAATTTCGGTGGGATAACATATTCGACAGAGGGATGGTTGCCTTCCTCGATTGCTAACAGCAACCGAAAGAATCAAAAAAAGGACAATCTGTAATTTGCTTTCCATACAATATAGAAAGCTCAAGATTAGAAGACGATAGCATGACTCTTTGTTGAAAAGAAATAAAGAATTGGTCGGAGAAGAACTAAAATACTTTATGATCGATCATCACTTAACTCCAGAGCAAGTGATAAGTTTGAATTCTCAGCTCGTCTATAACGGAGGAAATATAGAGCTATTGAAAAATGCAAATATATTTAACGCTACATTTAACATATGCTACAAGGATGGTTATGGGACAATTAACGATCTCAGATTGGGATATCTGTCTTCAGCTCCAGTGGATTGGAAAAAAATCAATGCTGCATAGGGCAAATTTCTCTTCTTCTCTTAGCATCACTTGCTAAGAGGATGAATTTGAAATTTAAATATTCGGCTTGTGCCGTTTGGAAGCCAATTATACATTGAGATGACAGTGGAGAAAAAAAATATTACCACTTTTTGGTTACGGTAGTTTCAAATTTCGGTGGGATAACATATTCGACAGAGCGATGGTTGCCTTCCTCGATTGCTAACAGCAGCCGAAAGAATCAAAAAAAGGACAATCTGTAATTTGCTTTCCATACAAAATAGAAAGCTCAAGATTAGAATACGATAGCACCGGTATTTCCTATTCGATAAAAATTCAATTCAATTGCGAAGAACATTGGACGAAATCTTTGAAGTTCTTCGTGACTGATTTATTGTGGGCTCTGATGTCGTTGCCAATTTTAGACAGAGAGGGCGAAAGGTCGTCGAGGAGAAACGCGAGACCCATTTGTCACTAAAGATGAAAGCATTTAAAGAATGCAAAATTTTTACCAAGAAATTAAATGTTCAAGTCACTTTTTTTATTATAACTTTTCTTAAATATATTAAACGCTACATTTCACATGTAGAGAAAGGAGAACTAGAAAAAGAGTTGGATTATCTCCTATTAGAAGAAGAGAAGCTTAAATTTAAAATATCAATGGAAAAACAAGAAGAAAAGGAAATAACATTTGAATATGACTCTTTGTTGAAAAGAAATAAAGAATTGGTCGGAGAAGAACTAAAATACTTTATGATCGATCATCACTTAACTCCAGAGCAAGTGATAAGTTTGAATTCTCAGCTCGTCTATATCGGAGGAAATATAGAGCTATTGAAAAATACAAATATATTTAACGCTACATTTAACATATGCTACAAGGATGGTTATGGGACAATTAACGATCTCAGATTGGGATATCTGTCTTCAGCTCCAGTGGATTGGAAAAAAATCAATGCTGCATGGGGCAAATTTCTCTTCTTCGCTTAGCATCACTTGCTAAGAGGATGAGTTTAAAATTTAAAAAATTCGGCTCGTGCCGTTTGGAAGCCAATTATACATTGAGCTGACAGTGGAGAAAAAATATATTACCACTTTTTGGTTACGGTAGTTTCAAATTTCGGTGGGATAACATATTCGACAGAGCGATGGTTGCCTTCCTCGATTGCTAACAGCAGCCAAAAGAATCAAAAAAAGGACAATTTGTAATTTGTTTTCCATACAAAAAAGGAAGCTCAAGATTAGAATACGATAGCACCGGTATTTCCTATTCGATAAAAATTCAATTCAATTGCGAAGAACATTGGACGAAATCTTTGAAGTTCTTCGTGACTGATTTATTGTGGGCTCTGATGTCGTTGCCAATTTTAGACAGAGAGGGCGAAAGGTCGTCGAGGAGAAACGCGAGACCCATTTGTCACTAAAGATGAAAGCATTTAAAGAATGCAAAATTTTTACCAAGAAATTAAATGTTCAAGTCACTTTTTTTATTATAACTTTTCTTAAATATATTAAACGCTACATTTCACATGTAGAGAAAGGAGAACTAGAAAAAGAGTTGGATTATCTCCTATTAGAAGAAGAGGAGCTTAAATTTAAAATATCAATAGAAAAACAAGAAGAAAAGGAAATAACATTTGAATATGACTCTTTGTTAAGAAGAAATAAAGAATTGGTAGGAGAAGAACTGAAATACTTTATGATCGATCATCACTTAACTCCAGAGCAAGTGATAAGTTTGAATTCTCAGCTCGTCTATAATGGAGGAAATATAGAGCTATTGAAAAATACAAATATATTTAACGCTACATTTAACATATGCTACAAGGATGGTTATGGGACAATTAACGATCTCAGATTGGGATATCTGTCTTCAGCTCCAGTGGATTGGAAAAAAATCAATGCTGCATGGGGCAAATTTCTCTTCTTCTCTTAGCATTACTTGCTAAGAGGATGAGTTAAAAATTTAAAAAATTCGGCTCGTGCTGTATCGAAGCCAATTATACATTGAGATGACAGTGGAGAAAAAAAATATTACCACTTTTTGGTTACGGTAGTTTCAAATTTCGGTGGGATAACATATTCGACAGAGGGATGGTTGCCTTCCTCGATTGCTAACAGCAACCGAAAGAATCAAAAAAAGGACAATCTGTAATTTGCTTTCCATACAATATAGAAAGCTCAAGATTAGAAGACGATAGCATGACTCTTTGTTGAAAAGAAATAAAGAATTGGTCGGAGAAGAACTAAAATACTTTATGATCGATCATCACTTAACTCCAGAGCAAGTGATAAGTTTGAATTCTCAGCTCGTCTATAATGGAGGAAATATAGAGCTATTGAAAAATACAAATATATTTAACGCTACATTTAACATATGCTACAAGGATGGTTATGGGACAATTAACGATCTCAGATTGGGATATCTGTCTTCAGCTCCAGTGGATTGGAAAAAAATCAATGCTGCATGGGGCAAATTTCTCTTCTTCTCTTAGCATTACTTGCTAAGAGGATGAGTTAAAAATTTAAAAAATTCGGCTCGTGCTGTATCGAAGCCAATTATACATTGAGATGACAGTGGAGAAAAAAAATATTACCACTTTTTGGTTACGGTAGTTTCAAATTTCGGTGGGATAACATATTCGACAGAGGGATGGTTGCCTTCCTCGATTGCTAACAGCAACCGAAAGAATCAAAAAAAGGACAATCTGTAATTTGCTTTCCATACAATATAGAAAGCTCAAGATTAGAAGACGATAGCATGACTCTTTGTTGAAAAGAAATAAAGAATTGGTCGGAGAAGAACTAAAATACTTTATGATCGATCATCACTTAACTCCAGAGCAAGTGATAAGTTTGAATTCTCAGCTCGTCTATAACGGAGGAAATATAGAGCTATTGAAAAATGCAAATATATTTAACGCTACATTTAACATATGCTACAAGGATGGTTATGGGACAATTAACGATCTCAGATTGGGATATCTGTCTTCAGCTCCAGTGGATTGGAAAAAAATCAATGCTGCATAGGGCAAATTTCTCTTCTTCTCTTAGCATCACTTGCTAAGAGGATGAATTTGAAATTTAAATATTCGGCTTGTGCCGTTTGGAAGCCAATTATACATTGAGATGACAGTGGAGAAAAAAAATATTACCACTTTTTGGTTACGGTAGTTTCAAATTTCGGTGGGATAACATATTCGACAGAGCGATGGTTGCCTTCCTCGATTGCTAACAGCAGCCGAAAGAATCAAAAAAAGGACAATCTGTAATTTGCTTTCCATACAAAATAGAAAGCTCAAGATTAGAATACGATAGCACCGGTATTTCCTATTCGATAAAAATTCAATTCAATTGCGAAGAACATTGGACGAAATCTTTGAAGTTCTTCGTGACTGATTTATTGTGGGCTCTGATGTCGTTGCCAATTTTAGACAGAGAGGGCGAAAGGTCGTCGAGGAGAAACGCGAGACCCATTTGTCACTAAAGATGAAAGCATTTAAAGAATGCAAAATTTTTACCAAGAAATTAAATGTTCAAGTCACTTTTTTTATTATAACTTTTCTTAAATATATTAAACGCTACATTTCACATGTAGAGAAAGGAGAACTAGAAAAAGAGTTGGATTATCTCCTATTAGAAGAAGAGGAGCTTAAATTTAAAATATCAATAGAAAAACAAGAAGATAAGGAAATAACATTTGAATATGACTCTTTGTTAAGAAGAAATAAAGAATTGGTAGGAGAAGAACTGAAATACTTTATGATCGATCATCACTTAACTCCAGAGCAAGTGATAAGTTTGAATTCTCAGCTCGTCTATAATGGAGGAAATATAGAGCTATTGAAAAATACAAATATATTTAACGCTACATTTAACATATGCTACAAGGATGGTTATGGGACAATTAACGATCTCAGATTGGGATATCTGTCTTCAGCTCCAGTGGATTGGAAAAAAATCAATGCTGCATGGGGCAAATTTCTCTTCTTCGCTTAGCATCACTTGCTAAGAGGATGAGTTTAAAATTTAAAAAATTCGGCTCGTGCCGTTTGGAAGCCAATTATACATTGAGCTGACAGTGGAGAAAAAATATATTACCACTTTTTGGTTACGGTAGTTTCAAATTTCGGTGGGATAACATATTCGACAGAGCGATGGTTGCCTTCCTCGATTGCTAACAGCAGCCAAAAGAATCAAAAAAAGGACAATTTGTTATTTGTTTTCCATACAAAAAAGGAAGCTCAAGATTAGAATACGATAGCACCGGTATTTCCTATTCGATAAAAATTCAATTCAATTGCGAAGAACATTGGACGAAATCTTTGAAGTTCTTCGTGACTGATTTATTGTGGGCTCTGATGTCGTTGCCAATTTTAGACAGAGAGGGCGAAAGGTCGTCGAGGAGAAACGCGAGACCCATTTGTCACTAAAGATGAAAGCATTTAAAGAATGCAAAATTTTTACCAAGAAATTAAATGTTCAAGTCACTTTTTTTATTATAACTTTTCTTAAATATATTAAACGCTACATTTCACATGTAGAGAAAGGAGAACTAGAAAAAGAGTTGGATTATCTCCTATTAGAAGAAGAGGAGCTTAAATTTAAAATATCAATAGAAAAACAAGAAGAAAAGGAAATAACATTTGAATATGACTCTTTGTTAAGAAGAAATAAAGAATTGGTAGGAGAAGAACTGAAATACTTTATGATCGATCATCACTTAACTCCAGAGCAAGTGATAAGTTTGAATTCTCAGCTCGTCTATAATGGAGGAAATATAGAGCTATTGAAAAATACAAATATATTTAACGCTACATTTAACATATGCTACAAGGATGGTTATGGGACAATTAACGATCTCAGATTGGGATATCTGTCTTCAGCTCCAGTGGATTGGAAAAAAATCAATGCTGCATGGGGCAAATTTCTCTTCTTCTCTTAGCATTACTTGCTAAGAGGATGAGTTAAAAATTTAAAAAATTCGGCTCGTGCTGTATCGAAGCCAATTATACATTGAGATGACAGTGGAGAAAAAAAATATTACCACTTTTTGGTTACGGTAGTTTCAAATTTCGGTGGGATAACATATTCGACAGAGGGATGGTTGCCTTCCTCGATTGCTAACAGCAACCGAAAGAATCAAAAAAAGGACAATCTGTAATTTGCTTTCCATACAATATAGAAAGCTCAAGATTAGAAGACGATAGCATGACTCTTTGTTGAAAAGAAATAAAGAATTGGTCGGAGAAGAACTAAAATACTTTATGATCGATCATCACTTAACTCCAGAGCAAGTGATAAGTTTGAATTCTCAGCTCGTCTATAACGGAGGAAATATAGAGCTATTGAAAAATGCAAATATATTTAACGCTACATTTAACATATGCTACAAGGATGGTTATGGGACAATTAACGATCTCAGATTGGGATATCTGTCTTCAGCTCCAGTGGATTGGAAAAAAATCAATGCTGCATAGGGCAAATTTCTCTTCTTCTCTTAGCATCACTTGCTAAGAGGATGAATTTGAAATTTAAATATTCGGCTTGTGCCGTTTGGAAGCCAATTATACATTGAGATGACAGTGGAGAAAAAAAATATTACCACTTTTTGGTTACGGTAGTTTCAAATTTCGGTGGGATAACATATTCGACAGAGCGATGGTTGCCTTCCTCGATTGCTAACAGCAGCCGAAAGAATCAAAAAAAGGACAATCTGTAATTTGCTTTCCATACAAAATAGAAAGCTCAAGATTAGAATACGATAGCACCGGTATTTCCTATTCGATAAAAATTCAATTCAATTGCGAAGAACATTGGACGAAATCTTTGAAGTTCTTCGTGACTGATTTATTGTGGGCTCTGATGTCGTTGCCAATTTTAGACAGAGAGGGCGAAAGGTCGTCGAGGAGAAACGCGAGACCCATTTGTCACTAAAGATGAAAGCATTTAAAGAATGCAAAATTTTTACCAAGAAATTAAATGTTCAAGTCACTTTTTTTATTATAACTTTTCTTAAATATATTAAACGCTACATTTCACATGTAGAGAAAGGAGAACTAGAAAAAGAGTTGGATTATCTCCTATTAGAAGAAGAGAAGCTTAAATTTAAAATATCAATGGAAAAAACAAGAAGAAAAGGAAATAACATTTGAATATGACTCTTTGTTGAAAAGAAATAAAGAATTGGTCGGAGAAGAACTAAAATACTTTATGATCGATCATCACTTAACTCCAGAGCAAGTGATAAGTTTGAATTCTCAGCTCGTCTATAACGGAGGAAATATAGAGCTATTGAAAAATACAAATATATTTAACGCTACATTTAACATATGCTACAAGGATGGTTATGGGACAATTAACGATCTCAGATTGGGATATCTGTCTTCAGCTCCAGTGGATTGGAAAAAAATCAATGCTGCATGGGGCAAATTTCTCTTCTTCGCTTAGCATCACTTGCTAAGAGGATGAGTTTAAAATTTAAAAAATTCGGCTCGTGCCGTTTGGAAGCCAATTATACATTGAGCTGACAGTGGAGAAAAAATATATTACCACTTTTTGGTTACGGTAGTTTCAAATTTCGGTGGGATAACATATTCGACAGAGCGATGGTTGCCTTCCTCGATTGCTAACAGCAGCCAAAAGAATCAAAAAAAGGACAATTTGTAATTTGTTTTCCATACAAAAAAGGAAGCTCAAGATTAGAATACGATAGCACCGGTATTTCCTATTCGATAAAAATTCAATTCAATTGCGAAGAACATTGGACGAAATCTTTGAAGTTCTTCGTGACTGATTTAAAGTGGGCTCTGATGTCGTTTCCAATTTTAGACAGAGAGGGCGAAAGGTCGTCGAGGAGAAACGCGAGACTCATTTGTCACTAAAGATAAAAGCATTTAAAGAATGCTAAATTTTTACCAAGAAATTAAATGTTCAAGTCACATTTTTTTTTTATAACTTTTTTTAAATATATTTAACGCTACATTTCACATGTAGAGAAAGGAGAACTAGAAAAAGAGTTGGATTATCTCCTATTAGAAGAAGAGAAGCTTAAATTTAAAATATCAATGGAAAAACAAGAAGAAAAGGAAATAACATTTGAATATGACTCTTTGTTGAAAAGAAATAAAGAATTGGTCGGAGAAGAACTAAAATACTTTATGATCGATCATCACTTAACTCCAGAGCAAGTGATAAGTTTGAATTCTCAGCTCGTCTATATCGGAGGAAATATAGAGCTATTGAAAAATACAAATATATTTAACGCTACATTTAACATATGCTACAAGGATGGTTATGGGACAATTAACGATCTCAGATTGGGATATCTGTCTTCAGCTCCAGTGGATTGGAAAAAAATCAATGCTGCATGGGGCAAATTTCTCTTCTTCTCTTAGCATCACTTGCTAAGAGGCTGAGTTTAAAATTTAAAAAATTCGGCTCGTGCCGTTTGGAAGCCAATTATACATTGAGCTGACAGTGGAGAAAAAATAAATTACCACTTTTTGGTTACGGTAGTTTCAAATTTCGGTGGGATAACATATTCGACAGAGCGATGGTTGCCTTCCTCGATTGCTAATAGCAGCCGAAAGAATAAAAAAAAGGACAATCTGTAATTTGTTTTCCATACAAAATAGAAAGCTCAAGATTAGAAGACGATAGCATGACTCTTTGTTGAAAAGAAATAAAGAATTGGTCGGAGAAGAACTAAAATGCTTTATGATCGATCATCACTTAACTCCAGAGCAAGTGATAAGTTTGAGTTCTCAGCTCGTCTATAACGGAGGAAATATAGAGGTATTGAAAAAGACAAATATATTTAACGCTACATTCAACATATGCTACAAGGATGGTTATGGGACAATTAACGATCTCAGATTGGGATATTTGTCTTCAGCTCCAGTGGATTGGAAAAAAATCAATGCTGCATGGGGCAAATTTCTCTTCTTCTCTTAGCATCACTTGCTAAGAGGATGAATTTAAAATTAAAAAAATTCGGCTTGTGCCGTTTGGAAGCCAATTATACATTGAGATGACAGTGGAGAAAAAATATATTTCCACTTTTTTGTTACGGTAGTTTCAAATTTCGGTGGGATAACATATTCGACAGAGCTATGGTTGCCTTCCTCGATTGCTAATAGCAGCCGAAAGAATAAAAAAAAGGACAATCTGTAATTTGTTTTCCATACAAAAAAGGAAGCTCAAGATTAGAAGACGATAGCATGACTCTTTGTTGAAAAGAAATAAAGAATTGGTCGGAGAAGAACTATAATACTTTATGATCGATCATCACTTAACTCCAGAGCAAGTGATAAGTTTGAATTCTCAGCTCGTCTATAACGGAGGAAATATAGAGGTATTGAAAAAGACAAATATATTTAACGCTACATTCAACATATGCTACAAGGATGGTTATGGGACAATTAACGATCTCAGATTGGGATATTTGTCTTCAGCTCCAGTGGATTGGAAAAAAATCAATGCTGCATGGGGCAAATTTCTCTTCTTCTCTTAGCATCACTTGCTAAGAGGATGAATTTAAAATTTAAAAAATTCGGCTTGTGCCGTTTGGAAGCCAATTATACATTGAGATGACAGTGGAGAAAAAAAATATTACCACTTTTTGGTTACGGTAGTTTCAAATTTCGGTGGGATAACATATTCGACAGAGCGATGGTTGCCTTCCTCGATTGCTAACAGCAGCCAAAAGATTCAAAAAAAGGACAATCTGTAATTTGTTTTCCATACAAAATAGAAAGCTCAAGATTAGAAGACGATAGCATGACTCTTTGTTGAAAATAAATAAAGAATTGGTCGGAGAAGAACTAAAATACTTTATGATCGATCATCACTTAACTCCAGAGCAAGTGATAAGTTTGAATTCTCAGCTCGTCTATAATGGAGGAAATATAGAGCTATTGAAAAATACAAATATATTTAACGCTACATTTAACATATGCTACAAGGATGGTTATGGGACAATTAACGATCTCAGATTGGGATATCTGTCTTCAGCTCCAGTGGATTGGAAAAAAATCAATGCTGCATGGGGCAAATTTCTCTTCTTCTCTTAGCATTACTTGCTAAGAGGATGAGTTAAAAATTTAAAAAAATCGGCTCGTGCTGTATCGAAGCCAATTATACATTGAGATGACAGTGGAGAAAAAAAATATTACCACTTTTTGGTTACAGTAGTTTCAAATTTCGGTGGGATAACATATTCGACAGAGGGATGGTTGCCTTCCTCGATTGCTAACAGCAACCGAAAGAATCAAAAAAAGGACAATCTGTAATTTGCTTTCCATACAATATAGAAAGCTCAAGATTAGAAGACGATAGCATGACTCTTTGTTGAAAAGAAATATAGAATTGGTCGGAGAAGAACTAAAATACTTTATGATCGATCATCACTTAACTCCAGAGCAAGTGATAAGTTTGAATTCTCAGCTCGTCTATAACGGAGGAAATATAGAGCTATTGAAAAATGCAAATATATTTAACGCTACATTTAACATATGCTACAAGGATGGTTATGGGACAATTAACGATCTCAGATTGGGATATCTGTCTTCAGCTCCAGTGGATTGGAAAAAAATCAATGCTGCATAGGGCAAATTTCTCTTCTTCTCTTAGCATCACTTGCTAAGAGGATGAATTTGAAATTTAAATATTCGGCTTGTGCCGTTTGGAAGCCAATTATACATTGAGATGACAGTGGAGAAAAAAAATATTACCACTTTTTGGTTACGGTAGTTTCAAATTTCGGTGGGATAACATATTCGACAGAGCGATGGTTGCCTTCCTCGATTGCTAACAGCAGCCGAAAGAATCAAAAAAAGGACAATCTGTAATTTGCTTTCCATACAAAATAGAAAGCTCAAGATTAGAATACGATAGCACCGGTATTTCCTATTCGATAAAAATTCAATTCAATTGCGAAGAACATTGGACGAAATCTTTGAAGTTCTTCGTGACTGATTTATTGTGGGCTCTGATGTCGTTGCCAATTTTAGACAGAGAGGGCGAAAGGTCGTCGAGGAGAAACGCGAGACCCATTTGTCACTAAAGATGAAAGCATTTAAAGAATGCAAAATTTTTACCAAGAAATTAAATGTTCAAGTCACTTTTTTTATTATAACTTTTCTTAAATATATTAAACGCTACATTTCACATGTAGAGAAAGGAGAACTAGAAAAAGAGTTGGATTATCTCCTATTAGAAGAAGAGAAGCTTAAATTTAAAATATCAATGGAAAAACAAGAAGAAAAGGAAATAACATTTGAATATGACTCTTTGTTGAAAAGAAATAAAGAATTGGTCGGAGAAGAACTAAAATACTTTATGATCGATCATCACTTAACTCCAGAGCAAGTGATAAGTTTGAATTCTCAGCTCGTCTATATCGGAGGAAATATAGAGCTATTGAAAAATACAAATATATTTAACGCTACATTTAACATATGCTACAAGGATGGTTATGGGACAATTAACGATCTCAGATTGGGATATCTGTCTTCAGCTCCAGTGGATTGGAAAAAAATCAATGCTGCATGGGGCAAATTTCTCTTCTTCGCTTAGCATCACTTGCTAAGAGGATGAGTTTAAAATTTAAAAAATTCGGCTCGTGCCGTTTGGAAGCCAATTATACATTGAGCTGACAGTGGAGAAAAAATATATTACCACTTTTTGGTTACGGTAGTTTCAAATTTCGGTGGGATAACATATTCGACAGAGCGATGGTTGCCTTCCTCGATTGCTAACAGCAGCCAAAAGAATCAAAAAAAGGACAATTTGTAATTTGTTTTCCATACAAAAAAGGAAGCTCAAGATTAGAATACGATAGCACCGGTATTTCCTATTCGATAAAAATTCAATTCAATTGCGAAGAACATTGGACGAAATCTTTGAAGTTCTTCGTGACTGATTTAAAGTGGGCTCTGATGTCGTTTCCAATTTTAGACAGAGAGGGCGAAAGGTCGTCGAGGAGAAACGCGAGACTCATTTGTCACTAAAGATAAAAGCATTTAAAGAATGCTAAATTTTTACCAAGAAATTAAATGTTCAAGTCACATTTTTTTTTTATAACTTTTTTTAAATATATTTAACGCTACATTTCACATGTAGAGAAAGGAGAACTAGAAAAAGAGTTGGATTATCTCCTATTAGAAGAAGAGAAGCTTAAATTTAAAATATCAATGGAAAAACAAGAAGAAAAGGAAATAACATTTGAATATGACTCTTTGTTGAAAAGAAATAAAGAATTGGTCGGAGAAGAACTAAAATACTTTATGATCGATCATCACTTAACTCCAGAGCAAGTGATAAGTTTGAATTCTCAGCTCGTCTATATCGGAGGAAATATAGAGCTATTGAAAAATACAAATATATTTAACGCTACATTTAACATATGCTACAAGGATGGTTATGGGACAATTAACGATCTCAGATTGGGATATCTGTCTTCAGCTCCAGTGGATTGGAAAAAAATCAATGCTGCATGGGGCAAATTTCTCTTCTTCTCTTAGCATCACTTGCTATGAGGATGAATTTAAAGTTTAAAAAATTCGGCTCGTGCCGTTTGGAAGCCAATTATACATTGAGATGACAGTGGAGAAAAAAAATATTACCACTTTTTGGTTACGGTAGTTTCAAATTTTGGTGGGATAACATATTCGACAGAGCGATGGTTGCCTTCCTCGATTGCTAACAGCAGCCAAAAGATTCAAAATAAGGACAATCTGTAATTTGCTTTCCATACAAAATAGAAAGCTCAAGATTAGAAGACGATAGCATGACTCTTTGTTGAAAAGAAATAAAGAATTGGTCGGAGAAGAACTAAAATACTTTATGATCGATCATCACTTAACTCCAGAGCAAGTGATAAGTTTGAATTCTCAGCTCGTCTATAACGGAGGAAATATAGAGCTATTGAAAAATACAAATATATTTAACGCTACATTTAACATATGCTACAAGGATGGTTATGGGACAATTAACGATCTCAGATTGGGATATCTGTCTTCAGCTCCAGTGGATTGGAAAAAAATCAATGCTGCATGGGGCAAATTTCTCTTCTTCTCTTAGCATCACTTGCTA
Organism: Rhaphigaster nebulosa; assembly: GCA_948150685.1. Taxonomy (NCBI): domain Eukaryota; kingdom Metazoa; phylum Arthropoda; class Insecta; order Hemiptera; family Pentatomidae; genus Rhaphigaster; species Rhaphigaster nebulosa. The sequence continues at coordinate 239,311,778 of OX411306.1, read as the reverse complement.
AGAGGTTGAATTTGAAATTTAAATATTCGGCTTGTGCCGTTTGGAAGCCAATTATACATTGAGATGACAGTGGAGAAAAAAAATATTACCACTTTTTGGTTACGGTAGTTTCAAATTTCGGTGGGATAACATATTCGACAGAGCGATGGTTGCCTTCCTCGATTGCTAACAGCAGCCGAAAGAATCAAAAAAAGGACAATCTGTAATTTGCTTTCCATACAAAATAGAAAGCTCAAGATTAGAAGACGATAGCACCGGTATTTCCTATTCGATAAAAATTCAATTCAATTGCGAAGAACATTGGACGAAATCTTTGAAGTTCTTCGTGACTGATTTAAAGTGGGCTCTGATGTCGTTTCCAATTTTAGACAGAGAGGGCGAAAGGTCGTCGAGGAGAAACGCGAGACCCATTTGTCACTAAAGATAAAAGCATTTGAAGAATGCTAAATTTTTACCAAGAAATTAAATGTTCAAGTCACTTTTTTTTTTATAACTTTTTTTAAATAAATTAAACGCTACATTTCACATGTAGAGAAAGGAGAACTAGAAAAAGAGTTGGATTATCTCCTATTAGAAGAAGAGAAGCTTAAATTTAAAATATCAATAGAAAAACAAGAAGAAAAGGAAATAACATTTGAATATGACTCTTTGTTGAAAAGAAATAAAGAATTGGTCGGAGAAGAACTAAAATGCTTTATGATCGATCATCACTTAACTCCAGAGCAAGTGATAAGTTTGAATTCTCAGCTCGTCTATAACGGAGGAAACATAGAGCTATTGAAAAATACAAATATATTTAACGCTACATTTAACATATGCTACAAGGATGGTTATGGGACAATTAACGATCTCAGATTGGGATATCTGTCTTCAGCTCCAGTGGATTGGAAAAAAATCAATGCTGCATGGGGCAAATTTCTCTTCTTCTCTTAGCATCACTTGCTAAGAGGCTGAGTTTAAAATTTAAAAAATTCGGCTCGTGCCGTTTGGAAGCCAATTATACATTGAGCTGACAGTGGAGAAAAAATATATTACCACTTTTTGGTTACGGTAGTTTCAAATTTCGGTGGGATAACATATTCGACAGAGCGATGGTTGCCTTCCTCGATTGCTAATAGCAGCCGAAAGAATAAAAAAAAGGACAATCTGTAATTTGTTTTCCATACAAAATAGAAAGCTCAAGATTAGAAGACGATAGCATGACTCTTTGTTGAAAAGAAATAAAGAATTGGTCGGAGAAGAACTAAAATGCTTTATGATCGATCATCACTTAACTCCAGAGCAAGTGATAAGTTTGAGTTCTCAGCTCGTCTATAACGGAGGAAATATAGAGGTATTGAAAAAGACAAATATATTTAACGCTACATTCAACATATGCTACAAGGATGGTTATGGGACAATTAACGATCTCAGATTGGGATATTTGTCTTCAGCTCCAGTGGATTGGAAAAAAATCAATGCTGCATGGGGCAAATTTCTCTTCTTCTCTTAGCATCACTTGCTAAGAGGATGAATTTAAAATTTAAAAAATTCGGCTTGTGCCGTTTGGAAGCCAATTATACATTGCGATGACAGTGGAGAAAAAATATATTTCCACTTTTTGGTTACGGTAGTTTCAAATTTCGGTGGGATAACATATTCGACAGAGCGATGGTTGCCTTCCTCTATTCCTAACAGCAGCCGAAAGAATCAAAAAAAGGACAATCTGTAATTTGCTTTCCATACAAAATAGAAAGCTCAAGATTAGAAGACGATAGCACCGGTATTTCCTATTCGATAAAAATTCAATTCAATTGCGAAGAACATTGGACGAAATCTTTGAAGTTCTTCGTGACTGATTTAAAGTGGGCTCTGATGTCGTTTCCAATTTTAGACAGAGAGGGCGAAAGGTCGTCGAGGAGAAACGCGAGACTCATTTGTCACTAAAGATAAAAGCATTTAAAGAATGCTAAATTTTTACCAAGAAATTAAATGTTCAAGTCACATTTTTTTTTTATAACTTTTTTTAAATATATTTAACGCTACATTTCACATGTAGAGAAAGGAGAACTAGAAAAAGAGTTGGATTATCTCCTATTAGAAGAAGAGAAGCTTAAATTTAAAATATCAATGGAAAAACAAGAAGAAAAGGAAATAACATTTGAATATGACTCTTTGTTGAAAAGAAATAAAGAATTGGTCGGAGAAGAACTAAAATACTTTATGATCGATCATCACTTAACTCCAGAGCAAGTGATAAGTTTGAATTCTCAGCTCGTCTATATCGGAGGAAATATAGAGCTATTGAAAAATACAAATATATTTAACGCTACATTTAACATATGCTACAAGGATGGTTATGGGACAATTAACGATCTCAGATTGGGATATCTGTCTTCAGCTCCAGTGGATTGGAAAAAAATCAATGCTGCATGGGGCAAATTTCTCTTCTTCTCTTAGCATCACTTGCTAAGAGGTTGAATTTGAAATTTAAATATTCGGCTTGTGCCGTTTGGAAGCCAATTATACATTGAGATGACAGTGGAGAAAAAAAATATTACCACTTTTTGGTTACGGTAGTTTCAAATTTCGGTGGGATAACATATTCGACAGAGCGATGGTTGCCTTCCTCTATTCCTAACAGCAGCCGAAAGAATCAAAAAAAGGACAATCTGTAATTTGCTTTCCATACAAAATAGAAAGCTCAAGATTAGAAGACGATAGCTCCGGTATTTCCTATTCGATAAAAATTCAATTCAATTGCGAAGAACATTGGACGAAATCTTTGAAGTTCTTCGTGACTGATTTAAAGTGGGCTCTGATGTCGTTGCCAATTTTAGACAGAGAGGGCGAAAGGTCGTCGAGGAGAAACGCGAGACACATTTGTCACTAAAGATAAAAGCATTTAAAGAATGCTAAATTTTTACCAAGAAATTAAATGTTCAAGTCACTTTTTTTTTTATAACTTTTTTAAATATATTTAACGCTACATTTCACATGTAGAGAAAGGTGAACTAGAAAAAGAGTTGGATTATCTCCTATTAGATGAAGAGAAGCTTAAATTTAAAATATCAATAGAAAAACAAGAAGAAAAGGAAATAACATTTGAATATGACTCTTTGTTGAAAAGAAATAAAGAATTGGTCGGAGAAGAACTAAAATACTTTATGATCGATCATCACCTAACTCCAGAGCAAGTGATAATTTTGAATTCTCAGCTCGTCTATAACGGAGGAAATATAGAGCTATTGAAAAATACAAATATATTTAACGCTACATTTAACATAGGCTACAAGGATGGTTATGGGACAATTAACGATCTCAGATTGGGATATCTGTCTTCAGCTCCAGTGGATTGGAAAAAAATCAATGCTGCATGGGGTAAATTTCTCTTCCTCTCTTAGATTAACTTGCTAACAGGATGAATTTAAAATTTAAAAAATTCGGCTCGTGCCGTTTGGAAGCCAATTATCCATTGAGATGACAGTGTAGAAAAAAAATATTACCACTTTTTGGTTACGGTAGTTTCAAATTTCGGTGGGATAACATATTCGACAGAGCGATGGTTGCCTTCCTCGATTGCTAACAGCAGCCGAAAGAATCAAAAAAAGGACAATCTGTAATTTGTTTTCCATTCAAAATAGAATGCTCAAGATTAGATGACGATAGCACCGGTATTTCCTATTCGATAAAAATTCAAATCAATTGCGAAGAACATTGGACGAAATCTTTGAAGTTCTTCCTGACTGATTTAAAGTGGGCTCTGATGTCGTTGCCAATTTTAGACAGAGAGGGCGAAAGGTCGTCGAGGAGGAACGCGAGACCCATTTGTCACTAAAGATAAAAGCATTTAAAGAATGCTAAATTTTTACCAAGAAATTAAATGTTCAAGTCACTTTTTTGTTTATAACTTTTTTTAAATATATTTAACGCTACATTTCACATGTAGAGAAAGGAGAACTAGAAAAAGAGTTGGATTATCTCCTATTAGAAGAAGAGAAGCTTAAATTTAAAATATCAATAGAAAAACAAGAAGAAAAGGAAATAACATTTGAATATGACTCTTTGTTGAAAAGAAATAAAGAATTGGTCGGAGAAGAACTAAAATACTTTATGATCGATCATCACCTAACTCCAGAGCAAGTGATAAGTTTGAATTCTCAGCTCGTCTATAACGGAGGAAATATAGAGCTATTGAAAAATACAAATATATTTAACGCTACATTTAACATATGCTACAAGGATGGTTATGGGACAATTAACGATCTCAGATTGGGATATCTGTCTTCAGCTCCAGTGGATTGGAAAAAAATCTATGCTGCATGGGGTAAATTTCTCTTCCTCTCTTAGATTAACTTGCTAAGAGGATGAATTTAAAATTTAAAAAATTCGGCTCGTGCCGTTTGGAAGCCAATTATCCATTGAGATGACAGTGTAGAAAAAAAATATTACCACTTTTTGGTTACGGTAGTTTCAAATTTCGGTGGGATAACATATTCGACAGAGCGATGGTTGCCTTCCTCGATTGCTAACAGCAGCCGAAAGAATCAAAAAAAGGACAATCTGTAATTTGTTTTCCATACAAAATAGAATGCTCAAGATTAGATGACGATAGCACCGGTATTTCCTATTCGATAAAAATTCAATTCAATTGCGAAGAACATTGGACGAAATCTTTGAAGTTCTTCGTGACTGATTTAAAGTGGGCTCTGATGTCGTTTCCAATTTTAGACAGAGAGGGCGATAGGTCGTCGAGGAGGAACGCGAGACCCATTTGTCACTAAAGATAAAAGCATTTGAAGAATGCTAAATTTTTACCAAGAAATTAAATGTTCAAGTCACTTTTTTTTTTATAACTTTTTTTAAATAAATTAAACGCTACATTTCACATGTAGAGAAAGGAGAACTAGAAAAAGAGTTGGGTTATCTCCTATTAGAAGAAGAGAAGCTTAAATTTAAAATATCAATAGAAAAACAAGAAGAAAAGGAAATAACATTTGAATATGACTCTTTGTTGAAAAGAAATAAAGAATTGGTCGGAGAAGAACTAAAATGCTTTATGATCGATCATCACTTAACTCCAGAGCAAGTGATAAGTTTGAATTCTCAGCTCGTCTATAACGGAGGAAACATAGAGCTATTGAAAAATACAAATATATTTAACGCTACATTTAACATATGCTACAAGGATGGTTATGGGACAATTAACGATCTCAGATTGGGATATCTGTCTTCAGCTCCAGTGGATTGGAAAAAAATCAATGCTGCATGGGGCAAATTTCTCTTCTTCTCTTAGCATCACTTGCTAAGAGGCTGAGTTTAAAATTTAAAAAATTCGGCTCGTGCCGTTTGGAAGCCAATTATACATTGAGCTGACAGTGGAGAAAAAATATATTACCACTTTTTGGTTACGGTAGTTTCAAATTTCGGTGGGATAACATATTCGACAGAGCGATGGTTGCCTTCCTCGATTGCTAATAGCAGCCGAAAGAATAAAAAAAAGGACAATCTGTAATTTGTTTTCCATACAAAATAGAAAGCTCAAGATTAGAAGACGATAGCACCGGTATTTCCTATTCGATAAAAATTCAATTCAATTGCGAAGAACATTGGACGAAATCTTTGAAGTTCTTCGTGACTGATTTAAAGTGGGCTCTGATGTCGTTGCCAATTTTAGACAGAGAGGGCGAAAGGTCGTCGAGGAGGAACGCGAGACCCATTTGTCACTAAAGATAAAAGCATTTAAAGAATGCTAAATTTTTACCAAGAAATTAAATGTTCAAGTCACTTTTTTGTTTATAACTTTTTTTAAATATATTTAACGCTACATTTCACATGTAGAGAAAGGAGAACTAGAAAAAGAGTTGGATTATCTCCTATTAGAAGAAGAGAAGCTTAAATTTAAAATATCAATAGAAAAACAAGAAGAAAAGGAAATAACATTTGAATATGACTCTTTGTTGAAAAGAAATAAAGAATTGGTCGGAGAAGAACTAAAATACTTTATGATCGATCATCACCTAACTCCAGAGCAAGTGATAAGTTTGAATTCTCAGCTCGTCTATAACGGAGGAAATATAGAGCTATTGAAAAATACAAATATATTTAACGCTACATTTAACATATGCTACAAGGATGGTTATGGGACAATTAACGATCTCAGATTGGGATATCTGTCTTCAGCTCCAGTGGATTGGAAAAAAATCTATGCTGCATGGGGTAAATTTCTCTTCCTCTCTTAGATTAACTTGCTAAGAGGATGAATTTAAAATTTAAAAAATTCGGCTCGTGCCGTTTGGAAGCCAATTATCCATTGAGATGACAGTGTAGAAAAAAAATATTACCACTTTTTGGTTACGGTAGTTTCAAATTTCGGTGGGATAACATATTCGACAGAGCGATGGTTGCCTTCCTCGATTGCTAACAGCAGCCGAAAGAATCAAAAAAAGGACAATCTGTAATTTGTTTTCCATACAAAATAGAATGCTCAAGATTAGATGACGATAGCACCGGTATTTCCTATTCGATAAAAATTCAATTCAATTGCGAAGAACATTGGACGAAATCTTTGAAGTTCTTCCTGACTGATTTAAAGTGGGCTCTGATGTCGTTGCCAATTTTAGACAGAGAGGGCGATAGGTCGTCGAGGAGGAACGCGAGACCCATTTGTCACTAAAGATAAAAGCATTTAAAGAATGCTAAATTTTTACCAAGAAATTAAATGTTCAAGTCACTTTTTTTTTTATAACTTTTTTAAATATATTTAACGCTACATTTCACATGTAGAGAAAGGTGAACTAGAAAAAGAGTTGGATTATCTCCTATTAGAAGAAGAGAAGCTTAAATTTAAAATATCAATAGAAAAACAAGAAGAAAAGGAAATAACATTTGAATATGACTCTTTGTTGAAAAGAAATAAAGAATTGGTCGGAGAAGAACTAAAATACTTTATGATCGATCATCACCTAACTCCAGAGCAAGTGATAAGTTTGAATTCTCAGCTCGTCTATAACGGAGGAAATATAGAGCTATTGAAAAATACAAATATATTTAACGCTACATTTAACATATGCTACAAGGATGGTTATGGGACAATTAACGATCTCAGATTGGGATATCTGTCTTCAGCTCCAGTGGATTGGAAAAAAATCTATGCTGCATGGGGCAAATTTCTCTTCTTCTCTTAGCATCACTTGCTAAGAGGATGATCTTAAAATTTAATAAATTCGTCTCGTGCCATTTGGAAGCCAATTATCCATTGAGATGACAGTGGAGAAAAAAAATATTACCACTTTTTAGTTACGGTAGTTTCAAATTTCGGTGGGATAACATATTCGACAGAGCGATGGTTGCCTTCCTCGATTGCTTACAGCAGCCGAAAGAATCAAAAAAAGGACAATCTGTAATTTGTTTTCCATACAAAATAGAACGCTCTAGATTAGAAGACAATAGCACCGGTATTTCCTATTCGATAAAAATTCAATTCAATTGCGAAGAACATTGGACGAAATCTTTGAAGTTCTTCGTGACTGATTTAAAGTGGGCTCTGATGTCGTTGCCAATTTTAGACAGAGAGGGCGAAAGGTCGTCGAGGAGGAACGCGAGACCCATTTGTCACTAAAGATAAAAGCATTTAAAGAATGCTAAATTTTGACCAAGAAATTAAATGTTCAAGTCACTTTTTTGTTTATAACTTTTTTTAAATATATTTAACGCTACATTTCACATGTAGAGAAAGGAGAACTAGAAAAAGAGTTGGATTATCTCCTATTAGAAGAAGAGAAGCTTAAATTTAAAATATCAATAGAAAAACAAGAAGAAAAGGAAATAACATTTGAATATGACTCTTTGTTGAAAAGAAATAAAGAATTGGTCGGAGAAGAACTAAAATACTTTATGATCGATCATCACCTAACTCCAGAGCAAGTGATAAGTTTGAATTCTCAGCTCGTCTATAACGGAGGAAATATAGAGCTATTGAAAAATACAAATATATTTAACGCTACATTTAACATTTGCTACAAGGATGGTTATGGGACAATTAACGATCTCAGATTGGGATATCTGTCTTCAGCTCCAGTGGATTGGAAAAAAATCAATGCTGCATGGGGTAAATTTCTCTTCCTCTCTTAGATTAACTTGCTAAGAGGATGAATTTAAAATTTAAAAAATTCGGCTAGTGCCGTTTGGAAGCCAATTATCCATTGAGATGACAGTGGAGAAAAAAAATATTACCACTTTTTAGTTACGGTAGTTTCAAATTTCGGTGGGATAACATATTCGACAGAGCGATGGTTGCCTTCCTCGATTGCTTACAGCAGCCGAAAGAATCAAAAAAAGGACAATCTGTAATTTGTTTTCCATACAAAATAGAACGCTCTAGAATAGAAGACAATAGCACCGGTATTTCCTATTCGATAAAAATTCAATTCAATTGCGAAGAACATTGGACGAAATCTTTGAAGTTCTTCCTGACTGATTTAAAGTGGGCTCTGATGTCGTTGCCAATTTTAGACAGAGAGGGCGATAGGTCGTCGAGGAGGAACGCGAGACCCATTTGTCACTAAAGATAAAAGCATTTAAAGAATGCTAAATTTTTACCAAGAAATTAAATGTTCAAGTCACTTTTTTTTTTATAACTTTTTTAAATATATTTAACGCTACATTTCACATGTAGAGAAAGGTGAACTAGAAAAAGAGTTGGATTATCTCCTATTAGAAGAAGAGAAGCTTAAATTTAAAATATCAATAGAAAAACAAGAAGAAAAGGAAATAACATTTGAATATGACTCTTTGTTGAAAAGAAATAAAGAATTGGTCGGAGAAGAACTAAAATACTTTATGATCGATCATCACCTAACTCCAGAGCAAGTGATAAGTTTGAATTCTCAGCTCGTCTATAACGGAGGAAATATAGAGCTATTGAAAAATACAAATATATTTAACGCTACATTTAACATATGCTACAAGGATGGTTATGGGACAATTAACGATCTCAGATTGGGATATCTGTCTTCAGCTCCAGTGGATTGGAAAAAAATCTATGCTGCATGGGGCAAATTTCTCTTCTTCTCTTAGCATCACTTGCTAAGAGGATGATCTTAAAATTTAATAAATTCGTCTCGTGCCGTTTGGAAGCCAATTATGCATTGAGATGACAGTGGAGAAAAAAAATATTACCACTTTTTGGTTCCGGTAGTTTCAAATTTCGGTGGGATAACATATTCGACTGAGCGATGGTGTCCTTCCTCGATTGCTAACAGCAGCCGAAAGAATCAAAAAAAGGACAATCTGTAATTTGTTTTCCATACAAAATAGAAAGCTCAAGATTAGAAGACGATAGCATGACTCTTTGTTGAAAAGAAATCAAGAATTGGTCGGAGCAGAACTAAAATACTTTATGATCGATCATTACTTAACTCCAGAGCAAGTGATAAGTTTGAATTCTCAGCTCGTCTATAACGGAGGAAATATAGAGCTATTGAAAAATACAAATATATTTAACGCTACATTTAACATATGCTACAAGGATGGTTATGGGACAATTAACGATCTCAGATTGGGATATCTGTCTTCAGCTCCAGTGGATTGGAAAAAAATCAATGCTGCATGGGGCAAATTTCTCTTCTTCTCTTAGCATCACTTGCTAAGAGGATGAGTTTAAATTTAAAAAATTCGGCTCGTGCCGTTTGGAAGCCAATTATACATTGAGCTGACAGTGGAGAAAAAATATATTACCACTTTTTGGTCACGGTAGTTTCAAATTTCGGTGGGATAACATATTCGACAGAGCGATGGTTGCCTTCCTCGATTGCTAACAGCAGCCGAAAGAATCAAAAAAAGGACAATTTGTAATTTGTTTTCCATACAAAAAAGGAAGCTCAAGATTAGAAGACGATAGCATGACTCTTTGTTGAAAAGAAATAAAGAATTGGTCGGAGAAGAACTATAATACTTTATGATCGATCATCACTTAACTCCAGAGCAAGTGATAAGTTTGAATTCTCAGCTCGTCTATAACGGAGGAAATATAGAGCTATTGAAAAAGACAAATATATTTAACGCTACATTCAACATATGCTACAAGGATGGTTATGGGACAATTAACGATCTCAGATTGGGATATCTGTCTTCAGCTCCAGTGGATTGGAAAAAAATCAATGCTGCATGGGGCAAATTTCTCTTCTTCTCTTAGCATCACTTGCTAAGAGGATGAGTTTAAAATTTAAAAAATTCGGCTCGTGCCGTATCGAAGCCGATTATACATTGAGCTGACAGTGTAGAAAAAAAATATTACCACTTTTTGGTTACGGTAGTTTCAAATTTCGGTGGGATAACATATTCGACAGAGCGATGGTTGCCTTCCTCGATTGCTAACAGCAGCCGAAAGAATCAAAAAAAGGACAATCTGTAATTTGTTTTCCATACAAAATAGAAAGCTCAAGATTAGAAGACGATAGCACCGGTATTTCCTATTCGATAAAAATTCAATTCAATTGCGAAGAACATTGGACGAAATCTTTGAAGTTCTTCGTGACTGATTTAAAGTGGGCTCTGATGTCGTTGCCAATTTTAGACAGCGAGGGCGAAAGGTCGTCGAGGAGGAACGCGAGACCCATTTGTCACTAAAGATAAAAGCATTTAAAGAATGCTAAATTTTTACCAAGAAATTAAATGTTCAAGTCACTTTTTTTTTTATAACTTTTTTAAATATATTTAACGCTACATTTCACATGTAGAGAAAGGTGAACTAGAAAAAGAGTTGGATTATCTCCTATTAGAAGAAGAGAAGCTTAAATTTAAAATATCAATAGAAAAACAAGAAGAAAAGGAAATAACATTTGAATATGACTCTTTGTTGAAAAGAAATAAAGAATTGGTCGGAGAAGAACTAAAATACTTTATGATCGATCATCACCTAACTCCAGAGCAAGTGATAAGTTTGAATTCTCAGCTCGTCCATAACGGAGGAAATATAGAGCTATTGAAAAATACAAATATATTTAACGCTACATTTAACATATGCTACAAGGATGGTTATGGGACAATTAACGATCTCAGATTGGGATATCTGTCTTCAGCTCCAGTGGATTGGAAAAAAATCTATGCTGCATGGGGCAAATTTCTCTTCCTCTCTTAGCATCACTTGCTAAGAGGATGAATTTAAAATTTAATAAATTCGTCTCGTGCCATTTGGAAGCCAATTATCCATTGAGATGACAGTGGAGAAAAAAAATATTACCACTTTTTAGTTACGGTAGTTTCAAATTTCGGTGGGATAACATATTCGACAGAGCGATGGTTGCCTTCCTCGATTGCTTACAGCAGCCGAAAGAATCAAAAAAAGGACAATCTGTAATTTGTTTTCCATACAAAATAGAACGCTCTAGATTAGAAGACAATAGCACCGGTATTTCCTATTCGATAAAAATTCAATTCAATTGCGAAGAACATTGGACGAAATCTTTGAAGTTCTTCGTGACTGATTTAAAGTGGGCTCTGATGTCGTTGCCAATTTTAGACAGAGAGGGCGAAAGGTCGTCGAGGAGGAACGCGAGACCCATTTGTCACTAAAGATAAAAGCATTTAAAGAATGCTAAATTTTGACCAAGAAATTAAATGTTCAAGTCACTTTTTTGTTTATAACTTTTTTTAAATATATTTAACGCTACATTTCACATGTAGAGAAAGGAGAACTAGAAAAAGAGTTGGATTATCTCCTATTAGAAGAAGAGAAGCTTAAATTTAAAATATCAATAGAAAAACAAGAAGAAAAGGAAATAACATTTGAATATGACTCTTTGTTGAAAAGAAATAAAGAATTGGTCGGAGAAGAACTAAAATACTTTATGATCGATCATCACCTAACTCCAGAGCAAGTGATAAGTTTGAATTCTCAGCTCGTCTATAACGGAGGAAATATAGAGCTATTGAAAAATACAAATATATTTAACGCTACATTTAACATTTGCTACAAGGATGGTTATGGGACAATTAACGATCTCAGATTGGGATATCTGTCTTCAGCTCCAGTGGATTGGAAAAAAATCAATGCTGCATGGGGTAAATTTCTCTTCCTCTCTTAGATTAACTTGCTAAGAGGATGAATTTAAAATTTAAAAAATTCGGCTAGTGCCGTTTGGAAGCCAATTATCCATTGAGATGACAGTGGAGAAAAAAAATATTACCACTTTTTAGTTACGGTAGTTTCAAATTTCGGTGGGATAACATATTCGACAGAGCGATGGTTGCCTTCCTCGATTGCTTACAGCAGCCGAAAGAATCAAAAAAAGGACAATCTGTAATTTGTTTTCCATACAAAATAGAACGCTCTAGAATAGAAGACAATAGCACCGGTATTTCCTATTCGATAAAAATTCAATTCAATTGCGAAGAACATTGGACGAAATCTTTGAAGTTCTTCGTGACTGATTTAAAGTGGGCTCTGATGTCGTTGCCAATTTTAGACAGAGAGGGCGAAAGGTCGTCGAGGAGGAACGCGAGACCCATTTGTCACTAAAGAAAAAAGCATTTAAAGAATGCTAAATTTTTACCAAGAAATTAAATGTTCAAGTCACTTTTTTGTTTATAAGTTTTTTTAAATATATTTAACGCTACATTTCACATGTAGAGAAAGGAGAACTAGAAAAAGAGTTGGATTATCTCCTATTAGAAGAAGAGAAGCTTAAATTTAAAATATCAATAGAAAAACAAGAAGAAAAGGAAATAACATTTGAATATGACTCTTTGTTGAAAAGAAATAAAGAATTGGTCGGAGAAGAACTAAAATACTTTATGATCGATCATCACCTAACTCCAGAGCAAGTGATAAGTTTGAATTCTCAGCTCGTCTATAACGGAGGAAATATAGAGCTATTAAAAAAAACAAATATATTTAACGCTACATTTAACATATGCTACAAGGATGGTTATGGGACAATTAACGATCTCAGATTGGGATATCTGTCTTCAGCTCCAGTGGATTGGAAAAAAATCTATGCTGCATGGGGCAAATTTCTCTTCTTCTCTTAGCATCACTTGCTAAGAGGATGATCTTAAAATTTAATAAATTCGTCTCGTGACGTTTGGAAGCCAATTATCCATTGAGATGACAGTGGAGAAAAAAAATATTACCACTTTTTAATTACGGTAGTTTCAAATTTCGGTGGGATAACATATTCGACAGAGCGATGGTTGCCTTCCTCGATTGCTTACAGCAGCCGAAAGAATCAAAAAAAGGACAATCTGTAATTTGTTTTCCATACAAAATAGAACGCTCTAGATTAGAAGACAATAGCACCGGTATTTCCTATTCGATAAAAATTCAATTCAATTGCGAAGAACATTGGACGAAATCTTTGAAGTTCTTCGTGACTGATTTAAAGTGGGCTCTGATGTCGTTGCCAATTTTAGACAGAGAGGGCGAAAGGTCGTCGAGGAGGAACGCGAGACCCATTTGTCACTAAAGATAAAAGCATTTAAAGAATGCTAAATTTTTACCAAGAAATTAAATGTTCAAGTCACTTTTTTGTTTATAACTTTTTTTAAATATATTTACCGCTACATTTCACATGTAGAGAAAGGAGAACTAGAAAAAGAGTTGGATTATCTCCTATTAGAAGAAGAGAAGCTTAAATTTAAAATATCAATAGAAAAACAAGAAGAAAAGGAAATAACATTTGAATATGACTCTTTGTTGAAAAGAAATAAAGAATTGGTCGGAGAAGAACTAAAATACTTTATGATCGATCATCACCTAACTCCAGAGCAAGTGATAAGTTTGAATTCTCAGCTCGTCTATAACGGAGGAAATATAGAGCTATTAAAAAAAACAAATATATTTAACGCTACATTTAACATATGCTACAAGGATGGTTATGGGACAATTAACGATCTCAGATTGGGATATCTGTCTTCAGCTCCAGTGGATTGGAAAAAAATCTATGCTGCATGGGGCAAATTTCTCTTCTTCTCTTAGCATCACTTGCTAAGAGGATGATCTTAAAATTTAATAAATTCGTCTCGTGCCGTTTGGAAGCCAATTATGCATTGAGATGACAGTGGAGAAAAAAAATATTACCACTTTTTGGTTCCGGTAGTTTCAAATTTCGGTGGGATAACATATTCGACTGAGCGATGGTTGCCTTCCTCGATTGCTAACAGCAGCCGAAAGAATCAAAAAAAGGACAATCTGTAATTTGTTTTCCATACAAAATAGAAAGCTCAAGATTAGAAGACGATAGCATGACTCTTTGTTGAAAAGAAATCAAGAATTGGTCGGAGAAGAACTAAAATACTTTATGATCGATCATTACTTAACTCCAGAGCAAGTGATAAGTTTGAATTCTCAGCTCGTCTATAACGGAGGAAATATAGAGCTATTGAAAAATACAAATATATTTAACGCTACATTTAACATATGCTACAAGGATGGTTATGGGACAATTAACGATCTCAGATTGGGATATCTGTCTTCAGCTCCAGTGGATTGGAAAAAAATCAATGCTGCATGGGGCCAATTTCTCTTCTTCTCTTAGCATCACTTGCTAAGAGGTTGAATTTAAAAATTAATAAATTTCGGCTCGTGCCGTTTGGAAATCAATTATACATTGAGATGACAGTGAAGAAAAAAAATATTATCACTTTTTGGTTACGGTAGTTTCAAATTTCGGTGGGATAACATATTCGACAGAGCGATGGTTGCCTTCCTCTATTCCTAACAGCAGCCGAAAGAATAAAAAAAAAGGACAATCTGTAATTTGTTTTCCATACAAAATAGAAAGCTCAAGATTAGAAGACGATAGCACCGGTATTTCCTATTCGATAAAAATTCAATTCAATTGCGAAGAACATTGGACGAAATCTTTGAAGTTCTTCGTGACTGATTTAAAGTGGGCTCTGATGTCGTTGCCAATTTTAGACAGAGAGGGCGAAAGGTCGTCGAGGAGAAACGCGAGACACATTTGTCACTAAAGATAAAAGCATTTAAAGAATGCTAAATTTTTACCAAGAAATTAAATGTTCAAGTCACTTTTTTTTTATAACTTTTTTAAATATATTTAACGCTACATTTCACATGTAGAGAAAGGTGAACTAGAAAAAGAGTTGGATTATCTCCTATTAGATGAAGAGAAGCTTAAATTTAAAATATCAATAGAAAAACAAGAAGAAAAGGAAATAACATTTGAATATGACTCTTTGTTGAAAAGAAATAAAGAATTGGTCGGAGAAGAACTAAAATACTTTATGATCGATCATCACTTAACTCCAGAGCAAGTGATAAGTTTGAATTCTCAGCTCGTCTATAACGGAGGAAATATAGAGCTATTGAAAAATACAAATATATTTAACGCTACATTTAACATATGCTACAAGGATGGTTATGGGACAATTAACGATCTCAGATTGGGATATCTGTCTTCAGCTCCAGTGGATTGGAAAAAAATCAATGCTGCATGGGGTAAATTTCTCTTCCTCTCTTAGATTAACTTGCTAAGAGGATGAATTTAAAATTTAAAAAATTCGGCTCGTGCCGTTTGGAAGCCAATTATCCATTGAGATGACAGTGTAGAAAAAAAATATTACCACTTTTTGGTTACGGTAGTTTCAAATTTCGGTGGGATAACATATTCGACAGAGCGATGGTTGCCTTCCTCGATTGCTTACAGCAGCCGAAAGAATCAAAAAAAGGACAATCTGTAATTTGTTTTCCATACAAAATAGAACGCTCTAGATTAGAAGACAATAGCACCGGTATTTCCTATTCGATAAAAATTCAATTCAATTGCGAAGAACATTGGACGAAATCTTTGAAGTTCTTCGTGACTGATTTAAAGTGGGCTCTGATGTCGTTGCCAATTTTAGACAGAGAGGGCGAAAGGTCGTCGAGGAGGAACGCGAGACCCATTTGTCACTAAAGATAAAAGCATTTAAAGAATGCTAAATTTTTACCAAGAAATTAAATGTTCAAGTCACTTTTTTGTTTATAACTTTTTTTAAATATATTTAACGCTACATTTCACATGTAGAGAAAGGAGAACTAGAAAAAGAGTTGGATTATCTCCTATTAGAAGAAGAGAAGCTTAAATTTAAAATATCAATAGAAAAACAAGAAGAAAAGGAAATAACATTTGAATATGACTCTTTGTTGAAAAGAAATAAAGAATTGGTCGGAGAAGAACTAAAATACTTTATGATCGATCATCACCTAACTCCAGAGCAAGTGATAAGTTTGAATTCTCAGCTCGTCTATAACGGAGGAAATATAGAGCTATTAAAAAATACAAATATATTTAACGCTACATTTAACATATGCTACAAGGATGGTTATGGGACAATTAACGATCTCAGATTGGGATATCTGTCTTCAGCTCCAGTGGATTGGAAAAAAATCTATGCTGCATGGGGCAAATTTCTCTTCTTCTCTTAGCATCACTTGCTAAGAGGATGATCTTAAAATTTAATAAATTCGTCTCGTGCCGTTTGGAAGCCAATTATGCATTGAGATGACAGTGGAGAAAAAAAATATTACCACTTTTCGGTTCCGGTAGTTTCAAATTTCGGTGGGATAACATATTCGACTGAGCGATGGTTGCCTTCCTCGATTGCTAACAGCAGCCGAAAGAATCAAAAAAAGGACAATCTGTAATTTGTTTTCCATACAAAATAGAAAGCTCAAGATTAGAAGACGATAGCATGACTCTTTGTTGAAAAGAAATCAAGAATTGGTCGGAGAAGAACTAAAATACTTTATGATCGATCATTACTTAACTCCAGAGCAAGTGATAAGTTTGAATTCTCAGCTCGTCTATAACGGAGGAAATATAGAGCTATTGAAAAATACAAATATATTTAACACTACATTTAACATATGCTACAAGGATGGTTATGGGACAATTAACGATCTCAGATTGGGATATCTGTCTTCAGCTCCAGTGGATTGGAAAAAAATCAATGCTGCATGGGGCAAATTTCTCTTCTTCTCTTAGCATCACTTGCTAAGAGGATGAGTTTAAAATTTAAAAAATTCGGCTCGTGCCGTTTGGAAGCCAATTATACATTGAGCTGACAGTGGAGAAAAAATATATTACCACTTTTTGGTCACGGTAGTTTCAAATTTCGGTGGGATAACATATTCGACAGAGCGATGGTTGCCTTCCTCGATTGCTAACAGCAGCCGAAAGAATCAAAAAAAGGACAATTTGTAATTTGTTTTCCATACAAAAAAGGAAGCTCAAGATTAGAAGACGATAGCATGACTCTTTGTTGAAAAGAAATAAAGAATTGGTCGGAGAAGAACTATAATACTTTATGATCGATCATCACTTAAATCCAGAGCAAGTGATAAGTTTGAATTCTCAGCTCGTCTATAACGGAGGAAATATAGAGCTATTGAAAAAGACAAATATATTTAACGCTACATTCAACATATGCTACAAGGATGGTTATGGGACAATTAACGATCTCAGATTGGGATATCTGTCTTCAGCTCCAGTGGATTGGAAAAAAATCAATGCTGCATGGGGCAAATTTCTCTTCTTCTCTAAGCATCACTTGCTAAGAGGATGAGTTTAAAATTTAAAAAATTCGGCTCGTGCCGTATCGAAGCCGATTATACATTGAGCTGACAGTGTAGAAAAAAAATATTACCACTTTTTGGTTACGGTAGTTTCAAATTTCGGTGGGATAACATATTCGACAGAGCGATTGTTGCCTTCCTCGATTGCTAACAGCAGCCGAAAGAATCAAAAAAAGGACAATCTGTAATTTGTTTTCCATACAAAATAGAATGCTCAAGATTAGATGACGATAGCACCGGTATTTCCTATTCGATAAAAATTCAATTCAATTGCGAAGAACATTGGACGAAATCTTTGAAGTTCTTCCTGACTGATTTAAAGTGGGCTCTGATGTCGTTGCCAATTTTAGACAGAGAGGGCGAAAGGTCGTCGAGGAGGAACGCGAGACCCATTTGTCACTAAAGATAAAAGCATTTAACGAATGCTAAATTTTTACCAAGAAATTAAATGTTCAAGTCACTTTTTTGTTTATAACTTTTTTTAAATATATTTACCGCTACATTTCACATGTAGAGAAAGGAGAACTAGAAAAAGAGTTGGATTATCTCCTATTAGAAGAAGAGAAGCTTAAATTTAAAATATCAATAGAAAAACAAGAAGAAAAGGAAATAACATTTGAATATGACTCTTTGTTGAAAAGAAATAAAGAATTGGTCGGAGAAGAACTAAAATACTTTATGATCGATCATCACCTAACTCCAGAGCAAGTGATAAGTTTGAATTCTCAGCTCGTCTATAACGGAGGAAATATAGAGCTATTAAAAAAAACAAATATATTTAACGCTACATTTAACATATGCTACAAGGATGGTTATGGGACAATTAACGATCTCAGATTGGGATATCTGTCTTCAGCTCCAGTGGATTGGAAAAAAATCTATGCTGCATGGGGCAAATTTCTCTTCTTCTCTTAGCATCACTTGCTAAGAGGATGATCTTAAAATTTAATAAATTCGTCTCGTGCCGTTTGGAAGCCAATTATGCATTGAGATGACAGTGGAGAAAAAAAATATTACCACTTTTTGGTTCCGGTAGTTTCAAATTTCGGTGGGATAACATATTCGACTGAGCGATGGTGTCCTTCCTCGATTGCTAACAGCAGCCGAAAGAATCAAAAAAAGGACAATCTGTAATTTGTTTTCCATACAAAATAGAAAGCTCAAGATTAGAAGACGATAGCATGACTCTTTGTTGAAAAGAAATCAAGAATTGGTCGGAGCAGAACTAAAATACTTTATGATCGATCATTACTTAACTCCAGAGCAAGTGATAAGTTTGAATTCTCAGCTCGTCTATAACGGAGGAAATATAGAGCTATTGAAAAATACAAATATATTTAACGCTACATTTAACATATGCTACAAGGATGGTTATGGGACAATTAACGATCTCAGATTGGGATATCTGTCTTCAGCTCCAGTGGATTGGAAAAAAATCAATGCTGCATGGGGCAAATTTCTCTTCTTCTCTTAGCATCACTTGCTAAGAGGATGAGTTTAAATTTAAAAAATTCGGCTCGTGCCGTTTGGAAGCCAATTATACATTGAGCTGACAGTGGAGAAAAAATATATTACCACTTTTTGGTCACGGTAGTTTCAAATTTCGGTGGGATAACATATTCGACAGAGCGATGGTTGCCTTCCTCGATTGCTAACAGCAGCCGAAAGAATCAAAAAAAGGACAATTTGTAATTTGTTTTCCATACAAAAAAGGAAGCTCAAGATTAGAAGACGATAGCATGACTCTTTGTTGAAAAGAAATAAAGAATTGGTCGGAGAAGAACTATAATACTTTATGATCGATCATCACTTAACTCCAGAGCAAGTGATAAGTTTGAATTCTCAGCTCGTCTATAACGGAGGAAATATAGAGCTATTGAAAAAGACAAATATATTTAACGCTACATTCAACATATGCTACAAGGATGGTTATGGGACAATTAACGATCTCAGATTGGGATATCTGTCTTCAGCTCCAGTGGATTGGAAAAAAATCAATGCTGCATGGGGCAAATTTCTCTTCTTCTCTTAGCATCACTTGCTAAGAGGATGAGTTTAAAATTTAAAAAATTCGGCTCGTGCCGTATCGAAGCCGATTATACATTGAGCTGACAGTGTAGAAAAAAAATATTACCACTTTTTGGTTACGGTAGTTTCAAATTTCGGTGGGATAACATATTCGACAGAGCGATGGTTGCCTTCCTCGATTGCTAACAGCAGCCGAAAGAATCAAAAAAAGGACAATCTGTAATTTGTTTTCCATACAAAATAGAAAGCTCAAGATTAGAAGACGATAGCACCGGTATTTCCTATTCGATAAAAATTCAATTCAATTGCGAAGAACATTGGACGAAATCTTTGAAGTTCTTCGTGACTGATTTAAAGTGGGCTCTGATGTCGTTGCCAATTTTAGACAGCGAGGGCGAAAGGTCGTCGAGGAGGAACGCGAGACCCATTTGTCACTAAAGATAAAAGCATTTAAAGAATGCTAAATTTTTACCAAGAAATTAAATGTTCAAGTCACTTTTTTTTTTATAACTTTTTTAAATATATTTAACGCTACATTTCACATGTAGAGAAAGGTGAACTAGAAAAAGAGTTGGATTATCTCCTATTAGAAGAAGAGAAGCTTAAATTTAAAATATCAATAGAAAAACAAGAAGAAAAGGAAATAACATTTGAATATGACTCTTTGTTGAAAAGAAATAAAGAATTGGTCGGAGAAGAACTAAAATACTTTATGATCGATCATCACCTAACTCCAGAGCAAGTGATAAGTTTGAATTCTCAGCTCGTCCATAACGGAGGAAATATAGAGCTATTGAAAAATACAAATATATTTAACGCTACATTTAACATATGCTACAAGGATGGTTATGGGACAATTAACGATCTCAGATTGGGATATCTGTCTTCAGCTCCAGTGGATTGGAAAAAAATCTATGCTGCATGGGGCAAATTTCTCTTCCTCTCTTAGCATCACTTGCTAAGAGGATGAATTTAAAATTTAATAAATTCGTCTCGTGCCATTTGGAAGCCAATTATCCATTGAGATGACAGTGGAGAAAAAAAATATTACCACTTTTTAGTTACGGTAGTTTCAAATTTCGGTGGGATAACATATTCGACAGAGCGATGGTTGCCTTCCTCGATTGCTTACAGCAGCCGAAAGAATCAAAAAAAGGACAATCTGTAATTTGTTTTCCATACAAAATAGAACGCTCTAGATTAGAAGACAATAGCACCGGTATTTCCTATTCGATAAAAATTCAATTCAATTGCGAAGAACATTGGACGAAATCTTTGAAGTTCTTCGTGACTGATTTAAAGTGGGCTCTGATGTCGTTGCCAATTTTAGACAGAGAGGGCGAAAGGTCGTCGAGGAGGAACGCGAGACCCATTTGTCACTAAAGATAAAAGCATTTAAAGAATGCTAAATTTTGACCAAGAAATTAAATGTTCAAGTCACTTTTTTGTTTATAACTTTTTTTAAATATATTTAACGCTACATTTCACATGTAGAGAAAGGAGAACTAGAAAAAGAGTTGGATTATCTCCTATTAGAAGAAGAGAAGCTTAAATTTAAAATATCAATAGAAAAACAAGAAGAAAAGGAAATAACATTTGAATATGACTCTTTGTTGAAAAGAAATAAAGAATTGGTCGGAGAAGAACTAAAATACTTTATGATCGATCATCACCTAACTCCATAGCAAGTGATAAGTTTGAATTCTCAGCTCGTCTATAACGGAGGAAATATAGAGCTATTGAAAAATACAAATATATTTAACGCTACATTTAACATTTGCTACAAGGATGGTTATGGGACAATTAACGATCTCAGATTGGGATATCTGTCTTCAGCTCCAGTGGATTGGAAAAAAATCAATGCTGCATGGGGTAAATTTCTCTTCCTCTCTTAGATTAACTTGCTAAGAGGATGAATTTAAAATTTAAAAAATTCGGCTAGTGCCGTTTGGAAGCCAATTATCCATTGAGATGACAGTGGAGAAAAAAAATATTACCACTTTTTAGTTACGGTAGTTTCAAATTTCGGTGGGATAACATATTCGACAGAGCGATGGTTGCCTTCCTCGATTGCTTACAGCAGCCGAAAGAATCAAAAAAAGGACAATCTGTAATTTGTTTTCCATACAAAATAGAACGCTCTAGAATAGAAGACAATAGCACCGGTATTTCCTATTCGATAAAAATTCAATTCAATTGCGAAGAACATTGGACGAAATCTTTGAAGTTCTTCGTGACTGATTTAAAGTGGGCTCTGATGTCGTTGCCAATTTTAGACAGAGAGGGCGAAAGGTCGTCGAGGAGGAACGCGAGACCCATTTGTCACTAAAGAAAAAAGCATTTAAAGAATGCTAAATTTTTACCAAGAAATTAAATGTTCAAGTCACTTTTTTGTTTATAAGTTTTTTTAAATATATTTAACGCTACATTTCACATGTAGAGAAAGGAGAACTAGAAAAAGAGTTGGATTATCTCCTATTAGAAGAAGAGAAGCTTAAATTTAAAATATCAATAGAAAAACAAGAAGAAAAGGAAATAACATTTGAATATGACTCTTTGTTGAAAAGAAATAAAGAATTGGTCGGAGAAGAACTAAAATACTTTATGATCGATCATCACCTAACTCCAGAGCAAGTGATAAGTTTGAATTCTCAGCTCGTCTATAACGGAGGAAATATAGAGCTATTAAAAAAAACAAATATATTTAACGCTACATTTAACATATGCTACAAGGATGGTTATGGGACAATTAACGATCTCAGATTGGGATATCTGTCTTCAGCTCCAGTGGATTGGAAAAAAATCTATGCTGCATGGGGCAAATTTCTCTTCTTCTCTTAGCATCACTTGCTAAGAGGATGATCTTAAAATTTAATAAATTCGTCTCGTGACGTTTGGAAGCCAATTATCCATTGAGATGACAGTGGAGAAAAAAAATATTACCACTTTTTAATTACGGTAGTTTCAAATTTCGGTGGGATAACATATTCGACAGAGCGATGGTTGCCTTCCTCGATTGCTTACAGCAGCCGAAAGAATCAAAAAAAGGACAATCTGTAATTTGTTTTCCATACAAAATAGAACGCTCTAGATTAGAAGACAATAGCACCGGTATTTCCTATTCGATAAAAATTCAATTCAATTGCGAAGAACATTGGACGAAATCTTTGAAGTTCTTCGTGACTGATTTAAAGTGGGCTCTGATGTCGTTGCCAATTTTAGACAGAGAGGGCGAAAGGTCGTCGAGGAGGAACGCGAGACCCATTTGTCACTAAAGATAAAAGCATTTAAAGAATGCTAAATTTTTACCAAGAAATTAAATGTTCAAGTCACTTTTTTGTTTATAACTTTTTTTAAATATATTTACCGCTACATTTCACATGTAGAGAAAGGAGAACTAGAAAAAGAGTTGGATTATCTCCTATTAGAAGAAGAGAAGCTTAAATTTAAAATATCAATAGAAAAACAAGAAGAAAAGGAAATAACATTTGAATATGACTCTTTGTTGAAAAGAAATAAAGAATTGGTCGGAGAAGAACTAAAATACTTTATGATCGATCATCACCTAACTCCAGAGCAAGTGATAAGTTTGAATTCTCAGCTCGTCTATAACGGAGGAAATATAGAGCTATTAAAAAAAACAAATATATTTAACGCTACATTTAACATATGCTACAAGGATGGTTATGGGACAATTAACGATCTCAGATTGGGATATCTGTCTTCAGCTCCAGTGGATTGGAAAAAAATCTATGCTGCATGGGGCAAATTTCTCTTCTTCTCTTAGCATCACTTGCTAAGAGGATGATCTTAAAATTTAATAAATTCGTCTCGTGCCGTTTGGAAGCCAATTATGCATTGAGATGACAGTGGAGAAAAAAAATATTACCACTTTTTGGTTCCGGTAGTTTCAAATTTCGGTGGGATAACATATTCGACTGAGCGATGGTTGCCTTCCTCGATTGCTAACAGCAGCCGAAAGAATCAAAAAAAGGACAATCTGTAATTTGTTTTCCATACAAAATAGAAAGCTCAAGATTAGAAGACAATAGCACCGGTATTTCCTATTCGATAAAAATTCAATTCAATTGCGAAGAACATTGGACGAAATCTTTGAAGTTCTTCGTGACTGATTTAAAGTGGGCTCTGATGTCGTTGCCAATTTTAGACAGAGAGGGCGAAAGGTCGTCGAGGAGGAACGCGAGACCCATTTGTCACTAAAGATAAAAGCATTTAAAGAATGCTTAATTTTTACCAAGAAATTAAATGTTCAAGTCACTTTTTTGTTTATAACTTTTTTTAAATATATTTAACGCTACATTTCACATGTAGAGAAAGGAGAACTAGAAAAAGAGTTGGATTATCTCCTATTAGAAGAAGAGAAGCTTAAATTTAAAATATCAATAGAAAAACAAGAAGAAAAGGAAATAACATTTGAATATGACTCTTTGTTGAAAAGAAATAAAGAATTGGTCAGAGAAGAACTAAAATACTTTATGATCGATCATCACCTAACTCCAGAGCAAGTGATAAGTTTGAATTCTCAGCTCGTCTATAACGGAGGAAATATAGAGCTATTAAAAAATACAAATATATTTAACGCTACATTTAACATATGCTACAAGGATGGTTATGGGACAATTAACGATCTCAGATTGGGATATCTGTCTTCAGCTCCAGTGGATTGGAAAAAAATCTATGCTGCATGGGGCAAATTTCTCTTCTTCTCTTAGCATCACTTGCTAAGAGGATGATCTTAAAATTTAATAAATTCGTCTCGTGCCGTTTGGAAGCCAATTATGCATTGAGATGACAGTGGAGAAAAAAAATATTACCACTTTTTGGTTCCGGTAGTTTCAAATTTCGGTGGGATAACATATTCGACTGAGCGATGGTTGCCTTCCTCGATTGCTAACAGCAGCCGAAAGAATCAAAAAAAGGACAATCTGTAATTTGTTTTCCATACAAAATAGAAAGCTCAAGATTAGAAGACGATAGCATGACTCTTTGTTGAAAAGAAATCAAGAATTGGTCGGAGAAGAACTAAAATACTTTATGATCGATCATTACTTAACTCCAGAGCAAGTGATAAGTTTGAATTCTCAGCTCGTCTATAACGGAGGAAATATAGAGCTATTGAAAAATACAAATATATTTAACGCTACATTTAACATATGCTACAAGGATGGTTATGGGACAATTAACGATCTCAGATTGGGATATCTGTCTTCAGCTCCAGTGGATTGGAAAAAAATCAATGCTGCATGGGGCAAATTTCTCTTCTTCTCTTAGCATCACTTGCTAAGAGGATGAGTTTAAAATTTAAAAAATTCGGCTCGTGCCGTTTGGAAGCCAATTATACATTGAGCTGACAGTGGAGAAAAAATATATTACCACTTTTTGGTCACGGTAGTTTCAAATTTCGGTGGGATAACATATTCGACAGAGCGATGGTTGCCTTCCTCGATTGCTAACAGCAGCCGAAAGAATCAAAAAAAGGACAATTTGTAATTTGTTTTCCATACAAAAAAGGAAGCTCAAGATTAGAAGACGATAGCATGACTCTTTGTTGAAAAGAAATAAAGAATTGGTCGGAGAAGAACTATAATACTTTATGATCGATCATCACTTAAATCCAGAGCAAGTGATAAGTTTGAATTCTCAGCTCGTCTATAACGGAGGAAATATAGAGCTATTGAAAAAGACAAATATATTTAACGCTACATTCAACATATGCTACAAGGATGGTTATGGGACAATTAACGATCTCAGATTGGGATATCTGTCTTCAGCTCCAGTGGATTGGAAAAAAATCAATGCTGCATGGGGCAAATTTCTCTTCTTCTCTAAGCATCACTTGCTAAGAGGATGAGTTTAAAATTTAAAAAATTCGGCTCGTGCCGTATCGAAGCCGATTATACATTGAGCTGACAGTGTAGAAAAAAAATATTACCACTTTTTGGTTACGGTAGTTTCAAATTTCGGTGGGATAACATATTCGACAGAGCGATTGTTGCCTTCCTCGATTGCTAACAGCAGCCGAAAGAATCAAAAAAAGGACAATCTGTAATTTGTTTTCCATACAAAATAGAATGCTCAAGATTAGATGACGATAGCACCGGTATTTCCTATTCGATAAAAATTCAATTCAATTGCGAAGAACATTGGACGAAATCTTTGAAGTTCTTCCTGACTGATTTAAAGTGGGCTCTGATGTCGTTGCCAATTTTAGACAGCGAGGGCGAAAGGTCGTCGAGGAGAAACGCGAGACCCATTTGACACTAAAGATAAATGCATTTAAAGAATGCTAAATTTTTACCAAGAAATTAAATGTTCAATTCACTTTTTTTTTTATAACTTTTTTTAAATATATTTAACGCTACATTTCACATGTAGAGAAAGGAGAACTAGAAAAAGAGTTGGATTATCTCCTATTAGAAGAAGAGAAGCTTAAATTTAAAATATCAATAGAAAAACAAGAAGAAAAGGAAATAACATTTGAATATGACTCTTTGTTGAAAAGAAATAAAGAATTGGTCGGAGAAGAACTAAAATACTTAATGATCGATCATCACTTAACTCCAGAGCAAGTGATAAGTTTGAATTCTCAGCTCGTCTATAACGGAGGAAATATAGAGCTATTGAAAAATACAAATATATTTAACGCTACATTTAACATATGCTACAAGGATGGTTATGGAATAATTAACGATCTCAGATTGGGATATCTGTCTTCAGCTCCAGTGGATTGGAATAAAATCAATGCTGCATGGGGCCAATTTCTCTTCTTCTCTTAGCATCACTTGCTAAGAGGTTGAATTTAAAAATTAAAAAATTTCGGCTCGTGCCGTTTGGAAATCAATTATACATTGAGATGACAGTGAAGAAAAAAAATATTATCACTTTTTGGTTACGGTAGTTTCAAATTTCGGTGGGATAACATATTCGACAGAGCGACGGTTGCCTTCCTCTATTCCTAACAGCAGCCGAAAGAATCAAAAAAAGGACAATCTGTAATTTGTTTTCCATACAAAATAGAAAGCTCAAGATTAGAAGACGATAGCACCGGTATTTCCTATTCGATAAAAATTCAATTCAATTGCGAAGAACATTGGACGAAATCTTTGAAGTTCTTCCTGACTGATTTAAAGTGGGCTCTGATGTCGTTGCCAATTTTAGACAGCGAGGGCGAAAGGTCGTCGAGGAGAAACGCGAGACCCATTTGACACTAAAGATAAATGCATTTAAAGAATGCTAAATTTTTACCAAGAAATTAAATGTTCAATTCACTTTTTTTTTTATAACTTTTTTTAAATATATTTAACGCTACATTTCACATGTAGAGAAAGGAGAACTAGAAAAAGAGTTGGATTATCTCCTATTAGAAGAAGAGAAGCTTAAATTTAAAATATCAATAGAAAAACAAGAAGAAAAGGAAATAACATTTGAATATGACTCTTTGTTGAAAAGAAATAAAGAATTGGTCGGAGAAGAACTAAAATACTTTATGATCGATCATCACTTAACTCCAGAGCAAGTGATAAGTTTGAATTCTCAGCTCGTCTATAACGGAGGAAATATAGAGCTATTGAAAAATACAAATATATTTAACGCTACATTTAACATATGCTACAAGGATGGTTATGGAACAATTAACGATCTCAGATTGGGATATCTGTCTTCAGCTCCAGTGGATTGGAATAAAATCAATGCTGCATGGGGCCAATTTCTCTTCTTCTCTTAGCATCACTTGCTAAGAGGTTGAATTTAAAAATTAAAAAATTTCGGCTCGTGCCGTTTGGAAATCAATTATACATTGAGATGACAGTGAAGAAAAAAAATATTATCACTTTTTGGTTACGGTAGTTTCAAATTTCGGTGGGATAACATATTCGACAGAGCGATGGTTGCCTTCCTCTATTCCTAACAGCAGCCGAAAGAATCAAAAAAAGGACAATCTGTAATTTGTTTTCCATACAAAATAGAAAGCTCAAGATTAGAAGACGATAGCACCGGTATTTCCTATTCGATAAAAATTCAATTCAATTGCGAAGAACATTGGACGAAATCTTTGAAGTTCTTCGTGACTGATTTAAAGTGGGCTCTGATGTCGTTGCCAATTTTAGACAGAGAGGGCGAAAGGTCGTCGAGGAGAAACGCGAGACACATTTGTCACTAAAGATAAAAGCATTTAAAGAATGCTAAATTTTTACCAAGAAATTAAATGTTCAAGTCACTTTTTTTTTTATAACTTTTTTAAACATATTTAACGCTACATTTCACATGTAGAGAAAGGTGAACTAGAAAAAGAGTTGGATTATCTCCTATTAGATGAAGAGAAGCTTAAATTTAAAATATCAATAGAAAAACAAGAAGAAAAGGAAATAACATTTGAATATGACTCTTTGTTGAAAAGAAATAAAGAATTGGTCGGAGAAGAACTAAAATACTTTATGATCGATCATCACCTAACTCCAGAGCAAGTGATAAGTTTGAATTCTCAGCTCGTCTATAACGGAGGAAATATAGAGCCATTAAAAAATACAAATATATTTAACGCTACATTTAACATATGCTACAAGGATGGTTATGGGACAATTAACGATCTCAGATTGGGATATCTGTCTTCAGCTCCAGTGGATTGGAAAAAAATCAATGCTGCATGGGGTAAATTTCTCTTCCTCTCTTAGATTAACTT
Organism: Rhaphigaster nebulosa; assembly: GCA_948150685.1. Lineage (NCBI taxonomy): Eukaryota > Metazoa > Arthropoda > Insecta > Hemiptera > Pentatomidae > Rhaphigaster > Rhaphigaster nebulosa. The sequence continues at coordinate 239,283,495 of OX411306.1, read as the reverse complement.
GCTAAGAGGATGAATTTAAAATTTAAAAAATTCGGCTCGTGCCGTTTGGAAGCCAATTATCCATTGAGATGACAGTGGAGAAAAAAAATATTACCACTTTTTAGTTACGGTAGTTTCAAATTTCGGTGGGATAACATATTCGACAGAGCGATGGTTGCCTTCCTCGATTGCTTACAGCAGCCGAAAGAATAAAAAAAAGGACAATCTGTAATTTGTTTTCCATACAAAATAGAACGCTCTAGATTAGAAGACAATAGCACCGGTATTTCCTATTCGATAAAAATTCAATTCAATTGCGAAGAACATTGGACGAAATCTTTGAAGTTCTTCGTGACTGATTTAAAGTGGGCTCTGATGTCGTTGCCAATTTTAGACAGAGAGGGCGAAAGGTCGTCGAGGAGGAACGCGAGACCCATTTGTCACTAAAGATAAAAGCATTTAAAGAATGCTAAATTTTTACCAAGAAATTAAATGTTCAAGTCACTTTTTTGTTTATAACTTTTTTTAAATATATTTAACGCTACATTTCACATGTAGAGAAAGGAGAACTAGAAAAAGAGTTGGATTATCTCCTATTAGAAGAAGAGAAGCTTAAATTTAAAATATCAATAGAAAAACAAGAAGAAAAGGAAATAACATTTGAATATGACTCTTTGTTGAAAAGAAATAAAGAATTGGTCGGAGAAGAACTAAAATACTTTATGATTGATCATCACCTAACTCCAGAGCAAGTGATAAGTTTGAATTCTCAGCTCGTCTATAACGGAGGAAATATAGAGCTATTGAAAAATACAAATATATTTAACGCTACATTTAACATATGCTACAAGGATGGTTATGGGACAATTAACGATCTCAGATTGGGATATCTGTCTTCAGCTCCAGTGGATTGGAAAAAAATCAATGCTGCATGGGGCAAATTTCTCTTCTTCTCTTAGCATCACTTGCTAAGAGGATGAGTTTAAAATTTAAAAAATTCGGCTCGTGCCGTTTGGAAGCCAATTATACATTGAGCTGACAGTGGAGAAAAAATATATTACCACTTTTTGGTCACGGTAGTTTCAAATTTCGGTGGGATAACATATTCGACAGAGCGATGGTTGCCTTCCTCGATTGCTAACAGCAGCCGAAAGAATCAAAAAAAGGACAATTTGTAATTTGGTTTCCATACAAAAAAGGAAGCTCAAGATTAGAAGACGATAGCATGACTCTTTGTTGAAAAGAAATAAAGAATTGGTCGGAGAAGAACTATAATACTTTATGATCGATCATCACTTAACTCCAGAGCAAGTGATAAGTTTGAATTCTCAGCTCGTCTATAACGGAGGAAATATAGAGCTATTGAAAAAGACAAATATATTTAACGCTACATTCAACATATGCTACAAGGATGGTTATGGGACAATTAACGATCTCAGATTGGGATATCTGTCTTCAGCTCCAGTGGATTGGAAAAAAATCAATGCTGCATGAGGCAAATTTCTCTTCTTCTCTTAGCATCACTTGCTAAGAGGATGAGTTTAAAATTTAAAAAATTCGACTCGTGCCGTATCGAAGCCTATTATACATTGAGCTGACAGTGTAGAAAAAAAATATTACCACTTTTTGGTTACGGTAGTTTCAAATTTCGGTGGGATAACATATTCGACAGAGCGATGGTTGCCTTCCTCGATTGCTAACAGCAGCCGAAAGAATCAAAAAAAGGACAATCTGTAATTTGTTTTCCATACAAAATAGAATGCTCAAGATTAAACGACGATAGCACCGGTATTTCCTATTCGATAAAAATTCAATTCAATTGCGAAGAACATTGGACGAAATCTTTGAAGTTCTTCCTGACTGATTTAAAGTGGGCTCTGATGTCGTTGCCAATTTTAGACAGCGAGGGCGAAAGGTCGTCGAGGAGAAACGCGAGACCCATTTGTCACTAAAGATAAATGCATTTAAAGAATGCTAAATTTTTACCAAGAAATTAAATGTTCAATTCACTTTTTTTTTTATAACTTTTTTTAAATATATTTAACGCTACATTTCACATGTAGAGAAAGGAGAACTAGAAAAAGAGTTGGATTATCTCCTATTAGAAGTAGAGAAGCTTAAATTTAATATATCAATAGAAAAACAAGAAGAAAAGGAAATAACATTTGAATATGACTCTTTGTTGAAAAGAAATAAAGAATTGGTCGGAGAAGAACTAAAATACTTAATGATCGATCATCACTTAACTCCAGAGCAAGTGATAAGTTTGAATTCTCAGCTCGTCTATAACGGAGGAAATATAGAGCTATTGAAAAATACAAATATATTTAACGCTACATTTAACATATGCTACAAGGATGGTTATGGAACAATTAACGATCTCAGATTGGGATATCTGTCTTCAGCTCCAGTGGATTGGAATAAAATCAATGCTGCATGGGGCCAATTTCTCTTCTTCTCTTAGCATCACTTGCTAAGAGGTTGAATTTAAAAATTAAAAAATTTCGGCTCGTGCCGTTTGGAAATCAATTATACATTGAGATGACAGTGAAGAAAAAAAATATTATCACTTTTTGGTTACGGTAGTTTCAAATTTCGGTGGGATAACATATTCGACAGAGCGATGGTTGCATTCCTCTATTCCTAACAGCAGCCGAAAGAATCAAAAAAAGGACAATCTGTAATTTGTTTTCCATACAAAATAGAAAGCTCAAGATTAGAAGACGATAGCACCGGTATTTCCTATTCGATAAAAATTCAATTCAATTGCGAAGAACGTTGGACGAAATCTTTGAAGTTCTTCGTGACTGATTTAAAGTGGGCTCTGATGTCGTTGCCAATTTTAGACAGAGAGGGCGAAAGGTCGTCGAGGAGAAACGCGAGACACATTTGTTACTAAAGATAAAAGCATTTAAAGAATGCTAAATTTTTACCAAGAAATTAAATGTTCAAGTCACTTTTTTTTTATAACTTTTTTAAATATATTTAACGCTACATTTCACATGTAGAGAAAGGTGAACTAGAAAAAGAGTTGGATTATCTCCTATTAGATGAAGAGAAGCTTAAATTTAAAATATCAATAGAAAAACAAGAAGAAAAGGAAATAACATTTGAATATGACTCTTTGTTGAAAAGAAATAAAGAATTGGTCGGAGAAGAACTAAAATACTTTATGATCGATCATCACCTAACTCCAGAGCAAGTGATAAGTTTGAATTCTCAGCTCGTCTATAACGGAGGAAATATAGAGCTATTGAAAAATACAAATATATTTAACGCTACATTTAACATATGCTACAAGGATGGTCATGGGACAATTAACGATCTCAGATTGGGATATCTGTCTTCAGCTCCAGTGGATTGGAAAAAAATCAATGCTGCATGGGGTAAATTTCTCTTCCTCTCTTAGATTAACTTGCTAAGAGGATGAATTTAAAATTTAAAAAATTCGGCTCGTGCCGTTTGGAAGCCAATTATCCATTGAGATGACAGTGGAGAAAAAAAATATTACCACTTTTTAGTTACGGTAGTTTCAAATTTCGGTGGGATAACATATTCGACAGAGCGATGGTTGCCTTCCTCGATTGCTTACAGCAGCCGAAAGAATAAAAAAAAGGACAATCTGTAATTTGTTTTCCATACAAAATAGAACGCTCTAGATTAGAAGACAATAGCACCGGTATTTCCTATTCGATAAAAATTCAATTCAATTGCGAAGAACATTGGACGAAATCTTTGAAGTTCTTCGTGACTGATTTAAAGTGGGCTCTGATGTCGTTGCCAATTTTAGACAGAGAGGGCGAAAGGTCGTCGAGGAGGAACGCGAGTCCCATTTGTCACTAAAGATAAAAGCATTTAAAGAATGCTAAATTTTGACCAAGAAATTAAATGTTCATGTCACTTTTTTGTTTATAACTTTTTTTAAATATATTTAACGCTACATTTCACATGTAGAGAAAGGAGAACTAGAAAAAGAGTTGGATTATCTCCTATTAGAAGAAGAGAAGCTTAAATTTAAAATATCAATAGAAAAACAAGAAGAAAAGGAAATAACATTTGAATATGACTCTTTGTTGAAAAGAAATAAAGAATTGGTCGGAGAAGAACTAAAATACTTTATGATCGATCATCACCTAACTCCAGAGCAAGTGATAAGTTTGAATTCTCAGCTCGTCTATAACGGAGGAAATATAGAGCTATTGAAAAATACAAATATATTTAACGCTACATTTAACATATGCTACAAGGATGGTTATGGGACAATTAACGATCTCAGATTGGGATATCTGTCTTCAGCTCCAGTGGATTGGAAAAAAATCAATGCTGCATGGGGTAAATTTCTCTTCCTCTCTTAGATTAACTTGCTAAGAGGATGAATTTAAAATTTAAAAAATTCGGCTCGTGCCGTTTGGAAGCCAATTATCCATTGAGATGACAGTGGAGAAAAAAAATATTACCACTTTTTAGTTACGGTAGTTTCAAATTTCGGTGGGATAACATATTCGACAGAGCGATGGTTGCCTTCCTCGATTTCTTACAGCAGCCGAAAGAATCAAAAAAAGGACAATCTGTAATTTGTTTTCCATACAAAATAGAACGCTCTAGATTAGAAGACAATAGCACCGGTATTTCCTATTCGATAAAAATTCAATTCAATTGCGAAGAACATTGGACGAAATCTTTGAAGTTCTTCGTGACTGATTTAAAGTGGGCTCTGATGTCGTTGCCAATTTTAGACAGAGAGGGCGAAAGGTCGTCGAGGAGGAACGCGAGACCCATTTGTCACTAAAGATAAAAGCATTTAAAGAATGCTAAATTTTGACCAAGAAATTAAATGTTCAAGTCACTTTTTTGTTTATAACTTTTTTTAAATATATTTAACGCTACATTTCACATGTAGAGAAAGGAGAACTAGAAAAAGAGTTGGATTATCTCCTATTAGAAGAAGAGAAGCTTAAATTTAAAATATCAATAGAAAAACAAGAAGAAAAGGAAATAACATTTGAATATGACTCTTTGTTGAAAAGAAATAAAGAATTGGTCGGAGAAGAACTAAAATACTTTATGATCGATCATCACCTAACTCCAGAGCAAGTGATAAGTTTGAATTCTCAGCTCGTCTATAACGGAGGAAATATAGAGCTATTGAAAAATACAAATATATTTAACGCTACATTTAACATATGCTACAAGGATGGTTATGGGACAATTAACGATCTCAGATTGGGATATCTGTCTTCAGCTCCAGTGGATTGGAAAAAAATCAATGCTGCATGGGGCAAATTTCTCTTCTTCTCTTAGCATCACTTGCTAAGAGGATGAGTTTAAAATTTAAAAAATTCGGCTCGTGCCGTTTGGAAGCCAATTATACATTGAGCTGACAGTGGAGAAAAAATATATTACCACTTTTTGGTCACGGTAGTTTCAAATTTCGGTGGGATAACATATTCGACAGAGCGATGGTTGCCTTCCTCGATTGCTAACAGCAGCCGAAAGAATCAAAAAAAGGACAATTTGTAATTTGTTTTCCATACAAAAAAGGAAGCTCAAGATTAGAAGACGATAGCATGACTCTTTGTTGAAAAGAAATAAAGAATTGGTCGGAGAAGAACTATAATACTTTATGATCGATCATCACTTAACTCCAGAGCAAGTGATAAGTTTGAATTCTCAGCTCGTCTATAACGGAGGAAATATAGAGCTATTGAAAAAGACAAATATATTTAACGCTACATTCAACATATGCTACAAGGATGGTTATGGGACAATTAACGATCTCAGATTGGGATATCTGTCTTCAGCTCCAGTGGATTGGAAAAAAATCAATGCTGCATGAGGCAAATTTCTCTTCTTCTCTTAGCATCACTTGCTAAGAGGATGAGTTTAAAATTTAAATAATTCGACTCGTGCCGTATCGAAGCCTATTATACATTGAGCTGACAGTGTAGAAAAAAAATATTACCACTTTTTGGTTACGGTAGTTTCAAATTTCGGTGGGATAACATATTCGACAGAGCGATGGTTGCCTTCCTCGATTGCTAACAGCAGCCGAAAGAATCAAAAAAAGGACAATCTGTAATTTGTTTTCCATACAAAATAGAATGCTCAAGATTAGATGACGATAGCACCGGTATTTCCTATTCGATAAAAATTCAATTCAATTGCGAAGAACATTGGACGAAATCTTTGAAGTTCTTTCTGACTGATTTAAAGTGGGCTCTGATGTCGTTGCCAATTTTAGACAGCGAGGGCGAAAGGTCGTCGAGGAGAAACGCGAGACCCATTTGTCACTAAAGATAAATGCATTTAAAGAATGCTAAATTTTTACCAAGAAATTAAATGTTCAATTCACTTTTTTTTTTATAACTTTTTTTAAATATATTTAACGCTACATTTCACATGTAGAGAAAGGAGAACTAGAAAAAGAGTTGGATTATCTCCTATTAGAAGTAGAGAAGCTTAAATTTAATATATCAATAGAAAAACAAGAAGAAAAGGAAATAACATTTGAATATGACTCTTTGTTGAAAAGAAATAAAGAATTGGTCGGAGAAGAACTAAAATACTTAATGATCGATCATCACTTAACTCCAGAGCAAGGGATAAGTTTGAATTCTCAGCTCGTCTATAACGGAGGAAATATAGAGCTATTGAAAAATACAAATATATTTAACGCTACATTTAACATATGCTACAAGGATGGTTATGGAACAATTAACGATCTCAGATTGGGATATCTGTCTTCAGCTCCAGTGGATTGGAATAAAATCAATGCTGCATGGGGCCAATTTCTCTTCTTCTCTTAGCATCACTTGCTAAGAGGTTGAATTTAAAAATTAAAAAATTTCGGCTCGTGCCGTTTGGAAATCAATTATACATTGAGATGACAGTGAAGAAAAAAAATATTATCACTTTTTGGTTACGGTAGTTTCAAATTTCGGTGGGATAACATATTCGACAGAGCGATGGTTGCCTTCCTCTATTCCTAACAGCAGCCGAAAGAATCAAAAAAAGGACAATCTGTAATTTGTTTTCCATACAAAATAGAAAGCTCAAGATTAGAAGACGATAGCACCGGTATTTCCTATTCGATAAAAATTCAATTCAATTGCGAAGAACGTTGGACGAAATCTTTGAAGTTCTTCGTGACTGATTTAAAGTGGGCTCTGATGTCGTTGCCAATTTTAGACAGAGAGGGCGAAAGGTCGTCGAGGAGAAACGCGAGACACATTTGTCACTAAAGATAAAAGCATTTAAAGAATGCTAAATTTTTACCAAGAAATTAAATGTTCAAGTCACTTTTTTTTTTATAACTTTTTTAAATATATTTAACGCTACATTTCACATGTAGAGAAAGGTGAACTAGAAAAAGAGTTGGATTATCTCCTATTAGATGAAGAGAAGCTTAAATTTAAAATATCAATAGAAAAACAAGAAGAAAAGGAAATAACATTTGAATATGACTCTTTGTTGAAAAGAAATAAAGAATTGGTCGGAGAAGAACTAAAATACTTTATGATCGATCATCACCTAACTCCAGAGCAAGTGATAAGTTTGAATTCTCAGCTCGTCTATAACGGAGGAAATATAGAGCTATTGAAAAATACAAATATATTTAACGCTACATTTAACATATGCTACAAGGATGGTCATGGGACAATTAACGATCTCAGATTGGGATATCTGTCTTCAGCTCCAGTGGATTGGAAAAAAATCAATGCTGCATGGGGTAAATTTCTCTTCCTCTCTTAGATTAACTTGCTAAGAGGATGAATTTAAAATTTAAAAAATTCGGCTCGTGCCGTTTGGAAGCCAATTATCCATTGAGATGACAGTGTAGAAAAAAAATATTACCACTTTTTGGTTACGGTAGTTTCAAATTTCGGTGGGATAACATATTCGACAGAGCGATGGTTGCCTTCCTCGATTGCTAACAGCAGCCGAAAGAATCAAAAAAAGGACAATCTGTAATTTGTTTTCCATACAAAATAGAATGCTCAAGATTAGATGACGATAGCACCGGTATTTCCTATTCGATAAAAATTCAATTCAATTGCGAAGAACATTGGACGAAATCTTTGAAGTTCTTCGTGACTGATTTAAAGTGGGCTCTGATGTCGTTGCCAATTTTAGACAGAGAGGGCGAAAGGTCGTCGAGGAGGAACGCGAGACCCATTTGTCACTAAAGATAAAAGCATTTAAAGAATGCTAAATTTTGACCAAGAAATTAAATGTTCAAGTCACTTTTTTGTTTATAACTTTTTTTAAATATATTTAACGCTACATTTCACATGTAGAGAAAGGAGAACTAGAAAAAGAGTTGGATTATCTCCTATTAGAAGAAGAGAAGCTTAAATTTAAAATATCAATAGAAAAACAAGAAGAAAAGGAAATAACATTTGAATATGACTCTTTGTTGAAAAGAAATAAAGAATTGGTCGGAGAAGAACTAAAATACTTTATGATCGATCATCACCTAACTCCAGAGCAAGTGATAAGTTTGAATTCTCAGCTCGTCTATAACGGAGGAAATATAGAGCTATTGAAAAATACAAATATATTTAACGCTACATTCAACATATGCTACAAGGATGGTTATGGGACAATTAACGATCTCAGATTGGGATATCTGTCTTCAGCTCCAGTGGATTGGAAAAAAATCAATGCTGCATGGGGCAAATTTCTCTTCTTCTCTTAGATTAACTTGCTAAGAGGATGAATTTAAAATTTAAAAAATTCGGCTCGTGCCGTTTGGAAGCCAATTATCCATTGAGATGACAGTGGAGAAAAAAAATATTACCACTTTTTAGTTACGGTAGTTTCAAATTTCGGTGGGATAACATATTCGACAGAGCGATGGTTGCCTTCCTCGATTGCTTACAGCAGCCGAAAGAATCAAAAAAAGGACAATCTGTAATTTGTTTTCCATACAAAATAGAACGCTCTAGATTAGAAGACGATAGCACCGGTATTTCCTATTCGATAAAAATTCAATTCAATTGCGAAGAACATTGGACGAAATCTTTGAAGTTCTTCGTGACTGATTTAAAGTGGGCTCTGATGTCGTTGCCAATTTTAGACAGAGAGGGCGAAAGGTCGTCGAGGAGGAACGCGAGACCCATTTGTCACTAAAGATAAAAGCATTTAAAGAATGCTAAATTTTGACCAAGAAATTAAATGTTCAAGTCACTTTTTTGTTTATAACTTTTTTTAAATATATTTAACGCTACATTTCACATGTAGAGAAAGGAGAACTAGAAAAAGAGTTGGATTATCTCCTATTAGAAGAAGAGAAGCTTAAATTTAAAATATCAATAGAAAAACAAGAAGAAAAGGAAATAACATTTGAATATGACTCTTTGTTGAAAAGAAATAAAGAATTGGTCGGAGAAGAACTAAAATACTTTATGATCGATCATCACCTAACTCCAGAGCAAGTGATAAGTTTGAATTCTCAGCTCGTCTATAACGGAGGAAATATAGAGCTATTGAAAAATACAAATATATTTAACGCTACATTTAACATATGCTACAAGGATGGTTATGGGACAATTAACGATCTCAGATTGGGATATCTGTCTTCAGCTCCAGTGGATTGGAAAAAAATCAATGCTGCATGGGGCAAATTTCTCTTCTTCTCTTAGATTAACTTGCTAAGAGGATGAATTTAAAATTTAAAAAATTCGGCTCGTGCCGTTTGGAAGCCAATTATCCATTGAGATGACAGTGGAGAAAAAAAATATTACCACTTTTTAGTTACGGTAGTTTCAAATTTCGGTGGGATAACATATTCGACAGAGCGATGGTTGCCTTCCTCGATTGCTTACAGCAGCCGAAAGAATCAAAAAAAGGACAATCTGTAATTTGTTTTCCATACAAAATAGAACGCTCTAGATTAGAAGACGATAGCACCGGTATTTCCTATTCGATAAAAATTCAATTCAATTGCGAAGAACATTGGACGAAATCTTTGAAGTTCTTCGTGACTGATTTAAAGTGGGCTCTGATGTCGTTGCCAATTTTAGACAGAGAGGGCGAAAGGTCGTCGAGGAGGAACGCGAGACCCATTTGTCACTAAAGATAAAAGCATTTAAAGAATGCTAAATTTTGACCAAGAAATTAAATGTTCAAGTCACTTTTTTGTTTATAACTTTTTTTAAATATATTTAACGCTACATTTCACATGTAGAGAAAGGAGAACTAGAAAAAGAGTTGGATTATCTCCTATTAGAAGAAGAGAAGCTTAAATTTAAAATATCAATAGAAAAACAAGAAGAAAAGGAAATAACATTTGAATATGACTCTTTGTTGAAAAGAAATAAAGAATTGGTCGGAGAAGAACTAAAATACTTTATGATCGATCATCACCTAACTCCAGAGCAAGTGATAAGTTTGAATTCTCAGCTCGTCTATAACGGAGGAAATATAGAGCTATTGAAAAATACAAATATATTTAACGCTACATTTAACATATGCTACAAGGATGGTTATGGGACAATTAACGATCTCAGATTGGGATATCTGTCTTCAGCTCCAGTGGATTGGAAAAAAATCAATGCTGCATGGGGCAAATTTCTCTTCTTCTCTTAGATTAACTTGCTAAGAGGATGAATTTAAAATTTAAAAAATTCGGCTCGTGCCGTTTGGAAGCCAATTATCCATTGAGATGACAGTGGAGAAAAAAAATATTACCACTTTTTAGTTACGGTAGTTTCAAATTTCGGTGGGATAACATATTCGACAGAGCGATGGTTGCCTTCCTCGATTGCTTACAGCAGCCGAAAGAATCAAAAAAAGGACAATCTGTAATTTGTTTTCCATACAAAATAGAACGCTCTAGATTAGAAGACGATAGCACCGGTATTTCCTATTCGATAAAAATTCAATTCAATTGCGAAGAACATTGGACGAAATCTTTGAAGTTCTTCGTGACTGATTTAAAGTGGGCTCTGATGTCGTTGCCAATTTTAGACAGAGAGGGCGAAAGGTCGTCGAGGAGGAACGCGAGACCCATTTGTCACTAAAGATAAAAGCATTTAAAGAATGCTAAATTTTGACCAAGAAATTAAATGTTCAAGTCACTTTTTTGTTTATAACTTTTTTTAAATATATTTAACGCTACATTTCACATGTAGAGAAAGGAGAACTAGAAAAAGAGTTGGATTATCTCCTATTAGAAGAAGAGAAGCTTAAATTTAAAATATCAATAGAAAAACAAGAAGAAAAGGAAATAACATTTGAATATGACTCTTTGTTGAAAAGAAATAAAGAATTGGTCGGAGAAGAACTAAAATACTTTATGATCGATCATCACCTAACTCCAGAGCAAGTGATAAGTTTGAATTCTCAGCTCGTCTATAACGGAGGAAATATAGAGCTATTGAAAAATACAAATATATTTAACGCTACATTTAACATATGCTACAAGGATGGTTATGGGACAATTAACGATCTCAGATTGGGATATCTGTCTTCAGCTCCAGTGGATTGGAAAAAAATCAATGCTGCATGGGGCAAATTTCTCTTCTTCTCTTAGCATCACTTGCTAAGAGGATGATCTTAAAATTTAATAAATTCGTCTCGTGCCGTTTGGAAGCCAATTATCCATTGAGATGACAGTGTAGAAAAAAAATATTACCACTTTTTGGTTACGGTAGTTTCAAATTTCGGTGGGATAACATATTCGACAGAGCGATGGTTGCCTTCCTCGATTGCTAACAGCCGAAAGAATCAAAAAAAGGACAATCTGTAATTTGTTTTCCATACAAAATAGAATGCTCAAGATTAGATGACGATAGCACCGGTATTTCCTATTCGATAAAAATTCAATTCAATTGCGAAGAACATTGGACGAAATCTTTGAAGTTCTTCGTGACTGATTTAAAGTGGGCTCTGATGTCGTTGCCAATTTTAGACAGAGAGGGCGAAAGGTCATCGAGGAGGAACGCGAGACCCATTTGTCACTAAAGATAAAAGCATTTAAAGAATGCTAAATTTTGACCAAGAAATTAAATGTTCAAGTCACTTTTTTGTTTATAACTTTTTTTAAATATATTTAACGCTACATTTCACATGTAGAGAAAGGAGAACTAGAAAAAGAGTTGGATTATCTCCTATTAGAAGAAGAGAAGCTTAAATTTAAAATATCAATAGAAAAACAAGAAGAAAAGGAAATAACATTTGAATATGACTCTTTGTTGAAAAGAAATAAAGAATTGGTCGGAGAAGAACTAAAATACTTTATGATCGATCATCACCTAACTCCAGAGCAAGTGATAAGTTTGAATTCTCAGCTCGTCTATAACGGAGGAAATATAGAGCTATTGAAAAATACAAATATATTTAACGCTACATTTAACATATGCTACAAGGATGGTTATGGGACAATTAACGATCTCAGATTGGGATATCTGTCTTCAGCTCCAGTGGATTGGAAAAAAATCAATGCTGCATGGGGCAAATTTCTCTTCTTCTCTTAGCATCACTTGCTAAGAGGATGATCTTAAAATTTAATAAATTCGTCTCGTGCCGTTTGGAAGCCAATTATCCCTTGAGATGACAGTGTAGAAAAAAAATATTACCACTTTTTGGTTACGGTAGTTTCAAATTTCGGTGGGATAACATATTCGACAGAGCGATGGTTGCCTTCCTCGATTGCTAACAGCCGAAAGAATCAAAAAAAGGACAATCTGTAATTTGTTTTCCATACAAAATAGAATGCTCAAGATTAGATGACGATAGCACCGGTATTTCCTATTCGATAAAAATTCAATTCAATTGCGAAGAACATTGGACGAAATCTTTGAAGTTCTTCGTGACTGATTTAAAGTGGGCTCTGATGTCGTTGCCAATTTTAGACAGAGAGGGCGAAAGGTCGTCGAGGAGGAACGCGAGACCCATTTGTCACTAAAGATAAAAGCATTTAAAGAATGCTAAATTTTGACCAAGAAATTAAATGTTCAAGTCACTTTTTTGTTTATAACTTTTTTTAAATATATTTAACGCTACATTTCACATGTAGAGAAAGGAGAACTAGAAAAAGAGTTGGATTATCTCCTATTAGAAGAAGAGAAGCTTAAATTTAAAATATCAATAGAAAAACAAGAAGAAAAGGAAATAACATTTGAATATGACTCTTTGTTGAAAAGAAATAAAGAATTGGTCGGAGAAGAACTAAAATACTTTATGATCGATCATCACCTAACTCCAGAGCAAGTGATAAGTTTGAATTCTCAGCTCGTCTATAACGGAGGAAATATAGAGCTATTGAAAAATACAAATATATTTAACGCTACATTTAACATATGCTACAAGGATGGTTATGGGACAATTAACGATCTCAGATTGGGATATCTGTCTTCAGCTCCAGTGGATTGGAAAAAAATCAATGCTGCATGGGGCAAATTTCTCTTCTTCTCTTAGCATCACTTGCTAAGAGGATGATCTTAAAATTTAATAAATTCGTCTCGTGCCGTTTGGAAGCCAATTATGCATTGAGATGACAGTGGAGAAAAAAAATATTACCACTTTTTGGTTCCGGTAGTTTCAAATTTCGATGGGATAACATATTCGACTGAGCGATGGTTGCCTTCCTCGATTGCTAACAGCAGCCGAAAGAATCAAAAAAAGGACAATCTGTAATTTGTTTTCCATACAAAATAGAAAGCTCAAGATTAGAAGACGATAGCATGACTCTTTGTTGAAAAGAAATCAAGAATTGGTCGGAGAAGAACTAAAATACTTTATGATCGATCATCACTTAACTCCAGAGCAAGTGATAAGTTTGAATTCTCAGCTCGTCTATAACGGAGGAAATATAGAGCTATTGAAAAATACAAATATATTTAACGCTACATTTAACATATGCTACAAGGATGGTTATGGGACAATTAACGATCTCAGATTGGGATATCTGTCTTCAGCTCCAGTGGATTGGAAAAAAATCAATGCTGCATGGGGTAAATTTCTCTTCATCTTTATCACATTAGCATCACTTGCTAAGAGGATAAATTTAAAAAATTCGGCTCGTGCCGTTTGGAAGCCAATTATACATTGAGATGACAGTGGAGAAAAAAAATATTACCACTTTTTGGTCACGGTAGTTTCAAATTTCGGTGGGATAACATATTCGACAGAGCGATGGTTGCCTTCCTCGATTGCTTACAGCAGCCGAAAGAATCAAAATAAGGACAATCTGTAATTTGTTTTCCATACAAAATAGAAAGCTCAAGATTAGATGACGATAGCACCGGTATTTCCTATTCGATAAAAATTCAATTCAATTGCGAAGAACATTGGACGAAATCTTTGAAGTTCTTCGTGACTGATTTAAAGTGGGCTCTGATGTCGTTGCCAATTTTAGACAGAGAGGGCGAAAGGTCGTCGAGGAGAAACGCGAGACCCATTTGTCACTAAAGATAAATCCATTTAAAGAATGCTAAATTTTTACCAAGAAATTAAATGTTCAAGTAACTTTTTTTTTTATAACTTTTTTTAAATATATTTAACGCTACATTTCACATGTAGAGAAAGGAGAACTAGAAAAAGAGTTGGATTATCTCCTATTAGAAGAAGAGAAGCTTAAATTTAAAATATCAATAGAAAAACAAGAAGAAAAGGAAATAACATTTGAATATGACTCTTTGTTGAAAAGAAATAAAGAATTGGTCGGAGAAGAACTAAAATACTTTATGATCGATCATCACCTAACTCCAGAGCAGGTGATAAGTTTGAATTCTCAGCTCGTCTATAACGGAGGAAATATAGAGCTATTGAAAAATACAAATATATTTAACGCTACATTTAACATATGCTACAAGGATGGTTATGGGACAATTAACGATCTCAGATTGGGATATCTGTCTTCAGCTCCAGTGGATTGGAAAATAATCAACGCTGCATGGGGCAAATTGCTCTTCTTCTCTTAGCATCACTTGCTAAGAGGATGAATTTAAAATTTAAAAAATTCGGCTCGTGCCGTTTGGAAACCAATTATGCATTGAGATGACAGTGAGAAAAAAAATATTACCACTTTTTGGTTCCGGTAGTTTCAAATTACGGTGGGATAACATATTCGACTGAGCGATGGTTGCCTTCCTCGATTGCTAAAAGCAGCCGAAAGAATCAAAAAAAGGACAATCTGTAATTTGTTTTCCATACAAAATAGAAAGCTCAAGATTAGAAGACGATAGCATGACTCTTTGTTGAAAAGAAATCAAGAATTGGTCGGAGAAGAACTAAAATACTTTATGATCGATCATTACTTAACTCCAGAGCAAGTGATAAGTTTGAATTCTCAGCTCGTCTATAACGGAGGAAATATAGAGCTATTGAAAAATACAAATATATTTAACGCTATATTTAACATATGCTACAAGGATGGTTATGGGACAATTAACGATCTCAGATTGGGATATCTGTCTTCAGCTCCAGTGGATTGGAAAAAAATCAATGCTGCATGGGGTAAATTTCTCTTCATCTTTATCACATTAGCATCACTTGCTAAGAGGATGAATTTAAAATTTAAAAAATTCGGCTCGTGCCGTTTGGAAGCCAATTATACATTGAGATGACAGTGGAGAAAAAAAATATTACCACTTTTTGGTCACGGTAGTTTCAATTTTCGGTGGGATAACATATTCGACAGAGCGATGGTTGCCTTCCTCGATTGCTTACAGCAGCCGAAAGAATCAAAATAAGGACAATCTGTAATTTGTTTTCCATACAAAATAGAAAGCTCAAGATTAGATGACGATAGCACCGGTATTTCCTATTCGATAAAAATTCAATTCAATTGCGAAGAACATTGGACGAAATCTTTGAAGTTCTTCGTGACTGATTTAAAGTGGGCTCTGATGTCGTTGCCAATTTTAGACAGAGAGGGCGAAAGGTCGTCGAGGAGAAACGCGAGACCCATTTGTCACTAAAGATAAATGCATTTAAAGAATGCTAAATTTTTACCAAGAAATTAAATGTTCAAGTAACTTTTTTTTTTATAACTTTTTTTAAATATATTTAACGCTACATTTCACATGTAGAGAAAGGAGAACTAGAAAAAAAGATGGATTATCTCCTATTAGAAGAAGAGAAGCTTAAATTTAAAATATCAATAGAAAAACAAGAAGAAAAGGAAATAACATTTGAATATGACTCTTTGTTGAAAAGAAATAAAGAATTGGTCGGAGAAGAACTAAAATACTTTATGATCGATCATCACCTAACTCCAGAGCAGGTGATAAGTTTGAATTCTCAGCTCGTCTATAACGGAGGAAATATAGAGCTATTGAAAAATACAAATATATTTAACGCTACATTTAACATATGCTACAAGGATGGTTATGGGACAATTAACGATCTCAGATTGGGATATCTGTCTTCAGCTCCAGTGGATTGGAAAATAATCAATGCTGCATGGGGCAAATTGCTCTTCTTCTCTTAGCATCACTTGCTAAGAGGATGAATTTAAAATTTAAAAAATTCGGCTCGTGCCGTTTGGAAACCAATTATACATTGAGATGACAGTGGAGAAAAAAAATATTACAACTTTTTAGTTACGGTAGTTTCAAATTACGGTGGGATAACATATTCGACTGAGCGATGGTTGCCTTCCTCGATTGCTAAAAGCAGCCGAAAGAATCAAAAAAAGGACAATCTGTAATTTGTTTTCCATACAAAATAGAAAGCTCAAGATTAGAAGACGATAGCATGACTCTTTGTTGAAAAGAAATCAAGAATTGGTCGGAGAAGAACTAAAATACTTTATGATCGATCATTACTTAACTCCAGAGCAAGTGATAAGTTTGAATTCTCAGCTCGTCTATAACGGAGGAAATATAGAGCTATTGAAAAATACAAATATATTTAACGCTATATTTAACATATGCTACAAGGATGGTTATGGGACAATTAACGATCTCAGATTGGGATATCTGTCTTCAGCTCCAGTGGATTGGAAAAAAATCAATGCTGCATGGGGTAAATTTCTCTTCATCTTTATCACATTAGCATCACTTGCTAAGAGGATGAATTTAAAATTTAAAAAATTCGGCTCGTGCCGTTTGGAAGCCAATTATACATTGAGATGACAGTGGAGAAAAAAAATATTACCACTTTTTGGTCACGGTAGTTTCAATTTTCGGTGGGATAACATATTCGACAGAGCGATGGTTGCCTTCCTCGATTGCTTACAGCAGCCGAAAGAATCAAAATAAGGACAATCTGTAATTTGTTTTCCATACAAAATAGAAAGCTCAAGATTAGATGACGATAGCACCGGTATTTCCTATTCGATAAAAATTCAATTCAATTGCGAAGAACATTGGACGAAATCTTTGAAGTTCTTCGTGACTGATTTAAAGTGGGCTCTGATGTCGTTGCCAATTTTAGACAGAGAGGGCGAAAGGTCGTCGAGGAGAAACGCGAGACCCATTTGTCACTAAAGATAAATGCATTTAAAGAATGCTAAATTTTTACCAAGAAATTAAAT
The DNA here is from genome assembly GCA_948150685.1 of Rhaphigaster nebulosa. Lineage (NCBI taxonomy): Eukaryota > Metazoa > Arthropoda > Insecta > Hemiptera > Pentatomidae > Rhaphigaster > Rhaphigaster nebulosa. The sequence goes on along the minus strand of OX411306.1, from coordinate 239,266,031 downwards.
GTTCAAGTAACTTTTTTTTTTATAACTTTTTTTAAATATATTTAACGCTACATTTCACATGTAGAGAAAGGAGAACTAGAAAAAAAGATGGATTATCTCCTATTAGAAGAAGAGAAGCTTAAATTTAAAATATCAATAGAAAAACAAGAAGAAAAGGAAATAACATTTGAATATGACTCTTTGTTGAAAAGAAATAAAGAATTGGTCGGAGAAGAACTAAAATACTTTATGATCGATCATCACCTAACTCCAGAGCAGGTGATAAGTTTGAATTCTCAGCTCGTCTATAACGGAGGAAATATAGAGCTATTGAAAAATACAAATATATTTAACGCTACATTTAACATATGCTACAAGGATGGTTATGGGACAATTAACGATCTCAGATTGGGATATCTGTCTTCAGCTCCAGTGGATTGGAAAATAATCAATGCTGCATGGGGCAAATTGCTCTTCTTCTCTTAGCATCACTTGCTAAGAGGATGAATTTAAAATTTAAAAAATTCGGCTCGTGCCGTTTGGAAACCAATTATACATTGAGATGACAGTGGAGAAAAAAAATATTACAACTTTTTAGTTACGGTAGTTTCAAATTTCGGTGGGATAACATATTCGACAGAGCGATGGTTGCCTTCCTCGATTGCTAAAAGCAGCCGAAAGAATCAAAAAAAGGACAATCTGTAATTTGTTTTCCATATAAAATAGAAAGCTCAAGATTAGAAGACGATAGCATGACTCTTTGTTGAATTGAAAAGAAATAAAGAATTGGTCGGAGAAGAACTAAAATACTTTATGATCGATCATTACTTAACTCCAGAGCAAGTGATAAGTTTGAATTCTCAGCTCGTCTATAACGGAGGAAATATAGAGCTATTGAAAAATACAAATATATTTAACGCTACATTTAACATATGCTACAAGGATGGTTATGGGACAATTAACGATCTCAGATTGGGATATCTGTCTTCAGCTCCAGTGGATTGGAAAAAAATCAATGCTGCATGGGGTAAATTTCTCTTCGTCTTTATCACATTAGCATCACTTGCTAAGAGGATGAATTTAAAATTTAAAAAATTCGGCTCGTGCCGTTTGGAAGCCAATTATACATTGAGATGACAGTGGAGAAAAAAAATATTACCACTTTTTGGTCACGGTAGTTTCAAATTTCGGTGGGATAACATATTCGACAGAGCGATGGTTGCCTTCCTCGATTGCTTACAGCAGCCGAAAGAATCAAAATAAGGACAATCTGTAATTTGTTTTCCATACAAAATAGAAAGCTCAAGATTAGATGACGATAGCACCGGTATTTCCTATTCGACAAAAATTCAATTCAATTGCGAAGAACATTGGACGAAATCTTTGAAGTTCTTCGTGACTGATTTAAAGTGGGCTCTGATGTCGTTGCCAATTTTAGACAGAGAGGGCGAAAGGTCGTCGAGGAGAAACGCGAGACCCATTTGTCACTAAAGATAAATGCATTTAAAGAATGCTAAATTTTTACCAAGAAATTAAATGTTCAAGTAACTTTTTTTTTTATAACTTTTTTTAAATATATTTAACGCTACATTTCACATGTAGAGAAAGGAGAACTAGAAAAAGAGTTGGATTATCTCCTATTAGAAGAAGAGAAGCTTAAATTTAAAATATCAATAGAAAAACAAGAAGAAAAGGAAATAACATTTGAATATGACTCTTTGTTGAAAAGAAATAAAGAATTGGTCGGAGAAGAACTAAAATACTTTATGATCGATCATCACCTAACTCCAGAGCAGGTGATAAGTTTGAATTCTCAGCTCGTCTATAACGGAGGAAATATAGAGTTATTGAAAAATACAAATATATTTAACGCTACATTTAACATATGCTACAAGGATGGTTATGGGACAATTAACGATCTCAGATTGGGATATCTGTCTTCAGCTCCAGTGGATTGGAAAAAAATCAATGCTGCATGGGGCAAATTTCTCTTCTTCTCTTAGCATCACTTGCTAAGAGGATGAATTTTAAATTTAAAAAATTCGGCTCGTGCCGTTTGGAAGCCAATAATACATTGAGCTGACAGTGGAGAAAAAAGATATTACCACTTTTTGGTTACGGTAGTTTCAAATTTCGGTGGGATAACATATTCGACAGAGCGATGGTTGCCTTCCTCGATTGCTAACAGCAGCCGAAAGAATCAAAAAAAGGACAATCTGTAATTTGTTTTCCATACAAAATAAAAAGCTCAAGATTAGAAGACGATAGCATGATTCTTTGTTGAAAAGAAATAAAGAATTGGTCGGAGAAGAACTAAAATACTTTATGATCGATCATCACTTAACTCCAGAGCAAATGATAAGTTTGAATTCTCAGCTCGTCTATAACTGAGGAAATATAGAGCTATCGAAAAAGACAAATATATTTAACGCTAGATTTAACATATGCTACAAGGATGGTTATGGGACAATTAACGATCTCAGATTGGGATATCTGTCTTCAGCTCCAGTGGATTAGAAAAAAATCAATGCTGCATGGGGCAAATTTCTCTTCTTCTCTTAGCATCACTTGCTAAGAGGATGAATTTAAAATTTAAAAAATTCGGTCGTGCCGTTTGGAAGCCAATAATTCATTGAGCTGACAGTGGAGAAAAAATATATTACTACTTTTTGATTACGGTAGTTTCAAATTTCGGTGGGATAACATATTCGACAGAGCGATGGTTGCCTTCCTCGATTGCTAACAGCAGCCGAAAGAATCAAAAAAGGACAATCTGTAATTTGTTTTCCATACAAAATAGAAAGCTCAAGATTAGAAGTCGATAGCATGATTCTTTGTTGTAAAGAAATAAAGAATTGGTCGGAGAAGAACTAAAACACTTTATGATCGATCATCACTTAACTCCAGAGCAAGTGATAAGTTTGAATTCTCAGCTCGTCTATAACTGAGGAAATAAAGAGCTATCGAAAAAGACAAATATATTTAACGCTACATTAAACATATGCTACAAGGATGGTTATGGGACAATTAACGATCTCAGATTGGGATATCTGTCTTCAGCTCCAGTGGATTGGAAAAAAATCAATGCTGCATGGGGCAACTTTCTCTTCTTCTCTTAGCATCACTTGCTAAGAGGATGAATTTAAAATTTAAAAAATTCGGTCGTGCCGTTTGGAAGCCAATTATACATTGAGATGACAGTGGAGAAAAAAAATATTACCACCTTTTGGTTACGGTAGTTTCAAATTTCGGTGGGATAACATATTCGACAGAGCGATGGTTGCCTTCCTCGATTGCTAACAGCAGCCGAAAGAATCAAAAAAAGCACAATCTGTAATTTGTTTTCCATATAAAATAGAAAGCTCAAGATTAGAAGACGATAGCATGACTCTTTGTTGAAAAGAAATAAAGAATTGGTCGGAGAAGAACTAAAATACTATATGATCGATCATCACTTAACTCCAGAGCAAGTGATAAGTTTGAATTCTCAGCTCGTCTATAACTGAGGAAATATAGAGCTATCGAAAAAGACAAATATATTTAACGCTACATTTAACATATGCTACAAGGATGGTTATGGGACAATTAACGATCTCAGATTGGGATATCTGTCTTCAGCTCCAGTGGATTGGAAAAAAATCAATGCTGCATGGGGCAAATTTCTCTTCTTCTCTTAGCATCACTTGCTAAGAGGATGAATTTAAAATTTAAAAAATTCGGTCGTGCCGTTTGGAAGCCAATTAATTATACGTTGAGATGACAGTGGAGAAAAAAAATATTACCACTTTTTGGTTACGGTAGTTTCAAATTTCGGTGGGATAACATATTCGACAGAGCGATGGTTGCCTTCCTCGATTGCTAACAGCAGCCGAAAGAATCAAAAAAAGGACAATCTGTAATTTGTTTTCCATGCAAAATAGAAAGCTCAAGATTAGAAGACGATAGCATGATTCTTTGTTGAAAAGAAATAAAGAATTGGTCGGAGAAGAACTAAAATACTTTATGATCGATCATCACTTAACTCCAGAGCAAGTGATAAGGTTGAATTCTCAGCTCGTCTATAACTGAGGAAATATAGAGCTATAGAAAAAGACAAATATATTTAACGTTACATTTAACATATGCTACAAGGATGGTTATGGGACAATTAACGATCTCAGTTTGGGATATCTGTCTTCAGCTCCAGTGGATTGGAAAAAAATCAATTCTGCATGGGGCAAATTTCTCTTCTTCTCTTAGCATCACTTGCTAAGAGGATGAATTTTAAATTTAAAAAATTCGGCTCGTGCCGTTTGGAAGCCAATAATACATTGAGCTGACAGTGGAGAAAAAAAATATTACTACTTTTTGGTTACGGTAGTTTCAAATTTCGGTGGGATAACATATTCGACAGAGCGATGGTTGCCTTCCTCGATTGCTAACAGCAGCCGAAAGAATAAAAAAAAGGACAATCTGTAATTTGTTTTCCATACAAAATAGAAAGCTCAAGATTAGAAGACGATAGCATGATTCTTTGTTGAAAAGAAATAAAGAATTGGTCGGAGAAGAACTAAAATACTTTATGATCGATCATCACTTAACTCCAGAGCAAGTGATAAGGTTGAATTCTCAGCTCGTCTATAACTGAGGAAATATAGAGCTATAGAAAAAGACAAATATATTTAACGCTACATTTAACATATGCTACAAGGATGGTTATGGGACAATTAACGATCTCAGATTGGGATATCTGTCTTCAGCTCCAGTGGATTGGAAAAAAATCAATGCTGCATGGGGCAAATTTCTCTTCTTCTCTTAGCATCACTTGCTAAGAGGATGAATTTTAAATTTAAAAAATTCGGCTCGTGCCGTTTGGAAGCCAATAATACATTGAGCTGACAGTGGAGAAAAAAAATATTACTACTTTTTGGTTACGGTAGTTTCAAATTTCGGTGGGATAACATATTCGACAGAGCGATGGTTGCCTTTCTCGATTGCTAACAGCAGCCGAAAGAATCAAAAAACGGACAATCTGTAATTTGTTTTCCATACAAAATAGAAAGCTCAAGATTAGAAGACGATAGCATGATTCTTTGTTGAAAAAAAATAAAGAATTGGTCGGAGAAGAACTAAAATACTTTATGATCGATCATCACTTAACTCCAGAGCAAGTGATAAGTTTGAATTCTCAGCTCGTCTATAACTGAGGAAATATAGAGCTATCGAAAAAGACAAATATATTTAACGCTACATTTAACATATGCTACAAGGATGGTTATGAGACAATTAACGATCTCAGATTGGGATATCTGTCTTCAGCTCCAGTGGATTGGAAAAAAATCAATGCTGCATGGGGCAAATTTCTCTTCTTCTCTTAGCATCACTTGCTAAGAGGATGAATTTTAAATTTAAAAAATTCGGCTCGTGCCGTTTAGAAGCCAATAATACATTGAGATGACAGTGGAGAAAAAAAATATTACCACCTTTTGGTTACGGTAGTTTCAAATTTCGGTGGGATAACATATTCGACAGAGCGATGGTTGCCTTCCTCGATTGCTAACAGCAGCCGAAAGAATCAAAAAAAGCACAATCTGTAATTTGTTTTCCATATAAAATAGAAAGCTCAAGATTAGAAGACGATAGCATGATTCTTTGTTGAAAAGAAATAAAGAATTGGTCGGAGAAGAACTAAAATACTTTATGATCGATCATCACTTAACTCCAGAGCAAGTGATAAGTTTGAATTCTCAGCTCGTCTATAACTGAGGAAATATAGAGCTATCGAAAAAGACAAATATATTTAACGCTACATTTAACATATGCTACAAGGATGGTTATGGGACAATTAACGATCTCAGATTGGGATATCTGTCTTCAGCTCCAGTGGATTGGAAAAAAATCAATGCTGCATGGGGCAAATTTCTCTTCTTCTCTTAGCATCACTTGCTAAGAGGATGAATTTAAAATTTAAAAAATTCGGTCGTGCCGTTTGGAAGCCAATTAATTATACGTTGAGATGACAGTGGAGAAAAAAAATATTACCACTTTTTGGTTACGGTAGTTTCAAATTTCGGTGGGATAACATATTCGACAGAGCGATGGTTGCCTTCCTCGATTGCTAACAGCAGCCGAAAGAATCAAAAAAAGGACAATCTGTAATTTGTTTTCCATACAAAATAGAAAGCTCAAGATTAGAAGACGATAGCATGATTCTTTGTTGAAAAGAAATAAAGAATTGGTCGGAGAAGAACTAAAATACTTTATGATCGATCATCACTTAACTCCAGAGCAAGTGATAAGGTTGAATTCTCAGCTCGTCTATAACTGAGGAAATATAGAGCTATAGAAAAAGACAAATATATTTAACGCTACATTTAACATATGCTACAAGGATGGTTATGGGACAATTAACGATCTCAGTTTGGGATATCTGTCTTCAGCTCCAGTGGATTGGAAAAAAATCAATTCTGCATGGGGCAAATTTCTCTTCTTCTCTTAGCATCACTTGCTAAGAGGATGAATTTTAAATTTAAAAAATTCGGCTCGTGCCGTTTGGAAGCCAATTAATTATACGTTGAGATGACAGTGGAGAAAAAAAATATTACCACTTTTTGGTTACGGTAGTTTCAAATTTCGGTGGGATAACATATTCGACAGAGCGATGGTTGCCTTCCTCGATTGCTAACAGCAGCCGAAAGAATCAAAAAAAGCACAATCTGTAATTTGTTTTCCATATAAAATAGAAAGCTCAAGATTAGAAGACGATAGCATGATTCTTTGTTGAAAAGAAATAAAGAATTGGTCGGAGAAGAACGAAAAAACTTTATGATCGATCATCACTTAACTCCAGAGCAAGTGATAAGTATGAATTCTCAGCTCGTCTATAACTGAGGAAATATAGAGCTATCGAAAAAGACAAATATATTTAACGCTACATTTAACATATGCTACAAGGATGGTTATGGGACAATTAACGATCTCAGATTGGGATATCTGTCTTCAGCTCCAGTGGATTGGAAAAAAATCAATGCTGCATGGGGCAAATTTCTCTTCTTCTCTTAGCATCACTTGCTAAGAGGATGAATTTAAAATTTAAAAAATTCGGTCGTGCCGTTTGGAAGCCAATTAATTATACGTTGAGATGACAGTGGAGAAAAAAAATATTACCACTTTTTGGTTACGGTAGTTTCAAATTTCGGTGGGATAACATATTCGACAGAGCGATGGTTGCCTTTCTCGATTGCTAACAGCAGCCGAAAGAATCAAAAAAAGGACAATCTGTAATTTGTTTTCCATACAAAATAGAAAGCTCAACATTAGAAGGCGATAGCATGACTCTTTGTTGAAAAGAAATAAAGAATTGGTCGGAGAAGAACTAAAATACTTTATGATCGATCATCACTTAACTCCAGAGCAAGTGATAAGTTTGAATTCTTAGCTCGTCTATAACGGAGAAAATATAGAGCTATTGAAAAATACAAATATATTTAACGCTACATTTAACATATGCTACAAGGATGGTTATGGGACAATTAACGATCTCAGATTGGGATATCTGTCTTCAGCTCCAGTGGATTGGAAAAAAATCAATGCTGCATGGGGCAAATTTCTCTTCTTCTCTTAGCATCACTTGCTAAGAGGATGAATTTAAAATTTAAAAAATTCGGTCGTGCCGTTTGGAAGCCAATTATACATTGAGATGACAGTGGAGAAAAAAAATATTACCACTTTTGGGTTACGGTAGTTTCAAATTTCGGTGGGATAACATATTCGACAGAGCGATGGTTGCCTTTCTCGATTGCTAACAGCAGCCGAAAGAATCAAAAAAAGGACAATTTGTAATTTGTTTTCCATACAAAATAGAAAGCTCAAGATTAGAAGACGATAGCATGACTCTTTGTTGAAAAGAAACAAAGAATTGGTCGGAGAAGAACTAAAATACTTTATGATCGATCATCACTTAACTCCAGAGCAAGTGATAAGTTTGAATTCTTAGCTCGTCTATAACGGAGGAAATATAGAGCTATTGAAAAATACAAATATATTTAACGCTACATTTAACATATGCTACAAGGATGGTTATGGGACAATTAACGATCTCAGATTGGGATATCTGTCTTCAGCTCCAGTGGATTGAAAAAAAATCAATGCTGCATGGGGCAAATTTCTCTTCTTCTCTTAGCATCACTTGCTAAGGGGAAGAATTTAGAATTTAAAAAATTCGGCTCGTGCCGTTTGGAAGCCAATTATACATTGAGATGACAGTGGAGAAAAAAAATATTACTACTTTTTGGTTACGGTAGAGCGATGGTTGCCTTCCTCGTTTGCTAACAGCAGCCGAAAGATTCAAAAAAAGGACAATCTGTAATTTGTTTCCCATATAAAATAGATAGCTCAAGATTAGAAGACGATAGCATGACTCTTTGTTGAAAAGAAATAAAGAATTGGTCGGAGAAGAACTGAAATACTTTATGATCGATCATCACTTAACCCCAGAGCAAGTGATAAGTTTGAATTCTCAGCTCGTCTATAACTGAGGAAATATAGAGCTATTGAAAAATACAAATATATTTAACGCTACATTTAACATATGCTACAAGGATGGTTATGGGACAATATACGATCTCAGATTGGGATATCTGTCTTCAGCTCCAGTGGATTGGAAAAAAATCAATGCTGCATGGGGCAAATTTCTCTTCTTCTCTTAGCATCACTTGCTAAGAGGATGAATTTAAAATTTAAAAAATTCGGTCGTGCCGTTTGGAAGCCAATTATACATTGAGATGACTGTGGAGAAAAAAAATATTACCACTTTTTGGTTACGGTAGTTTCAAATTTCGGTGGGATAACATATTCGACAGAGCGATGGTTGCCTTTCTCGATTGCTAACAGCAGCCGAAAGAATCAAAAAAAGGACAATCTGTAATTTGTTTTCCATACAAAATAGAAAGCTCAAGATTAGAAAACGATAGCATGATTCTTTGTTGAAAAGAAACAAAGAATTGGTCGGAGAAGAACGAAAATACTTTATGATCGATCATCACTTTACTCCAGAGCAAGTGATAAGTTTGAATTCTTAGCTCGTCTATAACGGAGGATATATAGAGCTATTGAAAAATACAACTATATTTAACGCTACATTTAACATATGCTACAAGGATGGTTATGGGACAATTAACGATCTCAGATTGGGATATCTGTCTTCAGCTCCAGTGGATTGAAAAAAAATCAATGCTGCATGGGGCAAATTTCTCTTCTTCTCTTAGCATCACTTGCTAAGGGGATGAATTTTGAATTTAAAAAATTCGGCTCGTGCCGTTTGGAAGCCAATTATACATTGAGATGACAGTGGAGAAAAAAAATATTACCACTTTTTGGTTACGGTAGAGCGATGGTTGCCTTCCTCGATTGCTAACAGCAGCCGAAAGATTTAAAAAAAGGACAATCTGTAATTTGTTTCCCATATAAAATAGATAGCTCAAGATTAGAACACGATAGCATGACTCTTTGTTGAAAAGAAATAAAGAATTGGTCGGAGAAGAACTGAAATACTTTATGATCGATCATCACTTAACCCCAGAGCAAGTGATAAGTTTGAATTCTCAGCTCGTCTATAACTGAGGAAATATAGAGCTATTGAAAAATACAAATATATTTAACGCTACATTTAACATATGCTACAAGGATGGTTATGGAACAATATACGATCTCAGATTGGGATATCTGTCTTCAGCTCCAGTGGATTGGAAAAAATCAATGCTGCATGGGGAAAATTTCTCTTCTTCTCTTAGCATCACTTACTAAGAGGATGAATTTAAAATTTAAAAAATTCGGTCGTGCCGTTTGGAAGCCAATTATACATTGAGATGACAGTGGAGAAAAAAAATATTACCACTTTTTGGTTACGGTAGTTTCAAATTTCGGTGGGATAACATATTCGACAGAGCGATGGTTGCCTTCCTCGATTGCTAACAGCAGCCGAAAGAATCAAAAAAAGGACAATCTGTAATTTGTTTTCCATACAAAATAGAAAGCTCAAGATTAGAAGACGATAGCATGATTCTTTGTTGAAAAGAAATAAAGAATTGGTCGGAGAAGAACTAAAATACTTTATGATCGATCATCACTTAACTCCAGAGCAAGTGATAAGTTTGAATTCTCAGCTCGTCTATAACTGAGGAAATATAGAGCTATCGAAAAAGACAAATATATTTAACGCTACATTTAACATATGCTACAAGGATGGTTATGGGACAATTAACGATCTCAGATTGGGACATCTGTCTTCAGCTCCAGTGGATTGGAAAAAAATCAATGCTGCATGGGGAAAATTTCTCTTCTTCTCTTAGCATCACTTGCTAAGAGGATGAATTTAAAATTTAAAAAATTCGGTCGTGCCGTTTGGAAGCCAATTATACATTGAGATGACAGTGGAGAAAAAAAATATTACCACTTTTGGGTTACGGTAGTTTCAAATTTCGGTGGGATAACATATTCGACAGAGCGATGGTTGCCTTTCTCGATTGCTAACAGCAGCCGAAAGAATCAAAAAAAGGACAATCTGTAATTTGTTTTCCATACAAAATAGAGAGCTCAAGATTAGAAGACGATAGCATGACTCTTTGTTGAAAAGAAATAAAGAATTGGTCGGAGAAGAACTAAAATACTTTATGATCGATCATCACTTAACTCCAGAGCAAGTGATAAGTTTGAATTCTTAGCTCGTCTATAACGGAGGAAATATAGAGCTATTGAAAAATACAAATATATTTAACGCTACATTTAACATATGCTACAAGGATGGTTATGGGACAATTAACGATCTCAGATTGGGATATCTGTCTTCAGCTCCAGTGGATTGAAAAAAAATCAATGCTGCATGGGGCAAATTTCTCTTCTTCTCTTAGCATCACTTGCTGAGGGGAAGAATTTAGAATTTAAAAAATTCGGCTCGTGCCGTTTGGAAGCCAATTATACATTGAGATGACAGTGGAGAAAAAAAATATTACAACTTTTTGGTTACGGTAGAGCGATGGTTGCCTTCCTCGATTGCTAACAGCAGCCGAAAGATTCAAAAAAAGGACAATCTGTAATTTGTTTCCCATATAAAATAGATAGCTCAAGATTAGAAGACGATAGCATGACTCTTTGTTGAAAAGAAATAAAGAATTGGTCGGAGAAGAACTAAAATACTTTATGATCGATCATCACTTTACTCCAGAGCAAGTGATAAGTTTGAATTCTTAGCTCGTCTATAACGGAGGATATATAGAGCTATTGAAAAATACAAATATATTTAACGCTACATTTAACATATGCTACAAGGATGGTTATGGGACAATTAACGATCTCAGATTGGGATATCTGTCTTCAGCTCCAGTGGATTGAAAAAAAATCAATGCTGCATGGGGCAAATTTCTCTTCTTCTTTTAGCATCACTTGCTAAGGGGATGAATTTTGAATTTAAAAAATTCGGCTCGTGCCGTTTGGAAGCCAATTATACATTGAGATGACAGTGGAGAAAAAAAATATTACCACTTTTTGGTTACGGTAGAGCGATGGTTGCCTTCCTCGATTGCTAACAGCAGCCGAAAGATTTAAAAAAAGGACAATCTGTAGTTTGTTTCCCATATAAAATAGATAGCTCAAGATTAGAAGACGATAGCATGATTCTTTGTTGAAAAGAAATAAAGAATTGGTCGGAAAAGAACTTAAATACTTTATGATCGATCATCACTTAACTCCAGAGCAAGTGATAAGTTTGAATTCTCAGCTCGTCTATAACGGAGGAAAAATAGAGCTATCGAAAAAGACAAATATATTTAACGCTACATTTAACATATGCTACAAGGATGGTTATGGGACAATTAACGATCTCAGATTGGGATATCTGTCTTCAGCTCCAGTGGATTGGAAAAAAATCAATGCTGCATGGGGCAAATTTCTCTTCTTCTCTTAGCATCACTTGCTAACAGGATGAATTTTAAATTTAAAATATTCGGCTCGTGCCGTTTGGAAGCCAATAATACATTGAGCTGGCAGTGGAGAAAAAAAATATTACCACTTTTTGGTTACGGTAGTTTCAAATTTCAGTGGGATAACATATTCGACAGAGCGATGGTTGCCTTCCTCGATTGCTAACAGCAGCCGAAAGATTCAAAAAAAGGACAATCTGTAATTCGTTTCCCATATGAAATAGATAGCTCAAGATTAGAAGACGATAGCATGACTCTTTGTTGAAAAGAAATAAAGAATTGGTCGGAGAAGAACTAAAATACTTTATGATCGATCATCACTTAACTCCAGAGCAAGTGATAAGTTTGAATTCTCAGCTCGTCTATAACGGAGGAAATATAGAGCTATTGAGAAATACAAATATATTTAACGCTACATTTAACATATGCTACAAGGATGGTTATGGAACAATTAACGATCTCAGATTGGGATATCTGTCTTCAGCTCCAGTGGATTAGAAAAAAATCAATGCTGCATGGGGCAAATTTCTCTTCTTCTCTTAGCATCACTTACTAAGAGGATGAATTTAAAATTTAAAAAATTCGGTCGTGCCGTTTGGAAGCCAATTATACATTGAGATGACAGTGGAGAAAAAAAATATTACCACTTTTTGGTTACGGTAGTTTCAAATTTCGGTGGGATAACATATTCGACAGAGCGATGGTTGCCTTCCTCGATTGCTAACAGCAGCCGAAAGAATCAAAAAAAGGACAATCTGTAATTTGTTTTCCATACAAAATAGAAAGCTCAAGATTAGAAGACGATAGCATGATCCTTTGTTGAAAAGAAATAAAGAATTGGTCGGAGAAGAACTAAAATACTTTATGATCGATCATCACTTAACTCCAGAGCAAGTGATAAGTTTGAATTCTCAGCTCGTCTATAACTGAGGAAATATAGAGCTATCGAAAAAGACAAATATATTTAACGCTACATTTAACATATGCTACAAGGATGGTTATGGGACAATTAACGATCTCAGATTGGGATATCTGTCTTCAGCTCCAGTGGATTGAAAAAAAATCAATGCTGCATGGGGCAAATTTCTCTTCTTCTCTTAGCATCACTTGCTGAGGGGAAGAATTTAGAATTTCAAAAATTCGGCTCGTGCCGTTTGGAAGCCAATTATACATTGAGATGACAGTGGAGAAAAAAAATATTACAACTTTTTGGTTACGGTAGAGCGATGGTTGCCTTCCTCGATTGCTAACAGCAGCCGAAAGATTCAAAAAAAGGACAATCTGTAATTTGTTTCCCATATAAAATAGATAGCTCAAGATTAGAAGACGATAGCATGACTCTTTGTTGAAAAGAAATAAAGAATTGGTCGGAGAAGAACTGAAATACTTTATGATCGATCATCACTTAACCCCAGAGCAAGTGATAAGTTTGAATTCTCAGCTCGTCTATAACTGAGGAAATATAGAGCTATTGAAAAATACAAATATATTTAACGCTACATTTAACATATGCTACAAGGATGGTTATGGGACAATATACGATCTCAGATTGGGATATCTGTCTTCAGCTCCAGTGGATTGGAAAAAATCAATGCTGCATGGGGCAAATTTCTCTTCTTCTCTTAGCATCACTTGCTAACAGGATGAATTTTAAATTTAAAATATTCGGCTCGTGCCGTTTGGAAGCCAATAATACATTGAGCTGACAGTGGAGAAAAAAAATATTACCACTTTTTGGTTACGGTAGTTTCAAATTTCGGTGGGATAACATATTCGACAGAGCGATGGTTGCCTTCCTCGATTGCTAACAGCAGCCGAAAGAATAAAAAAAAGGACAATCTGTAATTTGTTTTCCATATAAAATAGAAAGCTCAAGATTAGAAGACGATAGCATGACTCTTTGTTGAAAAGAAATAAAGAATTGGTCGGAGAAGAACTAAAATACTTTATGATCGATCATCACTTCACTCCAGAGCAAGTGATGAGTTTGAATTCTCAGCTCGTCTATAACTGAGGAAATATAGAGCTATCGAAAAAGACAAATATATTTAACGCTACATTTAACATATGCTACAAGGATGGTTATGGGACAATTAACGATCTCAGATTGGGATATCTGTCTTCAGCTCCAGTGGATTGGAAAAAAATCAATGCTGCATGGGGCAACTTTCTCTTCTTCTCTTAGCATCACTTGCTAAGAGGATGAATTTAAAATTTAAAAAATTCGGTCGTGCCGTTTGGAAGCCAATTATACATTGAGATGACAGTGGAGAAAAAAAATATTACCACCTTTTGGTTACGGTAGTTTCAAATTTCGGTGGGATAACATATTCGACAGAGCGATGGTGTCCTTCCTCGATTGCTAACAGCAGCCGAAAGAATCAAAAAAAGTACAATCTGTAATTTGTTTTCCATACAAAATAGAAAGCTCAAGATTAGAATACGATGGCATGACTCTTTGTTGAAAAGAAATAAAGAATTGGTCGGAGAAGAACTAAAATACTTTATGATCGATCATCACTTAACTCCAGAGCAAGTGATAAGTTTGAATTCTCAGCTCGTCTATAACTGAGGAAATTTAGAGCTATTTAAAAATACAAATATATTTAACGCTACATTTAACATATGCTACAAGGATTGTCATGGGACAATTAACGATCTCAGATTGGGATATCTGTCTTCAGCTCCAGTGGATTGGAAAAAAATCAATGCTGCATGGGGAAAATTTCTCTTCTTCTCTTAGCATCACTTGCTAAGAGGATGAATTTAAAATTTTAAAAATTCGGCTCGTGCCGTTTGGAAGCCAATTATACATTGAGATGACAGTGGAGAAAAAAAATATTACCACTTTTTGGTTACGGTAGTTTCAAATTTCGGTGGGATAACATATTCGACAGAGCGATGGTGTCCTTCCTCGATTGCTAACAGCAGCCGAAAGAATCAAAAAAAGTACAATCTGTAATTTGTTTTCCATACAAAATAGAAAGCTCAAGATTAGAATACGATGGCATGACTCTTTGTTGAAAAGAAATAAAGAATTGGTCGGAGAAGAACTAAAATACTTTATGATCGATCATCACTTAACTCCAGAGCAAGTGATAAGTTTGAATTCTCAGCTCGTCTATAACGGAGGAAATATAGAGCTATTGAAAAATACAAATATATTTAACGCTACATTTAACATATGCTACAAGGATTGTCATGGGACAATTAACGATCTCAGATTGGGATATCTGTCTTCAGCTGCAGTGGATTGGAAAAAAATCAATGCTGCATGGGGCAAATTTCTCTTCTTCTCTTAGCATCACTTGCTAAGAGGATGAATTTAAAATTTCAAAAATTCGGCTCGTGCCGTTTGGAAGCCAATTATACATTTAGATGACAGTGGAGAAAAAAAAAATTACCACTTTTTGGTTACGGTAGTTTCAAATTTCGGTGGGATAACATATTCGACAGAGCGATGGTTGCCTTCCTCGATTGCTAACAGCAGCCAAAAGAATCAGAAAAAGGACAATCTGTAATTAGTTTTCCATACAAAATAGAAAGCTCAAGATTAGAAGAAGATAGCATGACTCTTTGTTGAAAAGAAATAAAGAATTGGTCGGAGAAGAACTAAAATACTTTATGATCATCATTTATCATCATTTATGATCATCACTTAACTCCAGAGCAAGTGATAAGTTTGAATTCTCAGCTCGTCTATAACTGAGGAAATTTAGAGCTATTGAAAAATACAAATATATTTAACGCTACATTTAACATATGCTACAAGGATTGTCATGGTACAATTAACGATCTCAGATTGGGATATCTGTCTTCAGCTCCAGTGGATTGGAAAAAAATCAATGCTGCATGGGGAAAATTTCTCTTCTTCTCTTAGCATCACTTGCTAAGAGGATGAATTTAAAATTTCAAAAATTCGGCTGTTGCCGTTTGGAAGCCAATTATACATTGAGATGTCAGTGGAGAAAAAAAATATTACCACTTTTTGGTTACGGTAGTTTCAAATTTCGGTGGGATAACATATTCGACAGAGCGATGGTGTCCTTCCTCGATTGCTAACAGCAGGCGAAAGAATCAAAAAAAGTACAATCTGTAATTTGTTTTCCATACAAAATAGAAAGCTCAAGATTAGAAGAAGATAGCATGACTCTTTGTTGAAAAGAAATAAAGAATTGGTCGGAGAAGAACTAAAATACTTTATGATCGATCATCACTTAACTCCAGAGCAAGTGATAAGTTTGAATTCTCAGCTCGTCTATAACTGAGGAAATTTAGAGCTATTGAAAAATACAAATATATTTAACGCTACATTTAACATATGCTACAAGGATTGTCATGGTACAATTAACGATCTCAGATTGGGATATCTGTCTTCAGCTCCAGTGGATTGGAAAAAAATCAATGCTGCATGGGGAAAATTTCTCTTCTTCTCTTAGCATCACTTGCTAAGAGGATGAATTTAAAATTTAAAAAATTCGGCTGTTGCCGTTTGGAAGCTAATTATACATTGAGATGTCAGTGGAGAAAAAAAATATTACCACTTTTTGGTTACGGTAGTTTCAAATTTCGGTGGGCTAACATATTCGACAGAGCGATGGTGTCCTTCCTCGATTGCTAACAGCAGCCGAAAGAATCAAAAAAAGGACAATCTGTAATTTGTTTTCCATACAAAATAGAAAGCTCAAGATTAGAATACGATAGCATGACTCTTTGTTGAAAAGAAATAAAGAATTGGTCGGAGAAGAACTAAAATACTTTATGATCGATCATCACTTAACTCCAGAGCAAGTGATAAGTTTGAATTCTCAGCTCGTCTATAACTGAGGAAATTTAGAGCTATTGAAAAATACAAATATATTTAACGCTACATTTAACATATGCTGCAAGGATTGTCATGGGACAATTAACGATCTCAGATTGGGATATCTGTCTTCAGCTCCAGTGGATTGGAAAAAAATCAATGCTGCATGGGGAAAATTTCTCTTCTTCTCTTAGCATCACTTGCTAAGAGGATGAATTTAAAATTTAAAAAATTCGGCTCGTTCCGTTTGGAAGCCAATCATACATTGAGATGACAGTGGAGAAAACAAATATTACCACTTTTTGGTTACGGTAGTTTCAATTTTCGGTGGGATAACATATTCGACGGAGCGATGGTTGCCTTCCTCGATTGCTAACAGCAGCCAAAAGATTCAAAAAAAGGACAATCTGTAATTTGTTTTCCATACAAAATAGAAAGCTCAAGATTAGAAGACGATTGCATGACTCTTTGTTGAAAAGAAATAAAGAATTGATCGGAGAAGAACTAAAATAATTTATGATCGATCATCACTTAACTCCAGAGCAAGTGATAAGTTTGAATTCTCAGCTCGTCTATAACGGAGGAAATATAGAGCTATTGAAAAATACAAATATATTTAACGCTACATTTAACAAATGCTACAAGGATGGTTATGGGACAATAAACGATCTCAGATTGGGATATCTGTCTTCAGCTGCAGTGGATTGGAAAAAAAATCAATGCTGCATGGGGCAAATTTCTCTTCTTCTCTTAGCATCACTTGCTAAGAGGATGAATTTAAAATTTCAAAAATTCGGCTCGTGCCGTTAGGAAGCCAATTATACATTTAGATGACAGTGGAGAAAAAAAATATTACCACTTTTTGGTTACGGTAGTATCAAATTTCGGTGGGATAACATATTCGACAGAGCTATGGTTGCCATCCTCGATTGCTAACAGCAGCCGAAAGAATCAAAAAAAGTACAATCTGTAATTTGTTTTCCATACAAAATAGAAAGCTCAAGATTAGAATACGATGGCATGACTCTTTGTTGAAAAGAAATAAAGAATTGGTCGGAGAAGAACTAAAATACTTTATGATCGATCATCACTTAACTCCAGAGCAAGTGATAAGTTTGAATTCTCAGCTCGTCTATAACTGAGGAAATTTTGAGCTATTGAAAAATACAAATATATTTAACGCTACATTTAACATATGCTACAAGGATTGTCATGGGACAATTAACGATCTCAGATTGGGATATCTGTCTTCAGCTCCAGTGGATTGGAAAAAAATCAATGCTGCATGGGGAAAATTTCTCTTCTTCTCTTAGCATCACTTGCTAAGAGGATGAATTTAAAATTTAAAAAATTCGGCTCGTGACGTTTGGAAGCCAATTATACATTGAGATGACAGTGGAGAAAAAAAATATTACCACTTTTTGGTTACGGTAGTTTCAAATTTCGGTGGGATAACATATTCGACAGAGCGATGGTGTCCTTCCTCGATTGCTAACAGCAGCCGAAAGAATCAAAAAAAGTACAATCTGTAATTTGTTTTCCATACAAAATAGAAAACTCAAGATTAGAATACGATGGCATGACTCTTTGTTGAAAAGAAATAAAGAATTGGTCGGAGAAGAACTAAAATACTTTATGATCGATCATCACTTAACTCCAGAGCAAGTGATAAGTTTGAATTC
The DNA here is from genome assembly GCA_948150685.1 of Rhaphigaster nebulosa. Classification (NCBI taxonomy): domain Eukaryota; kingdom Metazoa; phylum Arthropoda; class Insecta; order Hemiptera; family Pentatomidae; genus Rhaphigaster; species Rhaphigaster nebulosa. The sequence continues at coordinate 239,247,612 of OX411306.1, read as the reverse complement.
TCAGCTCGTCTATAACTGAGGAAATTTAGAGCTATTGAAAAATACAAATATATTTAACGCTACATTTAACATATGCTACAAGGATTGTCATGGGACAATTAACGATCTCAGATTAGGATATCTGTCTTCAGCTCCAGTGGATTGGAAAAAAATCAATGCTGCATGGGGAAAATTTCTCTTCTTCTCTTAGCATCACTTGCTAAGAGGATGAATTTAAAATTTAAAAAATTCGGCTCGTGCCGTTTGGAAGCCAATTATACATTGAGATGACAGTGGAGAAAAAAAATATTACCACTTTTTGGTTACGGTAGTTTCAAATTTCGGTGGGATAACATATTCGACAGAGCGATGGTGTCCTTCCTCGATTGCTAACAGCAGCCGAAAGAATCAAAAAAAGTACAATCTGTAATTTGTTTTCCATACAAAATAGAAAGCTCAAGATTAGAATACGATGGCATGACTCTTTGTTGAAAAGAAATAAAGAATTGGTCGGAGAAGAACTAAAATACTTTATGATCGATCATCACTTAACTCCAGAGCAAGTGATAAGTTTGAATTCTCAGCTCGTCTATAACTGAGGAAATTTAGAGCTATTGAAAAATACAAATATATTTAACGCTACATTTAACATATGCTACAAGGATTGTCATGGGACAATTAACGATCTCAGATTGGGATATCTGTCTTCAGCTCCAGTGGATTGGAAAAAATCAATGCTGCATGGGGAAAATTTCTCTTCTTCTCTTAGCATCACTTGCTAAGAGGATGAATTTAAAATTTAAAAAATTCGGCTCGTTCCGTTTGGAAGCCAATTATACATTGAGATGGCAGTGGAAAAAAAAAAAAAATTAAGACTTTTTGGTTACGGTAGTTTCAAATTTCGGTGGGATAACATATTCGACGGAGCGATGGTTGCCTTCCTCGATTGCTAACAGCAGCCAAAAGATTCAAAAAAAGGACAATCTGTAATTTGTTTTCCATACAAAATAGAAAGCTCAAGATTAGAATACGATAGCATGACTCTTTGTTGAAAAGAAATAAAGAATTGGTCGGAGAAGAACTAAAATACTTTATGATCGATCATCACTTAACTCCAGAGCAAGTGATAAGTTTGAATTCTCAGCTCGTCTATAACTGAGGAAATTTAGAGCTATTGAAAAATACAAATATATTTAACGCTACATTTAACATATGCTACAAGGATTGTCATGGGACAATTAACGATCTCAGATTAGGATATCTGTCTTCAGCTCCAGTGGATTGGAAAAAAATCAATGCTGCATGGGGAAAATTTCTCTTCTTCTCTTAGCATCACTTGCTAAGAGGATGAATTTAAAATTTAAAAAATTCGGCTCGTGCCGTTTGGAAGCCAATTATACATTGAGATGACAGTGGAGAAAAAAAATATTACCACTTTTTGGTTACGGTAGTTTCAAATTTCGGTGGGATAACATATTCGACAGAGCGATGGTGTCCTTCCTCGATTGCTAACAGCAGCCGAAAGAATCAAAAAAAGTACAATCTGTAATTTGTTTTCCATACAAAATAGAAAGCTCAAGATTAGAATACGATGGCATGACTCTTTGTTGAAAAGAAATAAAGAATTGGTCGGAGAAGAACTAAAATACTTTATGATCGATCATCACTTAACTCCAGAGCAAGTGATAAGTTTGAATTCTCAGCTCGTCTATAACTGAGGAAATTTAGAGCTATTGAAAAATACAAATATATTTAACGCTACATTTAACATATGCTACAAGGATTGTCATGGGACAATTAACGATCTCAGATTGGGATATCTGTCTTCAGCTCCAGTGGATTGGAAAAAATCAATGCTGCATGGGGAAAATTTCTCTTCTTCTCTTAGCATCACTTGCTAAGAGGATGAATTTAAAATTTAAAAAATTCGGCTCGTTCCGTTTGGAAGCCAATTATACATTGAGATGGCAGTGGAAAAAAAAAAAAAATTAAGACTTTTTGGTTACGGTAGTTTCAAATTTCGGTGGGATAACATATTCGACGGAGCGATGGTTGCCTTCCTCGATTGCTAACAGCAGCCAAAAGATTCAAAAAAAGGACAATCTGTAATTTGTTTTCCATACAAAATAGAAAGCTCAAGATTAGAATACGATAGCATGACTCTTTGTTGAAAAGAAATAAAGAATTGGTCGGAGAAGAACTAAAATACTTTATGATCGATCATCACTTAACTCCAGAGCAAGTGATAAGTTTGAATTCTCAGCTCGTCTATAACGGAGGAAATATAGAGCTATTGAAAAATACAAATATATTTAACGCTACATTTAACATATGCTACAAGGATGGTTATGGGACAATTAACGATCTCAGATTGGGATATCTGTCTTCAGCTCCAGTGGATTGGAAAAAAATCAATGCTGCATGGGGCAAATTTCTCTTCTTCTCTTAGCATCACTTGCTAAGAGGATGAATTTAAAATTTAAAAAATTCGGCTCGTGCCGTTTGGAAGCCAATTATACATTGAGATGACAGTGGAGAAAAAAAATATTACCACTTTTTGGTTACGGTAGTTTCAATTTTCGGTGGGATAACATATTCGACGGAGCGATGGTTGCCTTCCTCGATTGCTAACAGCAGCCGAAAGAATCAAAAAAAGTACAATCTGTAATTTGTTTTCCATACAAAATAGAAAGCTCAAGATTAGAATACGACAGCATGACTCTTTGTTGAAAAGAAATAAAGAATTGATCGGAGAAGAACTAAAATACTTTATGATCGATCATCACTTAACTCCAGAGCAAGTGATAAGTTTGAATTCTCAGCTCGTCTATAACGGAGGAAATATAGAGCTATTGAAAAATACAAATATATTTAATGCTACATTTAACAAATGCTACAAGGATGGTTATGGGAAAATTAACGATCTCAGATTGGGATATCTGTCTTCAGCTGCAGTGGATTGGACAAAAGTCAATGCTGCATGGGGCAAATTTCACTTCTTCTCTTAGCATCACTTGCTAAGAGGATGAATTTAAAATTTCAAAAATTCGGCTCGTGCCGTTTGGAAGCCAATTATACATTGAGATGACAGTGGAGAAAAAAAATATTACCACTATTTGGTTACGGTAGTTTCAAATTTCGGTGGGATAACATATTCGACAGAGCGATAGTGTCCTTCCTCGATTGCTAACAGCAGCCGAAAGAATCAAAAAAAGTACAATCTGTAATTTGTTTTCCATACAAAATAGAAAGCTCAAGATTAGAATACGATGGCATGACTCTTTGTTGAAAAGAAATAAAGAATTGGTCGGAGAAGAACTAAAATACTTTATGATCGATCATCACTTAACTCCAGAGCAAGTGATAAGTTTGAATTCTCAGCTCGTCTATAACTGAGGAAATTTAGAGCTATTGAAAAATACAAATATATTTAACGCTACATTTAGCATATGCTACAAGGATTGTCATGGGACAATTAACGATCTCAGATTGGGATATCTGTCTTCAGCTCCAGTGGATTGGAAAAAATCAATGCTGCATGGGGAAAATTTCTCTTCTTCTCTTAGCATCACTTGCTAAGAGAATGAATTTAAAATTTAAAAAATTCGGCTCGTTCCGTTTGGAAGCCAATTATACATTGAGATGACTGTGGAAAAAAAAAAAAAATTAAGACTTTTTGGTTACGGTAGTTTCAATTTTCAGTGGGATAACATATTCGACGGAGCGATGGTTGCCTTCCTCGATTGCTAACAGCAGCCAAAAGATTCAAAAAAAGGACAATCTGTAATTAGTTTTCCATACAAAATAGAAAGCTCAAGATTAGAATACGATAGCATGACTCTTTGTTGAAAAGAAATAAAGAATTGGTCGGAGAAGAACTAAAATACTTTATGATCGATCATCACTTAACTCCAGAGCAAGTGATAAGTTTGAATTCTCAGCTCGTCTATAACGGAGGAAATATAGAGCTATTGAAAAATACAAATATATTTAACGCTACATTTAACATATGCGACAAGGATGGTTATGGGACAATTAACGATCTCAGATTGGGATATCTGTCTTCAGCTCCAGTGGATTGGAAAAAAATCAATGCTGCATGGGGCAAATTTCTCTTCTTCTCTTAGCATCACTTGCTAAGAGGATGAATTTAAAATTTAAAAAATTCGGCTCGTGCCGTTTGGAAGCCAATTATACATTGAGATGACAGTGGAGAAAAAAAATATTACCACTTTTTGGTTACGGTAGTTTCAAATTTCGGTGGGATAACATATTCGACAGAGCGATGGTTGCCTTCCTCGATTGCTAACAGCAGCCGAAAGAATCAAAAATAGGATAATCTGTAATTTGTTTTCCATACAAAACAGAAAGCTCAAGATTAGAAGACGATAGCATGGCTCTTTGTTGAAAAGATATAAAGAATTGGTCGGAGAAGAACTAAAATACTTTATGATCGATCATCACTTAACTCCAGAGCAAGTGATAAGTTTGAATTCTCAGCTCGTCTATAACTGAGGAAATATAGAGCTATCGAAAAATACAAATATATTTAACGCTACATTTAACAAATGCTACAAGGATTGTCATGGGACAATTAACGATCTCAGATTGGGATATCTGTCTTCAGCTCCAGTGGATTGGAAAAAAATCAATGCTGCATGGGGAAAATTTCACTTCTTCTCTTAGCATCACTTGCTAAGAGGATGAATTCAAAATTTAAAAAATTCGGCTCGTGCCGTTTGGAAGCCAATTATACATTGAGATGACAGTGGAGAAAAAAAATATTACCAATTTTTGGTTACGGTAGTTTCAATTTTCGGTGGGATAACATATTCGACGGAGCGATGGTTGCCTTCCTCGATTGCTAACAGCAGCCGAAAGAATCAAAAAAAGTACAATCTGTAATTTGTTTTCCATACAAAATAGAAAGCTCAAGATTAGAATACGATAGCATGACTCTTTGTTGAAAAGAAATAAAGAATTGATCGGAGAAGAACTAAAATACTTTATGATCGATCATCACTTAACTCCAGAGCAAGTGATAAGTTTGAATTCTCAGCTCGTCTATAACGGAGGAAATATAGAGCTATTGAAAAATACAAATATATTTAACGCTACATTTAACAAATGCTACAAGGATGGTTATGGGACAATTAACGATCTCAGATTGGGATATCTGTCTTCAGCTCCAGTGGATTGAAAAAAAATCAATGCTGCATTGGGCAAATTTCTCTTCTTCTCTTAGCATCACTTACTAAGAGGATGAATTTAAAATTTAAAAAATTCGGTCGTGCCGTTTGGAAGCCAATTATACATTGAGATGACAGTGGAGAAAAAAAATATTACCACTTTTTGGTTACGGTAGTTTCAAATTTCGGTGGGATAACATATTCGACGGAGCGATGGTTGCCTTCCTCGATTGCTAACAGCAGCCAAAAGATTCAAAAAAAGGACAATCTGTAATTTGTTTTCCATACAAAATAGAAAGCTCAAGATTAGAAGACGATAGCATGACTCTTTGTTGAAAAGAAATAAAGAATTGATCGGAGAAGAACTAAAATACTGTATGATCGATCATCACTTAACTCCAGAGCAAGTGATAAGTTTGAATTCTCAGCTCGTCTATAACGGAGGAAATATAGAGCTATTGAAAAATACAAATATATTTAACGCTACATTTAACAAATGCTACAAGGATGGTTATGGGACAATTAACGATCTCAGATTGGGATATCTGTCTTCAGCTGCAGTGGATTGGAAAAAAAATCAATGCTGCATGGGGCAAATTTCTCTTCTTCTCTTAGCATCACTTGCTAAGAGGATGAATTTAAAATTTCAAAAATTCGGCTCGTGCCGTTAGGAAGCCAATCATACATTGAGATGACAGTGGAGAAAACAAATATTACCACTTTTTGGTTACGGTAGTTTCAAATTTCGGTGGGATAACATATTCGACAGAGCGATGGTGTCCTTCCTCGATTGCTAACAGCAGCCGAAAGAATCAAAAAAAGTACAATCTGTAATTTGTTTTCCATACAAAATAGAAAGCTCAAGATTAGAATACGATGGCATGACTCTTTGTTGAAAAGAAATAAAGAATTGGTCGGAGAAGAACTAAAATACTTTATGATCGATCATCACTTAACTCCAGAGCAAGTGATAAGTTTGAATTCTCAGCTCGTCTATAACTGAGGAAATTTAGAGCTATTTAAAAATACAAATATATTTAACGCTACATTTAACATATGCTACAAGGATTGTCATGGGACAATTAACGATCTCAGATTGGGATATCTGTCTTCAGCTCCAGTGGATTGGAAAAAAATCAATGCTGCATGGGGAAAATTTCTCTTCTTCTCTTAGCATCACTTGCTAAGAGGATGAATTTAAAATTTTAAAAATTCGGCTCGTGCCGTTTGGAAGCCAATTATACATTGAGATGACAGTGGAGAAAAAAAATATTACCACTTTTTGGTTACGGTAGTTTCAAATTTCGGTGGGATAACATATTCGACAGAGCGATGGTGTCCTTCCTCGATTGCTAACAGCAGCCGAAAGAATCAAAAAAAGTACAATCTGTAATTTGTTTTCCATACAAAATAGAAAGCTCAAGATTAGAATACGATGGCATGACTCTTTGTTGAAAAGAAATAAAGAATTGGTCGGAGAAGAACTAAAATACTTTATGATCGATCATCACTTAACTCCAGAGCAAGTGATAAGTTTGAATTCTCAGCTCGTCTATAACTGAGGAAATTTAGAGCTATTTAAAAATACAAATATATTTAACGCTACATTTAACATATGCTACAAGGATTGTCATGGGACAATTAACGATCTCAGATTGGGATATCTGTCTTCAGCTCCAGTGGATTGGAAAAAAATCAATGCTGCATGGGGAAAATTTCTCTTCTTCTCTTAGCATCACTTGCTAAGAGGATGAATTTAAAATTTAAAAAATTCGGCTCGTGCCGTTTGGAAGCCAATTATACATTGAGATGACAGTGGAGAAAAATAATATTACCACTTTTTGGTTACGGTAGTTTCAAATTTCGGTGGGATAACATATTCGACAGAGCGATGGTGTCCTTCCTCGATTGCTAACAGCAGCCGAAAGAATCAAAAAAAGTACAATCTGTAATTTGTTTTCCATACAAAATAGAAAGCTCAAGATTAGAAAACGATGGCATGACTCTTTGTTGAAAAGAAATAAAGAATTGGTCGGAGAAGAACTAAAATACTTTATGATCGATCATCACTTAACTCCAGAGCAAGTGATAAGTTTGAATTCTCAGCTCGTCTATAACTGAGGAAATTTAGAGCTATTTAAAAATACAAATATATTTAACGCTACATTTAACATATGCTACAAGGATTGTCATGGGACAATTAACGATCTCAGATTGGGATATCTGTCTTCAGCTCCAGTGGATTGGAAAAAAATCAATGCTGCATGGGGAAAATTTCTCTTCTTCTCTTAGCATCACTTGCTAAGAGGATGAATTTAAAATTTAAAAAATTCGGCTCGTGCCGTTTGGAAGCCAATTATACATTGAGATGACAGTGGAGAAAAAAAATATTACCACTTTTTGGTTACGGTAGTTTCAAATTTCGGTGGGATAACATATTCGACAGAGCGATGGTGTCCTTCCTCGATTGCTAACAGCAGCCGAAAGAATCAAAAAAAGTACAATCTGTAATTTGTTTTCCATACAAAATAGAAAGCTCAAGATTAGAATACGATGGCATGACTCTTTGTTGAAAAGAAATAAAGAATTGGTCGGAGAAGAACTAAAATACTTTATGATCGATCATCACTTAACTCCAGAGCAAGTGATAAGTTTGAATTCTCAGCTCGTCTATAACGGAGGAAATATAGAGCTATTGAAAAATACAAATATATTTAACGCTACATTTAACATATGCTACAAGGATTGTCATGGGACAATTAACGATCTCAGATTGGGATATCTGTCTTCAGCTCCAGTGGATTGGAAAAAATCAATGCTGCATGGGGAAAATTTCTCTTCTTCTCTTAGCATCACTTGCTAAGAGGATGAATTTAAAATTTAAAAAATTCGGCTCGTTCCGGTTGGAAGCCAATTATACATTGAGATGACAGTGGAGAAAAAAAATATTACCACTTTTTGGTTACGGTAGTTTCAAATTTCGGTGGGATAACATATTCGACAGAGCGATGGTGACCTTCCTCGATTGCTAACAGCAGGCGAAAGAATCAAAAAAAGTACAATCTGTAATTTGTTTTCCATACAAAATAGAAAGCTCAAGATTAGAAGAAGATAGCATGACTCTTTGTTGAAAAGAAATAAAGAATTGGTCGGAGAAGAACTAAAATACTTTATGATCGATCATCACTTAACTCCAGAGCAAGTGATAAGTTTGAATTCTCAGCTCGTCTATAACTGAGGAAATTTAGAGCTATTGAAAAATACAAATATATTTAACGCTACATTTAACATATGCTACAAGGATTGTCATGGTACAATTAACGATCTCAGATTGGGATATCTGTCTTCAGCTCCAGTGGATTGGAAAAAAATCAATGCTGCATGGGGAAAATTTCTCTTCTTCTCTTAGCATCACTTGCTAAGAGGATGAATTTAAAATTTAAAAAATTCGGCTGTTGCCGTTTGGAAGCCAATTATACATTGAGATGTCAGTGGAGAAAAAAAATATTACCACTTTTTGGTTACGGTAGTTTCAAATTTCGGTGGGATAACATATTCGACGGAGCGATGGTTGCCTTCCTCGATTGCTAACAGCAGCCGAAAGAATCAAAAAAAGTACAATCTGTAATCTGTTTTCCATACAAAATAGAAAGCTCAAGATTAGAATACGATGGCATGACTCTTTGTTGAAAAGAAATAAAGAATTGGTCGGAGAAGAACTAAAATACTTTATGATCGATCATCACTTAACTCCAGAGCAAGTGATAAGTTTGAATTCTCAGCTCGTCTATAACGGAGGAAATATAGAGCTATTGAAAAATACAAATATATTTAACGCTACATTTAACATATGCTACAAGGATTGTCATGGGACAATTAACGATCTCAGATTGGGATATCTGTCTTCAGCTCCAGTGGATTGGAAAAAAATCAATGCTGCATGGGGAAAATTTCTCTTCTTCTCTTAGCATCACTTGCTAAGAGGATGAATTTAAAATTTCAAAAATTCGGCTGTTGCCGTTTGGAAGCCAATTATACATTGAGATGTCAGTGGAGAAAAAAAATATTACCACTTTTTGGTTACGGTAGTTTCAAATTTCGGTGGGATAACATATTCGACAGAGCGATGGTGTCCTTCCTCGATTGCTAACAGCAGGCGAAAGAATCAAAAAAAGTACAATCTGTAATTTGTTTTCCATACAAAATAGAAAGCTCAAGATTAGAAGAAGATAGCATGACTCTTTGTTGAAAAGAAATAAAGAATTGGTCGGAGAAGAACTAAAATACTTTATGATCGATCATCACTTAACTCCAGAGCAAGTGATAAGTTTGAATTCTCAGCTCGTCTATAACTGAGGAAATTTAGAGCTATTGAAAAATACAAATATATTTAACGCTACATTTAACATATGCTACAAGGATTGTCATGGTACAATTAACGATCTCAGATTGGGATATCTGTCTTCAGCTCCAGTGGATTGGAAAAAAATCAATGCTGCATGGGGAAAATTTCTCTTCTTCTCTTAGCATCACTTGCTAAGAGGATGAATTTAAAATTTAAAAAATTCGGCTGTTGCCGTTTGGAAGCCAATTATACATTGAGATGTCAGTGGAGAAAAAAAATATTACCACTTTTTGGTTACGGTAGTTTCAAATTTCGGTGGGATAACATATTCGACAGAGCGATGGTGTCCTTCCTCGATTGCTAACAGCAGCCGAAAGAATCAAAAAAAGGACAATCTGTAATTTGTTTTCCATACAAAATAGAAAGCTCAAGATTAGAATACGATAGCATGACTCTTTGTTGAAAAGAAATAAAGAATTGATCGGAGAAGAACTAAAATAATTTATGATCGATCATCACTTAACTCCAGAGCAAGTGATAAGTTTGAATTCTCAGCTCGTCTATAACGGAGGAAATATAGAGCTATTGAAAAATACAAATATATTTAACGCTACATTTAACAAATGCTACAAGGATGGTTATGGGACAATAAACGATCTCAGATTGGGATATCTGTCTTCAGCTGCAGTGGATTGGAAAAAAAATCAATGCTGCATGGGGCAAATTTCTCTTCTTCTCTTAGCATCACTTGCTAAGAGGATGAATTTAAAATTTCAAAAATTCGGCTCGTGCCGTTAGGAAGCCAATTATACATTTAGATGACAGTGGAGAAAAAAAATATTACCACTTTTTGGTTACGGTAGTATCAAATTTCGGTGGGATAACATATTCGACAGAGCGATGGTGTCCTTCCTCGATTGCTAACAGCAGCCGAAAGAATCAAAAAAAGTACAATCTGTAATTTGTTTTCCATACAAAATAGAAAGCTCAAGATTAGAATACGATGGCATGACTCTTTGTTGAAAAGAAATAAAGAATTGGTCGGAGAAGAACTAAAATACTTTATGATCGATCATCACTTAACTCCAGAGCAAGTGATAAGTTTGAATTCTCAGCTCGTCTATAACGGAGGAAATATAGAGCTATTGAAAAATACAAATATATTTAACGCTACATTTAACATATGCTACAAGGATTGTCATGGGACAATTAACGATCTCAGATTGGGATATCTGTCTTCAGCTCCAGTGGATTGGAAAAAATCAATGCTGCATGGGGAAAATTTCTCTTCTTCTCTTAGCATCACTTGCTAAGAGGATGAATTTAAAATTTAAAAAATTCGGCTCGTTCCGTTTGGAAGCCAATTATACATTGAGATGACAGTGGAAAAAAAAAAAATTTAAGACTTTTTGGTTACGGTAGTTTCAATTTTCGGTGGGATAACATATTCGACGGAGCGATGGTTGCCTTCCTCGATTGCTAACAGCAGCCAAAAGATTAAAAAAAAGGACAACCTGTAATTTGTTTTCCATACAAAATAGAAAGCTTAAGATTAGAATACGATAGCATGACTCTTTGTTGAAAAGAAATAAAGAATTGGTCGGAGAAGAACTAAAATACTTTATGATCGATCATCACTTAACTCCAGAGCAAGTGATAAGTTTGAATTCTCAGCTCGTCTATAACGGAGGAAATATAGAGCTATTGAAAAATACAAATATATTTAACGCTACATTTAACATATGCTACAAGGATGGTTATGGGACAATTAACGATCTCAGATTGGGATATCTGTCTTCAGCTCCAGTGGATTGGAAAAAAATCAATGCTGCATGGGGAAAATTTCTCTTCTTCTCTTAGCATCACTTGCTAAGAGGATGAATTTAAAATTTAAAAAATTCGGCTCGTTCTGTTTGGAAGCCAATCATACATTGAGTTGACAGTGGAGAAAAAAAATATTACCACTTTTTGGTTACGGTAGTTTCAATTTTCGGTGGGATAACATATTCGACGGAGCGATGGTTGCCTTCCTCGATTGCTAACAGCAGCCAAAAGATTCAAAAAAAGGACAATCTGTAATTGGTTTTCCATACAAAATAGAAAGCTCAAGATTAGAAGACGATAGCATGACTCTTTGTTGAAAAGAAATAAAGAATTGATCGGAGAAGAACTAAAATACTTTATGATCGATCATCACTTAACTCCAGAGCAAGTGATAAGTTTGAATTCTCAGCTCGTCTATAACGGAGGAAATATAGAGCTATTGAAAAATACAAATATATTTAACGCTACATTTAACAAATGCTACAAGGATGGTTATGGGACAATTAACGATCTCAGATTGGGATATCTGTCTTCAGCTGCAGTGGATTGGAAAAAAAATCAATGCTACATGGGGCAAATTTCTCTTCTTCTCTTAGCATCACTTGCTAAGAGGATGAATTTAAAATTTCAAAAATTCGGCTCGTGCCGTTAGGAAGCCAATTATACATTTAGATGACAGTGGAGAAAAAAAATATTACCACTTTTTGGTTACGGTAGTATCAAATTTCGGTGGGATAACATATTCGACAGAGCGATGGTGTCCTTCCTCGATTGCTAACAGCAGCCGAAAGAATCAAAAAAAGTACAATCTGTAATTTGTTTTCCATACAAAATAGAAAGCTCAAGATTAGAATACGATGGTATGACTCTTTGTTGAAAAGAAATAAAGAATTGGTCGGAGAAGAACTAAAATACTTTATGATCGATCATCACTTAACTCCAGAGCAAGTGATAAGTTTGAATTCTCAGCTCGTCTATAACTGAGGAAATTTAGAGCTATTGAAAAATACAAATATATTTAACGCTACATTTAACATATGCTACAAGGATTGTCATGGGACAATTAACGATCTCAGATTAGGATATCTGTCTTCAGCTCCAGTGGATTGGAAAAAAATCAATGCTGCATGGGGAAAATTTCTCTTCTTCTCTTAGCATCACTTGCTAAGAGGATGAATTTAAAATTTAAAAAATTCGGCTCGTGCCGTTTGGAAGCCAATTATACATTGAGATGACAGTGGAGAAAAAAAATATTACCACTTTTTGGTTACGGTAGTTTCAAATTTCGGTGGGATAACATATTCGACAGAGCGATGGTGTCCTTCCTCGATTGCTAACAGCAGCCGAAAGAATCAAAAAAAGTACAATCTGTAATTTGTTTTCCATACAAAATAGAAAGCTCAAGATTAGAATACGATGGCATGACTCTTTGTTGAAAAGAAATAAAGAATTGGTCGGAGAAGAACTAAAATACTTTATGATCGATCATCACTTAACTCCAGAGCAAGTGATAAGTTTGAATTCTCAGCTCGTCTATAACTGAGGAAATTTAGAGCTATTGAAAAATACAAATATATTTAACGCTACATTTAACATATGCTACAAGGATTGTCATGGGACAATTAACGATCTCAGATTGGGATATCTGTCTTCAGCTCCAGTGGATTGGAAAAAAATCAATGCTGCATGGGGCAAATTTCTCTTCTTCTCTTAGCATCACTTGCTAAGAGGATGAATTTAAAATTTAAAAAATTCGGCTCGTGCCGTTTGGAAGCCAATTATACATTGAGATGACAGTGGAGAAAAAAAATATTACCACTTTTAGGTTACGGTAGTTTCAATTTTCGGTGGGATAACATATTCGACGGAGCGATGGTTGCCTTCCTCGATTGCTAACAGCAGCCGAAAGAATCAAAAAAAGTACAATCTGTAATTTGTTTTCCATACAAAATAGAAAGCTCAAGATTAGAATACGACAGCATGACTCTTTGTTGAAAAGAAATAAAGAATTGGTCGGAGAAGAACTAAAATACTTTATGATCGATCATCACTTAACTCCAGAGCAAGTGATAAGTTTGAATTCTCAGCTCGTCTATAACGGAGGAAATATAGAGCTATTGAAAAATACAAATATATTTAACGCTACATTTAACATATGCTACAAGGATGGTTATGGGAAAATTAACGATCTCAGATTGGGATATCTGTCTTCAGCTGCAGTGGATTGGAAAAAAATCAATGCTGCATGGGGCAAATTTCTCTTCTTCTCTTAGCATCACTTGCTAAGAGGATGAATTTAAAATTTAAAAAATTCGGCTCGTGCCGTTTGGAAGCCAATTATACATTGAGATGACAGTGGAGAAAAAAAATATTACCACTATTTGGTTACGGTAGTTTCAAATTTCGGTGGGATAACATATTCGACAGAGCGATAGTGTCCTTCCTCGATTGCTAACAGCAGCCGAAAGAATCAAAAAAAGTACAATCTGTAATTTGTTTTCCATACAAAATAGAAAGCTCAAGATTAGAATACGATGGCATGACTCTTTGTTGAAAAGAAATAAAGAATTGGTCGGAGAAGAACTAAAATACTTTATGATCGATCATCACTTAACTCCAGAGCAAGTGATAAGTTTGAATTCTCAGCTCGTCTATAACGGAGGAAATATAGAGCTATTGAAAAATACAAATATATTTAACGCTACATTTAACATATGCTACAAGGATGGTTATGGGACAATTAACGATCTCAGATTGGGATATCTGTCTTCAGCTCCAGTGGATTGGAAAAAAATCAATGCTGCATGGGGCAAATTTCTCTTCTTCTCTTAGCATCACTTGCTAAGAGGATGAATTTAAAATTTAAAAAATTCGGCTCGTGCCGTTTGGAAGCCAATTATACATTGAGATGACAGTGGAGAAAAAAAATAATACCACTTTTTGGTTACGGTAGTTTCAAATTTCGGTGGGATAACATATTCGACAGAGCGATGGTTGCCTTCCTCGATTGCTAACAGCAGCCGAAAGAATCAAAAATAGGATAATCTGTAATTTGTTTTCCATACAAAACAGAAAGCTCAAGATTAGAAGACGATAGCATGGCTCTTTGTTGAAAAGATATAAAGAATTGGTCGGAGAAGAACTAAAATACTTTATGATCGATCATCACTTAACTCCAGAGCAAGTGATAAGTTTGAATTCTCAGCTCGTCTATAACTGAGGAAATATAGAGCTATCGAAAAATACAAATATATTTAACGCTACATTTAACAAATGCTACAAGGATTGTCATGGGACTATTAACGATCTCAGATTGGGATATCTGTCTTCAGCTCCAGTGGATTGGAAAAAAATCAATGCTGCATGGGGAAAATTTCACTTCTTCTCTTAGCATCACTTGCTAAGAGGATGAATTCAAAATTTAAAAAATTCGGCTCGTGCCGTTTGGAAGCCAATTATACATTGAGATGACAGTGGAGAAAAAAAATATTACCAATTTTTGGTTACGGTAGTTTCAATTTTCGGTGGGATAACATATTCGACGGAGCGATGGTTGCCTTCCTCGATTGCTAACAGCAGCCGAAAGGATCAAAAAAAGTACAATCTGTAATTTGTTTTCCATACAAAATAGAAAGCTCAAGATTAGAATACGATAGCATGACTCTTTGTTGAAAAGAAATAAAGAATTGATCGGAGAAGAACTAAAATACTTTATGATCGATCATCACTTAACTCCAGAGCAAGTGATAAGTTTGAATTCTCAGCTCGTCTATAACGGAGGAAATATAGAGCTATTGAAAAATACAAATATATTTAACGCTACATTTAACAAATGCTACAAGGATGGTTATGGGACAATTAACGATCTCAGATTGGGATATCTGTCTTCAGCTGCAGTGGATTGGAAAAAAATCAATGCTGCATGGGGCAAATTTCTCTTCTTCTCTTAGCATCACTTGCTAAGAGGATGAATTTAAAATTTCAAAAATTCGGCTCGTGCCGTTTGGAAGCCAATTATACATTTAGATGACAGTGGAGAAAAAAAATATTACCACTTTTTGGTTACGGTAGTTTCAAATTTCGGTGGGATAACATATTCGACAGAGCGATGGTTGCCTTCCTCGATTGCTAACAGCAGCCAAAAGAATCAAAAAAAGGACAATCTGTAATTAGTTTTCCATACAAAATAGAAAGCTCAAGATTAGAAGAAGATAGCATGACTCTTTGTTGAAAAGAAATAAAGAATTGGTCGGAGAAGAACTAAAATACTTTATGATCGATCATCACTTAACACCAGAGCAAGTGATAAGTTTGAATTCTCAGCTCGTCTATAACGGAGGAAATATAGAGGTATTGAAAAATACAAATATATTTAACGCTACATTTAACATATGCTACAAGGATTGTCATGGGACAATTAACGATCTCAGATTGGGATATCTGTCTTCAGCTCCAGTGGATTGGAAAAAAATCAATCCTGCATGGGGAAAATTTCTCTTCTTCTCTTAGCATCACTTGCTAAGAGGATGAATTTAAAATTTAAAAAATTCGGCTGTTGCCGTTTGGAAGCCAATTATACATTGAGATGACAGTGGAGAAAAAAAATATTACCACTTTTTGGTTACGGTAGTTTCAAATTTCGGTGGGATAACATATTCGACAGAGCGATGGTGTCCTTCCTCGATTGCTAACAGCAGCCGAAAGAATCAAAAAAAGTACAATCTGTAATTTGTTTTCCATACAAAATAGAAAGCTCAAGATTAGAATACGATAGCATGACTCTTTGTTGAAAAGAAATAAAGAATTGGTCGGAGAAGAACTAAAATACTTTATGATCGATTATCACTTAACTCCAGAGCAAGTGATAAGTTTGAATTCTCAGCTCGTCTATAACGGAGGAAATATAGAGCTATTGAAAAATACAAATATATTTAACGCTACATTTAACATATGCTACAAGGATGGTTATGGGACAATTAACGATTTCAGATTGGGATATCTGTCTTCAGCTCCAGTGGATTGGAAAAAAATCAATGCTGCATGGGGAAAATTTCTCTTCTTCTCTTAGCATCACTTGCTAAGAGGATGAATGTAAAATTTAAAAAATTCGTTTCGTGCCGTTTGGAAGCCAATTATACATTGAGATGACAGTGGAGAAAAAAAATATTACCACTTTTTGGTTACGGTAGTTTCAAATTTCGGTGGGATAACATATTCGACAGAGCGATGGTGTCCTTCCTCGATTGCTAACAGCAGCCGAAAGAATCAAAAATAGGATAATCTGTAATTCGTTTTCCATACAAAACAGAAAGCTCAAGATTAGAAGACGATAGCATGGCTCTTTGTTGAAAAGAAATAAAGAATTGGTCGGAGAAGAACTAAAATACTTTATGATCGATCATCACTTAACTCCAGAGCAAGTGATAAGTTTGAATTCTCACCTCGTCTATAACTGAGGAAATATAGAGCTATCGAAAAATACAAATATATTTAACGCTACATTTAACAAATGCTACAAGGATGGTTATGGTATCCTGCTAAGAGGATGAATTTAAAATTTAAAAAATTCGGCTCGTGCCGTGTGGAAGCCAATTATACATTGAGATGACAGTGGAGAAAAAAAATATTACCACTTTTTGGTTACGGTAGTTTCAAATTTCGGTGGGATAACATATTCGACAGAGCGATGGTTGCCTTCCTCGATTGCTAACAGCAGCCAAAAGAATCAAAAAAAGGACAATCTGTAATTAGTTTTCCATACAAAATAGAAAGCTCAAGATTAGAAGAAGATAGCATGACTCTTTGTTGAAAAGAAATAAAGAATTGGTCGGAGAAGAACTAAAATACTTTATGATCGATCATCACTTAACACCAGAGCAAGTGATAAGTTTGAATTCTCAGCTCGTCTATAACGGAGGAAATATAGAGGTATTGAAAAATACAAATATATTTAACGCTACATTTAACATATGCTACAAGGATTGTCATGGGACAATTAACGATCTCAGATTGGGATATCTGTCTTCAGCTCCAGTGGATTGGAAAAAAATCAATCCTGCATGGGGAAAATTTCTCTTCTTCTCTTAGCATCACTTGCTAAGAGGATGAATTTAAAATTTAAAAAATTCGGCTGTTGCCGTTTGGAAGCCAATTATACATTGAGATGACAGTGGAGAAAAAAAATATTACCACTTTTTGGTTACGGTAGTTTCAAATTTCGGTGGGATAACATATTCGACAGAGCGATGGTTGCCTTCCTCGATTGCTAACAGCAGCCGAAAGAATCAAAAATAGGATAATCTGTAATTTGTTTTCCATACAAAACAGAAAGCTCAAGATTAGAAGACGATAGCATGGCTCTTTGTTGAAAAGATATAAAGAATTGGTCGGAGAAGAACTAAAATACTTTATGATCGATCATCACTTAACTCCAGAGCAAGTGATAAGTTTGAATTCTCAGCTCGTCTATAACTGAGGAAATATAGAGCTATCGAAAAATACAAATATATTTAACGCTACATTTAACAAATGCTACAAGGATTGTCATGGGACTATTAACGATCTCAGATTGGGATATCTGTCTTCAGCTCCAGTGGATTGGAAAAAAATCAATGCTGCATGGGGAAAATTTCACTTCTTCTCTTAGCATCACTTGCTAAGAGGATGAATTCAAAATTTAAAAAATTCGGCTCGTGCCGTTTGGAAGCCAATTATACATTGAGATGACAGTGGAGAAAAAAAATATTACCAATTTTTGGTTACGGTAGTTTCAATTTTCGGTGGGATAACATATTCGACGGAGCGATGGTTGCCTTCCTCGATTGCTAACAGCAGCCGAAAGGATCAAAAAAAGTACAATCTGTAATTTGTTTTCCATACAAAATAGAAAGCTCAAGATTAGAATACGATAGCATGACTCTTTGTTGAAAAGAAATAAAGAATTGATCGGAGAAGAACTAAAATACTTTATGATCGATCATCACTTAACTCCAGAGCAAGTGATAAGTTTGAATTCTCAGCTCGTCTATAACGGAGGAAATATAGAGCTATTGAAAAATACAAATATATTTAACGCTACATTTAACAAATGCTACAAGGATGGTTATGGGACAATTAACGATCTCAGATTGGGATATCTGTCTTCAGCTGCAGTGGATTGGAAAAAAATCAATGCTGCATGGGGCAAATTTCTCTTCTTCTCTTAGCATCACTTGCTAAGAGGATGAATTTAAAATTTCAAAAATTCGGCTCGTGCCGTTTGGAAGCCAATTATACATTTAGATGACAGTGGAGAAAAAAAATATTACCACTTTTTGGTTACGGTAGTTTCAAATTTCGGTGGGATAACATATTCGACAGAGCGATGGTTGCCTTCCTCGATTGCTAACAGCAGCCAAAAGAATCAAAAAAAGGACAATCTGTAATTAGTTTTCCATACAAAATAGAAAGCTCAAGATTAGAAGAAGATAGCATGACTCTTTGTTGAAAAGAAATAAAGAATTGGTCGGAGAAGAACTAAAATACTTTATGATCGATCATCACTTAACACCAGAGCAAGTGATAAGTTTGAATTCTCAGCTCGTCTATAACGGAGGAAATATAGAGGTATTGAAAAATACAAATATATTTAACGCTACATTTAACATATGCTACAAGGATTGTCATGGGACAATTAACGATCTCAGATTGGGATATCTGTCTTCAGCTCCAGTGGATTGGAAAAAAATCAATCCTGCATGGGGAAAATTTCTCTTCTTCTCTTAGCATCACTTGCTAAGAGGATGAATTTAAAATTTAAAAAATTCGGCTGTTGCCGTTTGGAAGCCAATTATACATTGAGATGACAGTGGAGAAAAAAAATATTACCACTTTTTGGTTACGGTAGTTTCAAATTTCGGTGGGATAACATATTCGACAGAGCGATGGTGTCCTTCCTCGATTGCTAACAGCAGCCGAAAGAATCAAAAAAAGTACAATCTGTAATTTGTTTTCCATACAAAATAGAAAGCTCAAGATTAGAATACGATAGCATGACTCTTTGTTGAAAAGAAATAAAGAATTGGTCGGAGAAGAACTAAAATACTTTATGATCGATTATCACTTAACTCCAGAGCAAGTGATAAGTTTGAATTCTCAGCTCGTCTATAACGGAGGAAATATAGAGCTATTGAAAAATACAAATATATTTAACGCTACATTTAACATATGCTACAAGGATGGTTATGGGACAATTAACGATTTCAGATTGGGATATCTGTCTTCAGCTCCAGTGGATTGGAAAAAAATCAATGCTGCATGGGGAAAATTTCTCTTCTTCTCTTAGCATCACTTGCTAAGAGGATGAATGTAAAATTTAAAAAATTCGTTTCGTGCCGTTTGGAAGCCAATTATACATTGAGATGACAGTGGAGAAAAAAAATATTACCACTTTTTGGTTACGGTAGTTTCAAATTTCGGTGGGATAACATATTCGACAGAGCGATGGTGTCCTTCCTCGATTGCTAACAGCAGCCGAAAGAATCAAAAATAGGATAATCTGTAATTCGTTTTCCATACAAAACAGAAAGCTCAAGATTAGAAGACGATAGCATGGCTCTTTGTTGAAAAGAAATAAAGAATTGGTCGGAGAAGAACTAAAATACTTTATGATCGATCATCACTTAACTCCAGAGCAAGTGATAAGTTTGAATTCTCACCTCGTCTATAACTGAGGAAATATAGAGCTATCGAAAAATACAAATATATTTAACGCTACATTTAACAAATGCTACAAGGATGGTTATGGTATCCTGCTAAGAGGATGAATTTAAAATTTAAAAAATTCGGCTCGTGCCGTGTGGAAGCCAATTATACATTGAGATGACAGTGGAGAAAAAAAATATTACCACTTTTTGGTTACGGTAGTTTCAAATTTCGGTGGGATAACATATTCGACAGAGCGATGGTTGCCTTCCTCGATTGCTAACAGCAGCCAAAAGAATCAAAAAAAGGACAATCTGTAATTAGTTTTCCATACAAAATAGAAAGCTCAAGATTAGAAGAAGATAGCATGACTCTTTGTTGAAAAGAAATAAAGAATTGGTCGGAGAAGAACTAAAATACTTTATGATCGATCATCACTTAACACCAGAGCAAGTGATAAGTTTGAATTCTCAGCTCGTCTATAACGGAGGAAATATAGAGGTATTGAAAAATACAAATATATTTAACGCTACATTTAACATATGCTACAAGGATTGTCATGGGACAATTAACGATCTCAGATTGGGATATCTGTCTTCAGCTCCAGTGGATTGGAAAAAAATCAATCCTGCATGGGGAAAATTTCTCTTCTTCTCTTAGCATCACTTGCTAAGAGGATGAATTTAAAATTTAAAAAATTCGGCTGTTGCCGTTTGGAAGCCAATTATACATTGAGATGACAGTGGAGAAAAAAAATATTACCACTTTTTGGTTACGGTAGTTTCAAATTTCGGTGGGATAACATATTCGACAGAGCGATGGTGTCCTTCCTCGATTGCTAACAGCAGCCGAAAGAATCAAAAAAAGTACAATCTGTAATTTGTTTTCCATACAAAATAGAAAGCTCAAGATTAGAATACGATAGCATGACTCTTTGTTGAAAAGAAATAAAGAATTGGTCGGAGAAGAACTAAAATACTTTATGATCGATTATCACTTAACTCCAGAGCAAGTGATAAGTTTGAATTCTCAGCTCGTCTATAACGGAGGAAATATAGAGCTATTGAAAAATACAAATATATTTAACGCTACATTTAACATATGCTACAAGGATGGTTATGGGACAATTAACGATTTCAGATTGGGATATCTGTCTTCAGCTCCAGTGGATTGGAAAAAAATCAATGCTGCATGGGGAAAATTTCTCTTCTTCTCTTAGCATCACTTGCTAAGAGGATGAATGTAAAATTTAAAAAATTCGTTTCGTGCCGTTTGGAAGCCAATTATACATTGAGATGACAGTGGAGAAAAAAAATATTACCACTTTTTGGTTACGGTAGTTTCAAATTTCGGTGGGATAACATATTCGACAGAGCGATGGTGTCCTTCCTCGATTGCTAACAGCAGCCGAAAGAATCAAAAATAGGATAATCTGTAATTCGTTTTCCATACAAAACAGAAAGCTCAAGATTAGAAGACGATAGCATGGCTCTTTGTTGAAAAGAAATAAAGAATTGGTCGGAGAAGAACTAAAATACTTTATGATCGATCATCACTTAACTCCAGAGCAAGTGATAAGTTTGAATTCTCACCTCGTCTATAACTGAGGAAATATAGAGCTATCGAAAAATACAAATATATTTAACGCTACATTTAACAAATGCTACAAGGATGGTTATGGTATCCTGCTAAGAGGATGAATTTAAAATTTAAAAAATTCGGCTCGTGCCGTGTGGAAGCCAATTATACATTGAGATGACAGTGTAGAAAAAAAATATTACCACTTTTTGGTTACGGTAGTTTCAAATTTCGGTGGGATAACATATTCGACAGAGCGATGGTTGCATTTAAAATTATATGGAGCATTTAAAATTCACGGAAGATGAATATAATGAATATAAACTATTTCTCAAGGCGCTTGAAACTGAACATTTTGATGGAGACATAGGAGAACTGGGAAAAGAGTTGGAGAATGACTCTGAAAGTGTTCTAGATGGATTCACTGTCTTGGAAGCTCTTCCAGAAGCACCAGGTGAATTATCACGTCTCATGAATGCGACTGCCTACTTCTATGATACGCTTTCTTTGAACTCAGAAATAGATCCCCACACGTGTGTGAAATGTGTCGATAAGTTAGCTCTTATGATGGAGGAGCATTTTAAATTCACGGAAGACGAATATAATGAATATATACAATTTCTCAAGACGCTTGAAACTGAACATTTTGATGGAGACATAGGAGAACTGGGAAAAGAGTTGGATAATGACTCTGAAAGTGTTCTAGATGGATTCACTGTCTTGGAAGCGCTTCCAGAAGCACCAGGTGAATTATCACGTCTCATGATTGTGACTGCCTACTTCTATGATACGCTTTCTTTGAACTAAGAAATAGATCCCCACACGTGTGTGAAATGTATCGATAGGTTAGCTCTTATGATGGAGGAGCATTTTAAATTCACGGAAGACGAATATAATGAATATATACAATTTCTCAAGACGCTTGAAACTGAACATTTTGATGGAGACATAGGAGAACTGGGAAAAGAGTTGGAGAATGACTCTGAAAGTGTTCTAGATGGATTCACTGTCTTGGAAGCTCTTCCAGAAGCACCAGGTGAATTATCACGTCTCATGAATGCGACTGCCTACTTCTATGATACGCTTTCTTTGAACTCAGAAATAGATCCCCACACGTGTGTGAAATGTGTCGATAAGTTAGCTCTTATGATGGAGGAGCATTTTAAATTCACGGAAGACGAATATAATGAATATATACAATTTCTCAAGACGCTTGAAACTGAACATTTTGATGGAGACATAGGAGAACTGGGAAAAGAGTTGGATAATGACTCTGAAAGTGTTCTAGATGGATTCACTGTCTTGGAAGCGCTTCCAGAAGCACCAGGTGAATTATCACGTCTCATGATTGTGACTGCCTACTTCTATGATACGCTTTCTTTGAACTAAGAAATAGATCCCCACACGTGTGTGAAATGTATCGATAGGTTAGCTCTTATGATGGAGGAGCATTTTAAATTCACGGAAGACGAATATAATGAATATATACAATTTCTCAAGACGCTTGAAACTGAACATTTTGATGGAGACATAGGAGAACTGGGAAAAGAGTTGGAGAATGACTCTGAAAGTGTTCTAGATGGATTCACTGTCTTGGAAGCGCTTCCAGAAGCACCAGGTGAATTATCACGTCTCATGAATGTTACTGCCTGCTTCTATGATACGCATTCTTCTAACTTAGAAATAGATCCCCACACGTGTGTGAAATGTATCGATAGGTTAGCTCTTATGATGGAGGAGCATTTAAAATTCACGGAAGACGAATATAATGAATATAAACAATTTCTGAAGACGCTTGAAACTGAACATTTTGATGGAGACATAGGAGAACTGGGAAAAGAGTTGGAGAATGACTCTGAAAGTGTTCTAGATGGATTCACTGTCTTGGAAGCGCTTCCAGAAGCACCAGGTGAATTATCACGTCTCATGATTGTGACTGCCTACTTCTATGATACGCTTTCTTTGAACTAAGAAATAGATCCCCACACGTGTGTGAAATGTATCGATAGGTTAGCTCTTATGATGGAGGAGCATTTTAAATTCACGGAAGACGAATATAATGAATATATACAATTTCTCAAGACGCTTGAAACTGAACATTTTGATGGAGACATAGGAGAACTGGGAAAAGAGTTGGAGAATGACTCTGAAAGTGTTCTAGATGGATTCACTGTCTTGGAAGCGCTTCCAGAAGCACCAGGTGAATTATCACGTCTCATGATTGTGACTGCCTACTTCTATGATACGCTTTCTTTGAACTAAGAAATAGATCCCCACACGTGTGTGAAATGAATCGATAAGTTAGCTCTTATGATGGAGGAGGATTTAAAATTCACGGAAAACGAATATAATGAATATAAACAATTCCTCAAGGCGCTTGAAACTGAACATTTTGATGGAGACATAGGAGAACTGGGAAAAGAGTTGGAGAATGACTCTGAAAGTGTTCTAGATGGATTCACTGTCTTGGAAGCTCTTCCAGAAGCACCAGGTGAATTATCACGTCTCATGAATGCGACTGCCTACTTCTATGATACGCTTTCTTTGAACTCAGAAATAGATCCCCACACGTGTGTGAAATGTGTCGATAAGTTAGCTCTTATGATGGAGGAGCATTTAAAATTCACGGAAAACGAATATAATGAATATATACAATTTCTCAAGACGCTTGAAACTGAACATTTTGATGGAGACATAGGAGAACTGGGAAAA
Source organism: Rhaphigaster nebulosa (assembly GCA_948150685.1). NCBI lineage: Eukaryota > Metazoa > Arthropoda > Insecta > Hemiptera > Pentatomidae > Rhaphigaster > Rhaphigaster nebulosa. The sequence goes on along the minus strand of OX411306.1, from coordinate 239,223,303 downwards.
GAGTTGGATAATGACTCTGAAAGTGTTCTAGATGGATTCACTGTCTTGGAAGCGCTTCCAGAAGCACCAGGTGAATTATCACGTCTCATGATTGTGACTGCCTACTTCTATGATACGCTTTCTTTGAACTAAGAAATAGATCCCCACACGTGTGTGAAATGTATCGATAGGTTAGCTCTAATGATGGAGGAGCATTTTAAATTCACGGAAGACGAATATAATGAATATATACAATTTCTCAAGACGCTTGAAACTGAACATTTTGATGGAGACATAGGAGAACTGGGAAAAGAGTTGGAGAATGACTCTGAAAGTGTTCTAGATGGATTCACTGTCTTGGAAGCTCTTCCAGAAGCACCAGGTGAATTATCACGTCTCATGATTGTGACTGCCTACTTCTATGATACGCTTTCTTTGAACTAAGAAATAGATCCCCACACGTGTGTGAAATGTATCGATAGGTTAGCTCTTATGATGGAGGAGCATTTTAAATTCACGGAAGACGAATATAATGAATATATACAATTTCTCAAGACGCTTGAAACTGAACATTTTGATGGAGACATAGGAGAACTGGGAAAAGAGTTGGATAATGACTCTGAAAGTGTTCTAGATGGATTCACTGTCTTGGAAGCGCTTCCAGAAGCACCAGGTGAATTATCACGTCTCATGATTGTGACTGCCTACTTCTATGATACGCTTTCTTTGAACTAAGAAATAGATCCCCACACGTGTGTGAAATGTATCGATAGGTTAGCTCTTATGATGGAGGAGCATTTTAAATTCACGGAAGACGAATATAATGAATATAAACAATTCCTCAAGGCGCTTGAAACTGAACATTTTGATGGAGACATAGGAGAACTGGGAAAAGAGTTGGAGAATGACTCTGAAAGTGTTCTAGATGGATTCACTGTCTTGGAAGCTCTTCCAGAAGCACCAGGTGAATTATCACGTCTCATGAATGCGACTGCCTACTTCTATGATACGCTTTCTTTGAACTCAGAAATAGATCCCCACACGTGTGTGAAATGTGTCGATAAGTTAGCTCTTATGATGGAGGAGCATTTAAAATTCACGGAAAACGAATATAATGAATATATACAATTTCTCAAGACGCTTGAAACTGAACATTTTGATGGAGACATAGGAGAACTGGGAAAAGAGTTGGATAATGACTCTGAAAGTGTTCTAGATGGATTCACTGTCTTGGAAGCGCTTCCAGAAGCACCAGGTGAATTATCACGTCTCATGATTGTGACTGCCTACTTCTATGATACGCTTTCTTTGAACTAAGAAATAGATCCCCACACGTGTGTGAAATGTATCGATAGGTTAGCTCTTATGATGGAGGAGCATTTTAAATTCACGGAAGACGAATATAATGAATATAAACTATTTCTCAAGGCGCTTGAAACTGAAAATTTTGATGGAGAAATTGGAGAACTAGAAAAAGAGTTGGAGGATGACTCTGAAAGTGTTCTAGATATATTCACTGTCTAGGAAGCTCTTCCAGAAGCACTAGGTGAATTATCACGTCTCATGAATGTTACTGCCTGCTTCTATGATACGCATTCTTCTAACTCAGAAATAGATCCCCACACGTGTGTGAAATGTATCGATAGGTTAGCTCTTATGATGGAGGAGCATTTAAAATTCACGGAAGACGAATATAATGAATATAAACAATTTCTGAAGACGCTTGAAACTGAACATTTTGATGGAGACATAGGAGAACTGGGAAAAGAGTTGGAGAATGACTCTGAAAGTGTTCTAGATGGATTCACTGTCTTGGAAGCTCTTCCAGAAGCACCAGGTGAATTATCACGTCTCATGATTGTGACTGCCTACTTCTATGATACGCTTTCTTTGAACTAAGAAATAGATCCCCACACGTGTGTGAAATGTATCGATAGGTTAGCTCTTATGATGGAGGAGCATTTAAAATTCACGGAAGACGAATATAATGAATATATACAATTTCTCAAGACGCTTGAAACTGAACATTTTGATGGAGACATAGGAGAACTAGAAAAAGAGTTGGAGGATGACTCTGAAAGTGTTCTAGATATATTCACTGTCATGGAAGCTCTTCCAGAAGCACTAGGTGAATTATCACGTCTCATGAATGTTACTGCCTGCTTCTATGATACGCTTTCTTTGAACTCAGAAATAGATCCCCACACGTGTGTGAAATGAATCGATAAGTTAGCTCTTATGATGGAGGAGGATTTAAAATTCACGGAAAACGAATATAATGAATATAAACAATTCCTCAAGGCGCTTGAAACTGAACATTTTGATGGAGACATAGGAGAACTAGAAAAAGAGTTGGAGGATGACTCTGAAAGTGTTGTAGATGTATTCACTGTCATGGAAGGTCTTCCAGAAGCACTAGGTGAATTATCACGTCTCATGAATGCGACTGCCTACTTCTATGATACGCTTTCTTTGAACTCAGGAATAGATCCCCACGCCTGTGTGAAATGTATCGATAGGTTAGCTCTTATGATGGAGGAGCATTTAAAATTCACGGAAGACGAATATAATGAATATAAACAATTTCTGAAGACGCTTGAAACTGAACATTTTGATGGAGACATAGGAGAACTGGGAAAAGAGTTGGAGGATGACTCTGAAAGTGTTCTAGATGTATTCACTGTCATGGAAGCTCTTCCAGAAGCACCAGGTGAATTATCACGTCTCATGAATGCGACTGCCTACTTCTATGATACGCTTTCTTTGAACTCAGAAATAGATCCCCACGCCTGTGTGAAATGTATCGATAAGTTAGCTCTTATGATGGAGGAGCATTTAAAATTCACGGAAAACGAATATAATGAATTTAAACAATTTCTCAAGACGCTTGAACCTGAACATTTTGATGGAGACATAGGAGAACTAGAAAAAGAGTTGGAGGATGACTCTGAAAGTGTTCTAGATGTATTCATTGTCATGTAAGCTCTTCCAGAAGCACCAGGTGAATTATCACGTCTCATGATTGTGACTGCCTACTTCTATGATACGCATTCTTCTAACTCGGAAATAGATCCCCACACGTGTGTGAAATGTATCGATAGGTTAGCTCTTATGATGGAGGAGCATTTAAAATTCACGGAAGACGAATATAATGAATATATACAATTTCTCAAGACGCTTGAAACTGAACATTTTGATGGAGACATAGGAGAACTAGAAAAAGAGTTGGAGGACCTCCTATTAGAAGATGAGAAGCTTAAATTTTAAATATCAATAGAAAAACAAGAAGAAAAGGAAATAGCGTTTGAATATGATTCTTTGTTAAAAAGAAATGAAGAATTGGTCGGAGAAGAACTAAAATACTTTATGATCGATCATCACTTAACTCCAGAGCAAGTGATAAGTTTGAATTCTCAGCTCGTCTATAACGGAGGAAATATAGAGCCATTGAAATATACAAATATATTTAACGCTACATTTAACATATGCTACAAGGATGGTTATGGGACAATTAACGATCTCAGATTGGGATATCTGTCTTCAGCTCCAGTGGATTGGAAAAAAATCAATGCTGCATGGGGCAAATTTCTCTTCTTCTCTAAGCATCACTTGCTAAGAGAATGAATTTAAAATTTAAAAAATTTCGGCTCGTGCCGTTTGGAAATCAATTATACATTGAGACAGTGAAGAAAAAAAATATTACCACTTTTTGGTTACGGTAGTTTCAAATTTCGGTGGGATAACATATTCGACAGAGTGATGGTTGCCTTCCTCGATTGCTAACAGCAGCCGAAAGAATCAAAAAAAGGACAATCTGTAATTTGTTTTCCATACAAAATAGAAAGCTCAAGATTAGAAGACGATAGGACCGCTATTTCCTATTCGATAAAAATTCAATTCAATTGCGAAGAACATTGGACGAAATCTTTGAAGTTCTTCGTGACTAATATAAAGTGGGCTCTGATGTCGTCCGGTGCCTTTTGGAGATCATTCATACATTGGGATGACAGTGAAAAAAAATATTACCACTTTTTGGTTATGGTAACATATCAAGTTCTGTTTCACTTTCAATGAATTTTGCTGTTTGATTAATTAATTTTGATGTATTTTTCATGAAAATATTATAACTTTTTTTTTTTTTTTAATATATCTTTACTTTTAAGAAACCCTCTGCATATATTTAGCTATCTAGTCAAGTATGCCATCTTGATTTAATTTTTAACATATGTGTTTGTTTTAAATTCTTTTAATGGCCTGCACTAATTGGTATGTTGATTGTTATTTTAATAACAAAATGTCATAGTTTGGCGGTCCTGCTTTAAGTTGTTTACCTGTACAAAGTTCTAGAATCGTTGTAAGATTTTAAATAGAACTTGGACGCAAACTTTTATTGTTTTCTACTAAAATATTAAACTAATAAAAATAAAAATTTTTGTTATGAAAATAGATTTTTAGTAGCATTTTTGATTTGTATAAATTTTATTATCGATTTATGTACAACTGATGTTTAGTTTTGCTTCTTGTTTGATTGCAGTATTTATTTGTAATCAGTTTTTTTGATTTGTATTTTGCAAATAATTTTTTGATTTGATTTGTATGTGATTTTGTTATGCTCTTTTAGCAATTATTTTGTTTTTTGATTTTTAATCAATTGTAGTTGTGATTTTTTATTTTGCTCTTTTAGCAATTGTTGTTTTGTTTTTTTATTTTTAATCAATTGTAGTTATGATTTTTATGTAATTATAGTTTTGATTTTTTATTTGTAATTGCACTGTTGTTTTTATTGTGATCGCCCTTAACAAAAAAGGTTTTATTAAGGAGAGGCCATTCTTGTGATGATAACTCTGCTTTTTTCTTTTCTTTGAGTTGAAATGGATAACGATTGACAGTTAGCACGACAGTCTTAAAAGTGCCTAGTATCTTTACAGGTTTGCTTAATATTGTTTTGAAAGTTGTAGAGAAAGATAAACACAGAAACATTTTTGCTGCTAGAAATATTGGTAACTGGGTGATACTACGAGTATTAACATATGGTCAGTTAGTGTACACACATTTATCTGAAAGATGAAATTGGTAGGAAGTGGAAACTACCACCCTAGGTTACGGTATCTGTCTAATCACTAGCTCCCACCCTAGGTTACGGTATCTGTCTAATCACTAGCTCATATGTCATGAGGCAAGGGTTAAAAAACATAAGTGATATTGTAACTATCATTAGGCACTGGAACAATTACGTCTAGAAATTTGAGAAAGATCCATAAAATATTTATGGCTGTTTCGATAATTTACTTTTGAGGTACATATTTATTACGGACTGCAACTTTTGTTTTGAATTAAGTAATAATAACCTTAATTAATGTAATAGATAATATGAGTAAACCAAACACGACTAATTTGAAAATCATTTAGGAAATTTATTAGAAATAGACCTGCAAAAGGTTGTCAATTCTAGAATTTTTTTTAAATTACCATTAATGGAGCAAATGATACTCAATTAATGATATTTACTTTTTGTAATGGATGAAGTGTAAACAACATAAAAAATAAAGTACAGGATTCAATTGCAAGGATAATATTCGTTTAGGGGCGGTCTGTGAAGAAAACTAATGTGGTTCACTATTAATAATGTGTAAAATTTACAACTGCAAATATGATCTGAATCATTAAATTATTTAATTTAATAATTATATTCATATTGCATATGCATATTCATAGTTTTACTCAAGTATCATGGTTGAGAGTTTCTAGATTGCCTTTAATGAAAATTTAATTTATTTATGATTAAAAATTTCTTTCTTAAATTTGAGGGAATTGACACAACTATGCACATAGATGAGAAAACTGGCGAAGATGTCGACATTTCTGAATCCACACTTCAGGGCCTAGACAGTGGTTTCCCAGGAACATCATGAGCTGCCATAGGTTGGTTGCCTGTAGGACCCGATCAGTTTGCCTTAAATGGAGTAGAAAAGGAGAGAAAGCACAAAAAAAAAAAAAAAAAGAAGTTAATTCTGATGTCCCTCGCTAACATAGTCCGTTCCGATTTAATAACAAGGAATGTTAAAACCGACTATTATTGTTATAAGGACCTCTATCCTCATCAAAAATAGTATTATTTGTAGAGCGTTACAATATATGTATAAATTTTACCCTCCTCCTACCCTCTTACCCTACCCATCCTTCCTCACGCGATTCCTAATAGGCTTTCTGGGCCTAATAGCTTCAACGGGTATTAACTCGGAGATTATTAAAAATAGTGGCTTTTCGTAGCTAAAAGCATTGATAGTTGACCGCATGATATATCAAGACTCTATCCTACTTCTCTTAGGTTGTGCAGTCCTGATGAAGATCTATAATGTGTGTCGAAACGTCGGCAGTAAATAAATAGTTTTATTTTATTCTTGACAGCCACCCAGAGCATCGCCTTGAAATATTTTGTATTCCTATGTATAAATGGAATTTGAAAAAAAAAATTCCAACTTGTTAAAATTCATCCAAATTTGCCCAATTCCTTTATATTTCATTGAAAACCAAGCTCATCCTATCCGATTCCAAGCACCCTCTTAATTCTCTTCCTTACTTGACCTAAAATTAAGTAATGGATAACCCTTTAATCACCTGCCTATTTATTCTCACATATCTTCGTAAAACATCACCTTTGATTAAATACTGTTTAAAATATGAAAATCCATGGCTGTTCTTAAACAGTTGTTAAGATTCCTCAGCTCCTGGTATTATTTAATGCTAATGAAAATATACTATTATATATATATATATATATACTAAATATATATTGTTCTAGACGTATGGGAAAGTGAAAGTATGCCAAAAAGCTGGGCAATTAGCCTCATATACCCTATTCATAAAAAGGGTGACAAACTACAATGCAGTAACTACCGAGGCATATCTCTTTTGGCAGTTGTATACAAAGCAGTATTTACCATACTTCTGAGAAAACTTAACCTCTTCGCTGAAAAGATCTTATTAGATTACCAATGTGGTTTTCGACAGGAAAAAGGCGCAAATATTGGGAATACAAAATAGACCTGCATCTCCTATTTATAGATTATCGACAGGCTTTTGATAGTGTCAATAGAGCCAAAATGATGGAAGCTCCAGATGGAAACCTGGACGTTGACAGCCATTATTAGCAACAATCTCAGGATATTCGAGCGCAAGGTGCTGCGGAAAATTTATGGGCCAGTTCTGGACAGTGGTGCATGGAGGCTTCGAAAGAATGCTGAGCTATACAGGCTTTTTCAAGACATGCCAACATCATACAATTTATTAAGTCCCGCCGGATTGAATGGCTAGGCCATGTAGTAAGAATGCCCGAGAACAGAATGCCTATTATGATGTTAAATGGCACTGTCATCGGAACTAGGAGACGTGCTCGACCGCACAGGCGATGGTTACAGGATGTAGAAGAGGACCTTAAGGTGCTGGGTGTCACAGGATAGAGGCGCAAAGGGAAGATTGGCAACGCATTGTTAGAGAAGCCAAGGTCCATCCAGGACTCTAGAGCTAATAAAGAAGAAGAAGTTTGATAAAGGGACATTAAAAGATAACAGGCATGTGAAGATATTAGCGGAGGCAAAGAAAGAGTATAAGCTAAATAAAACAACTTCTGAGAAGAAAATTATAAAATCATTTTGTTCTTCCCAATCCAATAAAAGCAATATACTAATCAACATTGGTTGGTTATGATTGACAATTTTCCGAAATTATCAGAGTACCATAGCACTTTTTATTGTCACCGGATCTTACTCCTTTTGTAATCTATTCCATTCCTCCTTATCGAACGAACCCTTTTCTGAAAATATCACGTATCTCAAATATTATCACCTAGTTGGATCTCCATTGTGGGATAGCGGTATTACTCCTGTCATCTTCCTAAACGCACTCGCGAACTTCTTGTCTCCATTCGCTCATTTTGCATCACTCGATTAAGGTTGTTTGGTTTGCAGTGGGATCTCTGGTGATCCTGATGCAAGATTAAAAAGTTTAGCGGATTGTTTTATCCTACTTATTTTCGGTATCTCCAGGGTTACTCGCATTGTATAATACACCGAGTTGAAGTGGCCATTTCCTGACCACTTCTTACTTTCTTACTGTTTCTATTACCAATTCCCAAACGCAAAAGAAGTACAGCTTGTATAATGTATTTGTTTACTTTTATTGTTGCTGAGTATCATATCGATCGATCGATTTAAATTGAGGCGTATTTAAGTAAACATTTAAGAAATCGTTGCAACGAGGCCCTAATGGCTGAGGGCATAGGGGTAATGGTTCCTTAACGCCCCGTACGGTATGGTGTGGGTTCTATTATTAGGAGCAAGTTGCTGTTTATTTTTAATAAATTTTGATACTCTAACTTTGATGACATCTAGGTTGTTGCCAGAGTTTGGCAAAAAAGAACAATAAGCCCACTTGTCAGGAAAGTTTCTCCATCAATGACCGTTGTATCGAATGCGAAACGCATTAATTAATTTTTTTATAGTATTACTATTATGTGAAAAAATAAAAAGTTCGTAGTCTTGAACTATATGCTGATCCGAATGATAATGATGGCCACATGTAGAGTGCATGATACGAATCTGTGGAGATATGGCAAAGACGCTATCAGAAAAGAGGTATGCTCTTATGTGTTTACATTTTAACGTCACCCTGAAAAAAGCAGTAAGAGACTCTGGCATCCAGACTACCAATATTATCTTTGATCAACCAGTCCAAATCCTCCCCTTCGGAAATTCACGTTGACATAATAGGGCTCTCTTTTGATTGCCTTTATGAATCATTCAGAACAGTGAATGCTGCAGAAAAACGGAGGGTCTGGTCCCAAATTAAGACAAAACTATGTATTCGAATTCTCTACTGGAGCTCACAGGTAACCAGTGATAATAAAAGAGCGGTAGAAATTAAAAGCAGATTAATGGGGGCCAATAAATGAGAGATCTCTTTTCAATAGTTTAATTTTAAGGTGAACAAAATATATTTTATATAGAACCCTTATTCGCTCCGTGCTTCCCTGCAATTTGGAAACCTGAACTACCTCAATGACTGATGACTCAATGGCGATGAATCTTTGGCTTTGCTAATAAGAGTGTAGAATAGCCGCGAAGAACAAATAATGATCTCTTTAACGGTATAGGCATGACTATAGTGATAAATTAAATCGTCTTCGCTGGGCTGATGAGAAAATCCGGACGGGCAGCGAGTGCTCGGCAAAACAAAAAAAAAATTGCCAGATATTGTTGCAAATATGGCAGAAAAGTAGGTGAAAACAACTGAATGCCGACAGCTTGCGAAAGAAATGCCAGACGATTTATGCTCGAGGAAGCCAGGATTCGCTTGTGGGTTGTAGTGTTACAATAATAATAATAATCTTGAACAACATTCCTGGATAATTTAGCGGTAAGCATAGTAAGTATCTTGGCCACCGGCTCGAAAGGTTTTGGGTAAAGGTGCAAGAGTTCTTGGAGGACCTATGCGCTTGTGCTAGAGTGTTCATGTAGTGAGGAAGTCTGTGGTGAAAAATTTGCAATATCTGAATCTATAAGGATGTCGAAGTCCTTGTAAAGTAAGTTTTCGGTCACATAGAATGATACGCCCATTATTTTTCGCAATGCTTTTGACTGGAAAAGCTGCATTTTCTGGATGTTAGAGGTTCTGGCTTACAATGAAGAGAGTGACGAAATATTTGTGGGGGTAGATCTAAGGCAGGATGACTGCTTAGCATCTCTCCCTTTAATCTGGCTGCAGAGTGTGCGGTCGAAGATCAGAAATCCAAGTTGGCGGACAAAAATATTTCACCGGACAAAAGAGATAATCGGGTTCGCTGATGATTTGAATGTCGTGGGAAGAAGTTTTTTCGCCATGAAAGGGAAATTCCTTGACCAGAAGAAAGCTGCAGAAAGTGTTGTACTTGAAGTCAACGAGGAAATAAACAAATATATGAGGACAGACCTAACAGGCAGGAACCAGCAGCCACTCAAGTTAGCTTTTGAGAAAATAAATGAATTTGTGTATCTTGCTTCATAGGTGAACTCAGACAGCATCATGTTGCATGAAATTAATAGAAGGCTAATGGAAGCTAATAGGCCCTATTTTGGTTTACAAAAGCACCTAAAAAGTAAAACATTATCTAGGGCTATGAAATTCCGCCTATACAAGATCCTCATCAGGCCGATATTAGCATGCGTCTGAAAGTTGGGCCCTCACTAAATGCAAGAAACAAATGCTGCTAAGATTCCAATAAGATGGTTGCTAATTTATTTTTTGAATTATTCATTATTCATTATTTTTGTCAAATAAAATTACAAGTAATCAATTTTTTATGTTTTCTGAATCCATATTCTGAATTAGAAATAGGTATCATGATTTGAGTACTTTTCAAAGAAAAAAGTACCCGCTATCCGTTATCGGGTTATCGAAGCCGTAATTTTTGAAAGTGCTATTTTAAAACCGAAGGATCGCGTAACGATTTATTTTAAATTTTCAGAAACTTCGACATTGACCGAGAGCTCGTGCAAAAAAATAGAATTATCTGAAGACAACATTGATAGCAATTTTCGAATCCTTATAGTATTGGCATTAAAAAATAAAAGTCTGCCAGTCAGATCATGCTACCTGAAAAAATGACAGTTATAGAAATTAGCAAAAGCTGGCGATTTGGAACTATTTTTGTTTTTTAAGCTATAATCCCTACACGGTGCACTCTATGGAAAAAGCTTAAGAAGAAAAATAGTTTTTTTTTTTTGTTTAAGAAGAAAAAAGTTTCATCTTTGCGATTTTTCAAGATGGCGCATAATGTGATACTCTACATTCGCATAGAGAACTCATTTCTAAGCTGCAGACTCATATAAATTGCCTTGTCTCTGTTTTTTACAAAAGCTTCCATTATCACCGTGATTTTCGATCACAGTAGTTAAATATCTGTGATGTGGACAACACATGACTTCCTTGTACGCCTATTAAACTATAAATCGGTGGCTCAAAAAATGATCCTGAATTTGATTACTAGTTTCCGAAGATCGCAGTATCTCAAAAAATTGTTTTTTTTCTCGGCGTCGCGACATCCATCTATTGACACACACACACACAAATAGGGAGGAAAGCCAGTATTTTACACTAAATTTTAACACTTAAAACAAATAATAAAAATGTTTAATTGGATTGGAAACCAAATTGCGATTGTAACCTTTATTACCGAAACATATGATTTATGTATTTAATTTAAATGTAATTTTTGATGCAAGCTTATTATGAGCTTCAAGTAAAGTACCGTTTTCGGCTCACCAATTTTAACCAAAATATAGTAATTACATTCACATCAATATAAAAGTCCTATTTACAAAATTTGACATTATATTTTAATATAATTTTGATGAAAGTCTAATACGACCTTTAAGTAAAGTACCGCTTACGGATTTCCAATTTAGACCAAAATCTAGCATGTTATTTAAATACATATATAAGTTATAAATACCAAATTTGAGAAGTTTTGCAAAGTATTTTAATATAATTTTAGATGGAAATCAATTATGACCTTCAAGTAAAGTACCACTTCCGGTGATTATGTAGTAACCAAAAAGGGAGGTTCACAACTAGATTTTACAACAATCCTAAATGCAAAATTTGAACTTTCTATGGCTAACCTTTTTTGAGTTATGCGAGATACGAACGTACGTACGTACAGACGCCACGACGAAACTAGTCAAAATGGATTCAGTGATGGTCAAAATGCATATTTCCGTTTAAATCTGAAGACCAAAATTTTCGCGATTACAATACTTCCTTTACTTCGTACAAGGAAGTAACAATATTAATATGTAGTGGTATTCATTAGACACAAAATGTGATGCTTAATTTTATATACCATAGCTTTTTCGATAGAATGGACCGTTTAGGAATTATTGGTGAAAAAAACAAATAGTGCCAAAATTGAAACGACTCGTTATTTTTATAACATCAATTACAAAAAGATAATGATTACAAAAAAATAAGGATTACAAAAATTGCTTTCTTCAGATAATGCCATTTTTACTTCCTTGTACGAAGTAAAGGAAGTATTGTAATTTTCGGTTTTCAGATTTCAACGGAAATATCCATTTTGACCGTCCGTGAATACATTTTGACTAGTTTCGTGATGGGGTCTGTACGTACGTACGTTCGTATCTCGTATATCTCAAAACGGTTAGCCGTAGAAAGTTAAAATTTTGTATCTAGAATTATTGTATAATCTAGTTGTGAACCTCCCTTTTTGGTCGTTGTATGATTACCGGAAGTGGTACTTCATTTGAAGGTCATTACGGATTTTCATCAAAAATTATATTTAAATGTAATGCAAAACTTCTCAAATTTGATATACAAGACTTATACATTAACATAAATAAGATAATAAATGTTGGTCAAAATTGGCAAACCGAAAGTGGTACTTTACTTGTAGGTCATATTAGACTTTCATCAAAAAATATATTAAAATGTAACGTAAAACATCTCAAATTTTATATCGATATGAATGTATTTACTATACTTCGGTTAAAATTGGTGAGCCGAAAAGGGTACTTTACTTGAAGATCATAATAACTTTACATAAAAAATTATATTTAAATTAAATACAGAAATCATATGTTTCGATAAGAAAGGTTACAAACGCCATTTTGGTTTCCAATCCAATTAAGCATTTTTATTACTTGTTTTAAGTGTTAAAATTTAGTGTAAAATGTGTCAATAGATGGATGTCGCGACGTCAAATGTCGTTTTTGAGATACTGCAATCTTTGGAAACTAGTAACCAAGTTGAGGATCACTTTTTGAGCCACCGATTTATAGTTTAATAGGCGTACAAGGAAGTCACGTGTTGTCCACATCAGATAATTTTTGCACCTGCTCTCGGTCTAAAATAATATTCCATTATTATGTTATTCTAGTTATTCTAGCTCATAGCACTAGAATGAAACAATTGAAGCTGTTTTTAATAAGAAGAGAGCAACTCGATGGAATTCCCTATATGACAGTTTAAAACAAATGTATACTGAGCGCAAACGAGAAGTGTTCTGATCTTAGAGAACAGAAAATATTTAAAAAAAAATGATTTTTTTTTTTTCATTTCAGAACCGTTAGCACAAGCCATTAATATTTAGTTGACATCCGCATGATTTTATACTTACCATAAATATACATAAATAAACATACTATTAAATAAAAAGAACTATAATAAAGAAATTAAAATAATATATTCCGTAGCAAAAAATAACGGGTATAATAAAACCACTATCAATCATATTTTTAAAAAACAAATTCAAAAAAAGACAATGAACGATATCTATTCAACAACCCCCGAAGATAGGGCCATCCTGAAACATTATGTTTTGATTCCATATTACGGCCCTATATCCATCAAAGTCGGAAATGAATTGAAAAAACTAGGATTAAACTCTGCATTTAAAATAGAAAAAACCCTATCCTCATATTTCTGTTCTCCTAAAGACAAAATAGACCCTTTCCAAAAAAGCGGAGTATACGAACGAAATGATTACGATTGTGCAGCCAAATACACGGGGAAAAACTGGAAGATCGCTAAATCAGAGATTAAAGGAACATATACGTGTATATAATAATGAGACAGATAATTCCAACTTTGCAATTCATTTAAATGAAAATAATCATAAATTCATCAAAGACTCAGGAATTAAATTAATACATCACGTTGAAAACAGTCTCAAATTAAATATATATGAAGCACTTGAAATAATAAAATCCTTCAAATCCAATCCCTTACCTATAGTAAGGGGGAAGTATTGCGATCGTAAAAATTTTCGAATTCGACTTTTCGACGGAAATACACGTTTTAAGGTTCTCTGAGTCCAAATGACCAAGTCTCGCAAAATGGTCTGTGTTTATGTGAACAGTCTAGCTCAAAAACGAAAAATTGTACGATACTGAAATTACGCATTTAATGTTGGCACATGCATGTGATGTTACAGCAACATTTTCGTCAAAATCGACTTACCGGAAGTGCCACTTTATATAATCGATTTTACACTTTTTTTTTTTACAATTTTCTCGAAAACGGCTCTACGATTTTTATGAAACTTGCCTAAATTATTCTACATAAAGATCTTTAACTTTTCATACATATGGTACATCACCGAGGAAATGCAGGGGAAAAAGTTATGATGAAAAGAATATTTTATTTACGCATAACTTCAAAAGCGTGCTATTTATGGTAGATTATCTGTAGACTTGTATGAAAGGTAATTAAATCATCTAAAAAACAAAAAAAGAATTATCAAAATAGGACAAGATACAGCGCATCGGACTAACCGGAATTAGCTATTATATCATGGATTTTACAATTGTTTATAATTTTCTCGTAAACGGCTTCAACGATTTTGGTGAAACTTTCCTAATGTCTTCAACTTAAAGACGTTTAACTTTTCATTTATGTAGTATATAAAAGAAAAAGTGCAGGGGAAAAAGTTATAAGGAAAAGAATATTTTATTTCCGCTTAATTTAAAAAGCATGCAATTTATAGTAAATTATGCACAGAATTATACGAAAGGTTATTAAATTATCTAAAAAAAAACAAACAAAAAAAACATCAGTATTAGCAAAGATATAGTGTATTTTATGAGGAGCATAAAATAGATGGATAACCGAGCGCATCCGAAAGGAGATGGATGCGACCGAACCTCCTCCCACCAATTCGCCAATCTGTTGTAAACAATACGCTCTGTAACAAAGTAATTTAAGAATACAAAAGCGGAAATGAACTTAATAATTTCTACTTTCACATTATTTAATGGAAAGAAAATTTTTCCATGGAAACTAAACCAGAAACTTTTAAAATATATTTGAAACTTGACAAAGTTAAGATATAGAGGTAGTGTACAGAATTGTTGTACTAAAATTGTTTTAAAAACTGTTTTATTGTACTGAAGTGGGAGAAGATGTGAAGTGAATGCTGCTGAGTTTATTTCAAGTATTGTTTATGTGAACTCTTTAAAATTATATTAAAAAGATAATTATTATAGGACGGTAAGGGAAAGTTGTATGGTACAACCGCACTAGATTTTTTTTTAAATTTGTATGTATTGAATTGGAGGATAAAAAGATACAAAATTAGATAATTGCAATAATTTTGAGGAGATTAAATTATTTTTTAAAAGAAAAAAGGTGATCAATGATATTATGGATTCTGTGATTATTAATGAATTATCTTTTATATCTCCTGGGCCCTATTTCATAATAAAGTATAGGTGGAAAGGTTCTTGTTTAGAGGTTACAAGTTACTTATCGTTATCAGATAATAACAAATTTATTCATTTTTTTTTTAAAACTTACTGTTTATCTATAATATCCATTATAAATGTTATCATGTTTTAACATTATTACAATATATTGTACTTTTGTTTATAGTCAAACCTCATAATGAAGTACTTAAGCACAAGTACAACTGAGCCAATGAATTCCAACGCCTATGACTAACACTGTGAGATGTTGAATGCGATAACATTTAAAATAGTTTTATTTAAAAAAAGTAAATAAAAAATAATTTAATACATTATTAAATTATATTATATTATAAATTATTATTATCTAATGAGGATAAGATAACTTCTGTAACCACCAAAAAACGAACATTTACAATTGTCAGCTGACGTTCGCATGATTGCATAGAAGGATCAATCTAATTAGGGATTGATAAATTATTTGCCACTTCTATAATTTTGTTTTTTTATTGAAAACTACTTTCGAATGTTATACATTCATCTACAGTTCTAAAAACACACAAAAATTTAAAAAAAAAAACACTTCCTACGAACTAAATTGTAATGATTGTGCAGCCAAATACACGGGAAAAACTGGGAGATCACTAAATCAGAGATTAAAGGAACATATACGTGCATATAATAATAAGGCAGAGAATTCCAACTTCGCAATTCATTTAAATGAAAAAATCATAAATTCATCAAAGACTCAGGAGTTAAATTAATACATCATGTTGAAAAACAGCCCCAAATTAAATATATATGAAGCACTTGAAATGATAAAATCCTGTTTGCTTAAATGACCAAATAAATATCTCCAATAGTCCAATCTTAAATTTATTCCCATCCATAACAGAAAAAAACAATTAATCATCGGAATTACTGGAAAAAACCCAGCCTCTAAACGGTACCATTTACCTACAAATACTCCACCTTTCTTCCATTACAGTCATAGTCATTACTAGTTCACTGCGATAACAAATCAATGCAACCTTTTCTGTTTGATACAATCTACTTAAAGCTTGGTGAGTACCAACATGTACTAGATTCCTTGTCTTAATTAAATTCATAATTCATAAATGTTTTATAATACTGATTTATATTACATCTCATTTAATATGTATAATAATACCAAACTGTATTTTGAATTGCTTATTTTAGAATTTTTGTGTGTTTTTAAAACTGAAGTTGAATGTATAACATTCGAAACTAGTTTTCATTAAAAACGAAATTATAGAAGTGAGAACTTTTTTAACTTTAACAGTTGATCTTTTTAGATTTTTATGTGCTGAATCTAAATCTGGCCTTAGTTTTTTTTTATATCACCCATAGTTTTCCGTAGGTTTCAGGCTCATCCAAACATCCTAACTTTTTAAACTTCTGTAACATGTTAGCTACAATAGAAACATACTCTGGGTCTTTTTCATTTCCCAAGAGCTTTGTAACGACTTGCTTGAATGATACCCATGCTTCTTTCTCATTTAAGGTCATTGTGGATTCAAAGTTAACATCAAACATCATTTTTCTAATGTCAGGTCTGACAAAGACGCCTTCTTTTAGTTTAGCTTCTGAAAGGCGTGGAAACTTTTGGCAGAGATACTTGAAACATGGTCCATCTTTAGGCAAAGCCTTTAGAAATTGTTTCATGAGGCCTAACTTAAGGCCTAATTGTTTCATGAGGCCTAAGATTGAAAGCTGTCCAATTCTTTAAAAATCGCTTAATTTAATAAATTTAACTATAAAATGTGAAGAAATTGTGGGTGATACAGCTTTTTTAATATCATATTTAGATTCAGCACCCTAAAAACTATAGAAATAAGGTATATTCAGTACAAAAGTTTTTTCATCGTTGGTCTGTGAAGCTGTTCAATTCTTTAAAAATCACTTAATTTAATAAATTTAACTATAAAATGTGAAGAAATTGTGGTTGATACAGCTTTTTTAATATCATATTTGGATTCAGCATCCTAAAAACTATAGGAATAAGGTATTTTCAGTACAAAAGTTTTTTCATCGTTGGCCTGTGTATTATTATAATTTATCAATCCCTAGTTTCCAATTGTACTTTATTATGAAATTGGGCCCTGCTTGTATGTTGTAGAATCCTGAAGATTTTTGTACATAGAGAATTGTAATTGTATTACTGATATGGATATTACAAGATGTCAATGAGGCAATAGAGGTTTATTCATAATCACATGCTGCATAGATATTTAGCAGATTTGCTTTGTGATTGGAATCAACGGATGTAAAATAAAATAAAAACACTTAAATTGGTTAGCGAGGTCTACTGTCATACTTGAAAAAACATATCCTGACGTGACAGCCCAAAGCAGGGACAATCCAATCGGAAGGTTGGGGGGAGTCGACTCCCCGGGACTGAGAGGGGCGACTCTCACTTTCTTAGCGCTCAGACTTCGGCATGATCTTACGGGCTCAACGTCTCGCCGGTACGTGCCCAGTCTAATCCCGTCCTATATCGTCAGTGATATAGTGAAAAGTGCAGAGTCAATATTTTGTGTGTTCCATTATTAAATTAAATAATAATTTAATTTATTTATTAGTAAACATTTATTGTTAAGTGTTTGGTGTCTCCTGGCTCGTACAGATCGGTTCTAGCACCGTCCGTTTTTGAAACCCCGAAGGACGAAATTCGGTTTCTTAACTGACCGTCACAAACCCTCTGTGCACCTCTGGATTACGTTGTGTGCACTGAGCGGGGAGTCAGGTTACGATAAAACTGACACAACAGCCATCATGTTGTTTCTAAATATCGGTAAGATTTATATATATTATTTTTTTTTTTTACTATTTTATCTCAAATATATTACTTATTCATTTAAAATTAATTCTTTTGAATTGTAATATATTTATAATTTTACTCCAAAATTAACACAGACAGCACTCTTTCTTTTCATTTTTTATGGAATGCATTTATTTTATATCGACGTCATTTCTTGAAAAATGCGTAAACAAACTTTACAGGAAAGACATGAACAGATTTTTCACCAAATAACAATATATTTTTTTTTTAAATTGTATTCATTATCTTATAGAATAGGAGTTTATTAACCTAGCAAAAACTTTATAATTAAAATATATTTTAAAAAATTCTAGCACTGGCTAAGTCCAGAGTGACGACTGAGAGTCGTTAGTATTTGGTGCTTACGTCATCAATAGTCGATTTTTAGACCATTTCCAATTTTTTTTTTCTCGATATATCGTGACCGGGAATCGATAGAGGTGGTGTTTACGTCCCAAAATCAATTGAAACCTAAATTTCGAATTTTTGGCGCCTAAGCCTTTTTCAAAAAACGCCGTAGATATATACTTATACAAAACAGCTGAGAAGCCAAGCGGTGACAAGTGACAATATAATAATTTTATGAAAACGTATTTTAAAGTTTAAACATTTTGATTGTATCATACTTATATTATGGCTCTACTGTACTTATATTATGACTTTACTGTATATTCCTTGATATTGAGCAATATTGCTTTTGAAAAATATTTTATATGCATTAATTATCCACAACTGCACTTAAAGCAATCTTTGAAAAAAAAAAAATCACTTATACCCCTTGACTTATCCCCCTCTCATATTGTTTGTCAATAAATTACACTATCAGTTTACTTCGAGTTTATTTCGATAATAACATTATACACAACATTTTTAAGTTTTATTTTTATTTAGGTAATCGATAATTAATTTTATTGAAAAAAAAAAATTCGGTTCTTTCTTTTAGAGAACTTCATAATTTTTGTTGTTGAATAAAAGCCTTTTAAAAATTAAAGGTTTTTACAAAAAATAACCTACAGAATCCTGCATCAACTATTTTTTATTACCACCATGTTTTTTGATTAATGTGAGTGTAACAGGAATTATTTTATTTTGGATCTACTTTAGCATTATTTTTTTATTAATGTTTATTTTATGATTAATTTATTTTCTGACTAAAATAAGATAACTAAACTTAATTATTTGTGAGTAGTAATATATAATTTTACTCCGGAATTAACACAGTCAGCACTCTTTCGGACTTAATAGAATCCGAATTATATTCATTTTTTAGTGAAGGCGGTACTTTATATATACTCATATAAAACAGCTGAATCACGTATTTTTGTAATCGCGAAAATTTTCGGTTTTCAGAGTTCAACGGAAATATCCATTTTGACCACCCCTGAATCCATTTTGATTAGTTTCGTCGTGGCATCTGTACATACGTACGTTCGTATCTCGCATAACTCAAAAACGGTTAGCCGTAGAAAGTTGAAATTTTGTATTTAGGATTGCTTTAAAATCTAGTTGTGAATCTCTCTTTTTGGTTAATGCTTCCTCACCGGAACTGGTACTTTACTTGAAGGTCATAATTGATTTCCATCAAAAAATATATTAAAATACGATGGAAAACTTCTCAAATTTGGTATTTATAACTTATATATTGATCTAATAACATAATAGATTTTGATCTAAATTGGAATACCGGAAACGGTACTTTACTTGAAGGTCATAATTGATTTCCATCAAAAATTATATTAAAATATAATGTAAAACATCTCAAATTTGGTAAATAGGACTTTTATATTGATATGAATGTATTTACTATGTTTTGGTTAAAATTGGTGAGCCGATTTTCTTCCCTACTTGTGTGTGTGTCAATAGATGGATGTCGCGACGCCGAGTGTTGTTTTTGAGATACTGCGATCTTCGGAAACTAGTAATCAAATTCAGGATCACTTTTTGAGCCATCGATTTATAGTTTAATAGGCGTATAAGGAAGTCGTGTGTTGTCCACATCAGATATTTTTTGTTACATTTAAGTTTGGCAATAAATTACACTGACAGTGAACTAGTTTATTTCGTTTGGAATATTATGCACAACATTTGTAAGTTTTATTTTTATTTAGGTTTTCGATAATTCTTCCTTTTAGAGAACTTCATAAATTTTTATTTGTTTAATAAAAGCCTTTTTTCATCTTAAAAAAACATCCAGCAGAAACCTAAATCAACTTTTTTTTTATAACCTGCAAGTATTTTGATTAATCACATAATCAGTGTAACAGGAGTTATTTCGTTGTCGATGTTTATTTTATGATTAATTTTTTTTTTCTGACTAAAATAACTAAACTATAAGCATCCCTTCTTACGGTTTATGAGGACGTTATACAATAAACAACAAACGAAATTTTTAAGATTTATTTTCATATTTAGATTTCCTTAATTTTTAAATCTTTCTTTCTTTTAAGAACTTCTAAATTTTTCATTCATCTCGTACATTTTTTAAACGAAAAATGGAGTTTTTATGAAAAAAAATTATACCAATTTACAAAGTTTAAATTCCAGCAACATAATAAAAATAAATATTATAAATAATAAAACTGTAAACATGGTGACGAATCGTATCACGATTAACAGAAAACATTGAAGTTATAAGTAGAGATTATATTTTTCTATAAAATGGTAATCAATTGGTGTTATTTACCATAGAAATAATACTATAAACAATTATTTTAATTATCATTTATGAAAATTATTTTTATAATCGAAGTTAAAAATTCATCGATTTATATATTTTTAATGTTTAATGTAAAAGTTATGAATATATTACAAAAAAAAAAAAAAATTCAAATCATGCCCCGTCATTTTTTCTATCCCTTTCTGAAATCCTAATTTCTAATTAATCCTTAACCCCAATATCTTTCGAAATTCCACATTTAATTATCTCAAATCATTCACGAAATGCCAAAATGATCTTATAGATAAATAACTTCTAATTTTCAGTAATGTTTTTGAAAGCTTTTCAGTTTGTTGATACTACGTGTAGACTGATTTGGGATATACTTAAAAGCTTATTACAGATGTTGAAAAATGGGATTAAAATTAAAGATATATATAAAATATATATATATATATATATATATATATATATATATATATATATATATATATATATATATATATATATATTTGTAATATAACAAAGTGAATATTAGAAAAAGTGAATATTTGCTACAGGTTTCTACAATTTTATGATTTGATTATAATTTCCTGAAATAAATATATTATAATACCGAATAAAAAAATAAAAAAATAGAAAAGAGGACTAATTTAGGTAACCTGTGAAATTTACTACAATTCATTTTATTATTATTAATAATTTTTCTTAATTTTTATAAAAAATAAAAAATATTATTTGAATTGCTTTGGTGGGAAATGTTGTTGCGTTTTATTTTTTTATGAATAGTTTTATTTTAAAATCTGGAACAGTTTGCAATCGGAAGTGAATAATGAATATTCTTATTTTCACGTCACTTATGAAAAGTGGTTCGATTGAGTCGAAAATTTCGAATTTTAATAGATTCGAAAACGATGAACTGTCTATATCCAGGATTTGGAATGTTTAGGTCGACCAATCACAATAATGTGTCATGAACATCTTCCGTGCATTCCTTATTTTATTATGTCCTTGCTATATTCTTAGTTTATTATATCGTTTCTCATTGTTATACACTCCATAAATAACTTTACTTTGTCTCTAGTATGCTTACTAAATCGTCGAAATAAAATTAATTATTTAATATTTGTTTTGATCATATTCCTGAAAATATCTCGCTGAACTATTTTTGTGAAAGACATTAAGGTACAGTTGGGTAAGAGCGCACTATATTTTACAAAGTTTGACTTTAAATTATTGTATAATCTTTATTTTTGAAGTTAGATTCCCCCCTCTCTTTATTTTCATGTCTATTCGAAGATTAGGTATGTTTAAATATTACATTAAAGCTCAAGTTTCAGTCACGATTGATAATTCAATTTATTAGTACCTAGTACACACTTTCTCCTTCTTCAAGGGGTTATTGCGTACTAGGTATCGAAAATACTCATTATTATTAGCAGTCGTGTAGGCTATGGAAGAAGTGTACCTTAGTTCATTTCCGGAGGATTATTATATAGATGCAATCATCGGAAAAAATTAAAACGTCTCAGATTTATATTTTACAACCCGTAGTGACAGTCATGAAAGTGGGATCTGGAACACATGCGAATAAATGTATTGCAAAAATAACTTTTATTTCAATATGCTAGTCCCCAATTGCCTTGGCGAAACATGATAGTAGTGTTATATGTACGCCAGACGCACTTGTCTCAAGACAGAGATTCGCTCTGACCCCAACTGTCATGTTTTCCGGAGCAAAACTAATTAGCGCTTAAAAATTAGAAAACTGTAACAAATCATAAAGTATTTTGTAGAACAGCTTCTGAAGGTTCCATTTACTACCAAAAAAAAAATTAAAAAAATAAATAAAAAACCAATAATAAAAACAAAAACCTATTGGTAGATAAACACTGACACAGCGGTACAGCAGAAGTTGAAAGATCCAACTTGTTCAACAGGTTGGAACTGATATCTTTACAACTCGTTATACGAGTACTTATTACCTTACTATTTATTTACCTTACTATTTACTTATCACCCTACTTCGTTATACTTATTACTTATTACCCTAACAAACTCCCGTGGCTAATTTCTGATATATCGGTGTTAAGAATTCATGCTCCGTAAAGGCTACGCTCTTATCAGTTTAGGGTTTGGATTTAAATAGACGATTACATGCCCCACATTACCATACGTTTATTAATTTTATTATATTGATATCAATACTTCAGAAATTTTGCTTTGATTAATAAATTAAAAACATCGATTTGGAATTCCACAGGTAGGAAAAATAGAAAAAAAAAAAAAAAAATAGCGGGGTGGCGGAGCGGGTTAACGCGCTTGCAAAAGTGCATCTGCTCACAAACCCAAAGGTTGTGAGTTCGAATCCCGGGACCGGCATTAATTTAATTTAATTAAATTAATAATTCAAGCAATTTATGATCCCTCCTCCCGTGGATGTGAGGCCCGTCAGCCTACTGGAGGCAACTCGCATAGTCCGGGCGTAGGAGTGATTACCCCGTGTACCTAAATTGAGAATCGCGGTGTGGTCTTCAACGAAGTAAAATGGCCGCCCGGAATTTTGGTTCATGGACGGTCTGCTTCGGGGAAAGAAATATAGTTCCTCGTGTGCCTACTGACTCTGAACGGTCATAATCCGTGGATCTTAATCGGTTTGTCACTCTCTTTGAACCCGAGTGAGTCGGTGGGAAGGACGCTGCCGAATTGGCCCCAAAGGGACCAACTATGGAGCTACGGATAGCCTGCCGCTGCACCATGGAAACCAGGTTTGGGTGACCCCCTCCAGACTGTCTGTTCTCTCGCCAGCAATACACGTGTGTATGAATACCACATCGCGCGGCCAAAGATCTCCATTGTCTTTGTACCCAAAAAAAAAAAAAAAATAATAATTTTCTTTTTTTCTCTAACATAGTGACCCTATTTATAACTATTTATAAATATAAGATTTCATGCAACAAAATAAGTATACTACCAGTAATATTTTTGAGTAGAATGAATATTAATTTATGCAAATATATAAAAGGAAAAGAAATAATAAAAGTAACACCAAAATATAAAGCAAGATAAAAATATTAAATGAATTATAATCAAAATAAACATAAAGAAGTATAGACCACGAAAAAAAAAATGGTGAAGTCAAAGTTTAATTATAAAGGATTATTTATTAATTTTTGTTATGTTTTTCAGATTTTTTTTTCTGTGCTCCTTCAGTAGATTTTCATTGGAGGTCAATTAAAGTAGCGAATTCGAGCAACTGCTTCATGTAATTCTTAAACAGTATTTTTTTTCGGGAGTGGGCCTCCTTTCTCTTGTGTGGATGTCATCTTCACAAGTACAACTTTAGAGCACTAAATGATGGAAACTATTAGAAAATGTCTAATCTGTTTGCAACTACTGTTGTAATAACATCAAAGCATCCTAATATTCAATAAACTCCTAATGAGTGAGTTAATTAATAAGGAATAACTGGATGATAATAAACATAAATATTTTTGACTCGAAACTATAAAATTTCCCCTTGCAACATCTGTGAAGTTGGACATCGGTATATCGTTAAACGGTATTTGTGAAGCATTCGTGCATTTGATGGAGGGAAATAAGATCATGAAAGCACTTTCTAACAAATTGCTTCCTGAGATTCTCACTTCCCCTGGCATTAGTTCCGCTCCAATCAAGATCAAGACGGCACTTCTTTACTCGAGGGCTCTCAGTAATAACAGTAATTGAACGTTTTCGCCATTTAGCACTTTGTTTATTGTTCCTTTCTGCATTCCAAGCTAATCTCTGTGTTCACGTTCGCCATTTTATCTTAATTAATCAAACCCCATAAATAATTAGTTTTTTATTTTTTATTATTATTTTGGTTTATTATTATTTTAAAAAAATTATCCCACGTCAA
The DNA here is from genome assembly GCA_948150685.1 of Rhaphigaster nebulosa. Classification (NCBI taxonomy): domain Eukaryota; kingdom Metazoa; phylum Arthropoda; class Insecta; order Hemiptera; family Pentatomidae; genus Rhaphigaster; species Rhaphigaster nebulosa. Next base: position 239,198,689 of record OX411306.1, on the reverse strand, counting down.
AATTTGAAGTTTTAAATTTCAAGTTACGTAGAATCCAAATATCAACTTAAAAAAAAAAAAACTCGCCAGGAACACCCTCTACGGCTTTTCTCCGAGACTACTGAATCCATATAGTTGAGATTTATATGGATGCATCGCATTTAAAATTATGCACGCGCTTATAGGAAGTAAGAAATATGACGTCATCCAAATCGGAATGGCACTGGGCTGATAGATATCTAATGGTGGAAGCCGAAAAGGAGAGGCATAATTAAAAACAAAAATAATATACTTGAGATTTGGCACCAAAATTCGATATTGCAATCCGCCTTTTCGTGCTTTTCGTATTAAAATGGCAGCCGATTAGAGATTTTATACCTCCGTAACTCGACCATTTAAAGCGATTATCTAAAAATACTATAATATATACGAAGAAAATGAACATTAACATTCTTAAATAAAATATTACCAGCTTTAATTTTTGATAAAACGCATTTGTCCTTAAGACGCATCGTTTTCGAAATATTAGTAAAAAACCCAAGAAATACCTCCCATGAAGTGGCAAGGGTATGAGTGGGGGCCTTTAGTATGTTTTCCTCCTTAATTCTCCCAACAAATCCTCAAAGTCAAATGCTCTTCTCCCTTCCTCCATGTTATTTTCATGCTCTTTTTGGTTTATTATTTTCAATAATGAACCATTGTAATAGATTTAAAAAAAAAAAAAGTAAACCCCCACGAAAAAAAAAAAAATAGTCAACCCCCAGAAGAAAAAAAAATTGTTATCGAAAGGTAATAAAATTCTCTATAAAACAAACAAAAAAATCCTCGAAATCGGACCATTATTAACTGAGATAAAGCAAACCCTTGGCCTCCTGAGTTTTCAATTTCGGACTACCAGCTTACTCGCATTTCTCTTCACTTCGTCCTTCCTTGGGTCCATCCTCCTCTTTCACCTGCTTCTTTAACTTTCTCTTCTTCTTTTCTCTCTGATTTGCGCCTCGAACATTTTCCTCTGAACCATTTCACCCTCTATTCTGATATATGTTCTGCCCTTCTTAGCCTACTATCTTTGATACAGTTATTTTCGAACCCTAAGTTTCCGCTAATCATTTTGGCCATTCAGCAATAATTTCCACAAACTTACTGATTCGGAATTTTTTTTCATGTTTTTATATTTTCTTATTTGCAGCTATATAATAGTAAAAAAAGCTTCAAATAATTTTGTCTGATTTTAATGCTCAAACATATCCATATGTGGCGCAAGGTTAACTATCAGCGTCTAGAGAAGGACATTGCCGCACTACCTCACTGTCGGGATAGTACTACCACGACAGATAACTGTCACCGTGTAAATGAGGTTTAGGTTTTTTAGTTCAAGTGAATTAGGAGATCCTTGAGTCATTTTATTTTTTAACCTAATTTAAGGTTAAGGGTAGTACGGAAGTAAGTTTTAGTTGAATTACTGAATTAATTGTCCTCTTTCCTGTAGCTAATTTTATATTTGTCCCTTATTCATCACTACTATATATTATTACGGTAGTATAGATCCCTTTTCCGGCTCTCAGGAGCGATGGATTTTGACATTTGAGGTATCAAAAGAAATAGAATTTCACGGAGAAGTGACGAATCCTGATTTTGTTCCTTAAAATTTTACAAGGGCTTAAATAAAAGTGATGAAAAAACTGGAAGGTTTCAAAACTTTGACGACTGAGAGTGGACGGATCGAGACGGGATAAGTTGGGTTTTAAAGATTTTGACGCGGGCATCAAGATCATATACGCTCCCATGGAGCGTATTGGTCCAGCGTTTTAAAGCTTAAAAACTTACCGTTTTTGAGATAATGCACGATATAGGTCCGCACGGGCCCTATACCATCTTGCGTACATGTCGTTGTCATGGCAACTTTATATCAATTTGAGTCAGTTTACAAAAACTTTTAATGAGTGGGAAATCATATATTGTTTCATCTGTCTAACCCTAAAGGGCACTGTTAAATATGAATACTACTCATAGAAAATGGTATAGCTGACTAACTGTTAAATTGAAGAGATATTTTCCAGTGGCGTAAGCTCTATTATAACCTACATATGTAGCTTCACCAAATGTGTGTGTTAAATCAACTTTTTAGTAGTTTTTTCCCCGAAAAAAAATTGACTATTGCAGTGGGTCGAAAGTCGGCGGTTAAGCGGCGGGACTGCGATTTCTATCCGTTTCATAACCCCTAAAGCACGATTATGGAAAATTTGGAGATGTCTGATATATATTTATATATATTTTTTTCCCCGCTACATTTGAGCTCCTCCAGCGGCCCCCTTTGGGTCAAATGAGCTGAAATTCGGCATGTAGGGCTTTCTTCAAGGCAGAACGATACCATTAAAGAATGGGTAAATTCCAGTCAAAATTTCGGTATGTTTATCTGAAATTTCTGCGTTTTTTAAGTTTTGCGCATCGCTACAGCTCCACCATATTAGTTTATAGGGCTGAAAATTTGTATGTGAATTGAGTTGGTGTCGGGAAACTATCCTTTGGGGGTCTCGACTTGGTCCCCCCACCCCCCTGGGTTTTCCGTTTTTTTAAAACATTTGCGCACCTTTAAAGCCCCTCCAAGTTGAGTTAGGGAGCTCAAAACCTGTTGCATTCGAAAGGAAATTAAATTAACTATAAAACAGTTAATAAACGGTCCGAAGTTTCATCGAAATCGGACGGCTTTTAGCAAAGATATGGCTATTTCAACTGTTTCAATGTCTTATTAGTCGTTTTTCCCCGAAAAAAATGTGTCATTTTCGGTAAATTGTCATTTCATATTTCGGAACGTTAAGGGACTGTCTTTTGTGGGAAAATACGACTTCAGTGACGGAGTTCTACTGCTCACGGATTTTTTTTTGTAATATTATATTGTTTATACGAAAAAATATGTTTTCCTAATATCGCTTATACTTCTGATGTATTAGGATTGATATCTAATGCGAGAGTTCTCGCTCGGGTATACTAGTTTACAAATATTAACCTTAAAAAAAACAAAAAAAAAACGGGGTTAAATATAGGAAAGTGGCTATACTTTCCTTCTGAGAAGACGTAGAAATGTGGATCGATCACCAACATCATCTTCATTTTTCAGGTGCCAGTTTTCTATCTTCCATTTTCTTCAGGTTTAAGGTCGGACTCGATAACCGCGCGATGTCGCTTTTACACTCAAAGGCCACGGTTTAGAAGTGCTCGTGCGTTTCCTTGTTGCTACCGTTTTCACTTCATTCTATATAGTATTTCAAGGGAATTCCATGTACGGATTATGTCTTCTAATCGCTTAATAAGAGTTGTTTTTTTAGGAATACAGATAACATATCCAGATCTACAACGGAGACATATCTATAAGAGTTCGGGAGCGAAATGTTCAGCAATATTTTTTTTTTAATATTCAAGCCATTGTGAAATAGTAGTTGAATGGGTTCCATAAAGCACGCTAATGAAGGGATTATAATGGTCAGTGGATCGAATTTGAACTGTGGGATTTGGAAATATAAGGACGGATATACACAGCCTATGATATTGAGAAATTTACGATTATAATATTCTGAAATATATTGTGGAAATATACAAAACCTAAAACGAAGCTGACGTGACTTTCGGTGACGCGATGTCAGCTGACGGCAGCTGACGTGTTGAGACGTCAGCGTGTGTGATCTGAAGGTCCTTTTTCTCGGTTTTTTGATTCTCACTCTTTTATTTTACAGAAAAAACATCGGGATGAAAGTTGTGGAGCAGTAAAATCTCTTAAAAATATATATTTATCTGCAACTCGTCGAAAGTCAAAGAAAATAAATAAAATAATATTGGATGATTTACCATAAAAAAAAAATTATATATGTATATAAGGTAATATGGATAAATAAAGCGTATGCTAGGTTATTTTCTAGAAAGTTGTAGCCCTCAATGATGAAAAACTGAAATAAGCAAACTTCTAGCAAAATCTTGAAATTTATCATATAAATTCAAACCGCTGTAACTTTCAATCAGTTGAAGATAAATGGGTATAAAAATATATATTTGTGACGAATTTTTAATGCTCTACAACTTTCATCCCAACGAAGTTTCTGTAAAACAAAAGAGTGAAAAGTTAGAAGGGCAAGTTTTACTAAAAATATGATACTGTTTTACTCCTTGACACTGGAATTTCTAAAATTTATAGAAGTCGCAGAAATATTTTAACCTCTTTATATTTCGAATTTGGAGAAGAACGATAACTAAGGGCTTCTTTTAACGATTTTAACGATAACTAGGATAACTAAGGGTTTCAATAAAGTCTCTGGATGTAAACAAAAGTACAGTAGCTCTTAATGCATTCACAACAAAGCATTTCAATATTTTTCCCCTCTCAAAATAAGTAATACTGACATCATTACTCCCTTCAATAATACTGTCATTCCAGCTATTCCATCCCCACTTGTTGCTTATGGAGCTCCGAAAAAAAATCAAATTTTGTGCCTTACTGTTAGTTAAATTTATTGTAATTGACAGAACTTGAAAAACTAAACAACTCAGATAACGGATTCTTAAAATATAAATTAAAATATGCGCTTGAATCCGCTAATCATAAATTCAATTAAAATATTCTTTTGTTTGAGTTTGCCTATTTTTACTTCCTTGTACGAAGTAAAGGAAGTATAGTAATCGCGAAAATTTTCGGTTTTCAGATTTCAACGGAAGTATCCATTTTGACCATCCCTGAATCCATTTTGACTAGTTTTGTCGTGGCGCCTGTAAGTACGTACGTTCGTACGTAGGTTCGTATCTTACATAACTCAAAAACGGTTAGTCGTAGAAAGTTGAAATTTTGTATTTAGGATTGATGTAAAATATAGTTTTGAACCTCCCTTTTTGGTCACTACTTCATCACCGGAAGTGGTACTTTACTTGAAGGTCATAATTGATTTCTATCAAAAGTTATATCAAAATACTATGCGAAACTTTTCAAATTTAGTATTTATAACTTATATATTGATCTAAATAACATACTAGATTTTCGTCTAAATTGGAAAACCGGAAGCAGTACTTTACTTGAAGGTCATATTAGACTTTCATCAAACATTATATTAAAATATAATGTAAAACATCTCAAATTTGGTAAATAGGACTTTTATATCGATATGAATGTATTTCCTATATTTTGGTTAAAATTGGTGAGCCGAAAAGGGTACTTTACTTGAAGGTCATAATAAGCTTACATCAAAAATTATATTTAAATTAAATACATGAATCATATGTTTAGGTAATAAAGATTACAAACGCAATTTGGTTTCCAATCCTAGTAAACATTCTTATTACTTGTTTTAAGTGTTAAAATTGAGTGTAAAATACTGGGTTTCCTCCCCATTGGTGTGTGTGTGTGTGTGTCAATGGATGTCGCGACGCCGAGTGTCGTTTTTGAGATACTGTAATCTTCGGAAACTAGTAACCAAATTCAGGATCACTTTTTGAGGCACCGATTTATAGTTTAATAGGCGCACTAGGAAGTCATGTGTAGTCCACATGTACCAGACAAAAATATTAATTTTGCAAATAATTGTTACGTTAAACACCCCGTGATTATAAAATAAGACAAATTATGGAATAAAATTGTATATGCATCGCTAACTGGCTTCTAAAAGTACTGAGGCATGGTGCTTGGAATGAAGAAACCCCCACTGTCAGTATTCCCCACTCCTTCCCGAGAGAGTTATATACTGAAGGATCATTCCTCAGTATCGGACTTCATTCCATCATTAACTACTTCACACGATCAATAATACTATTAGTAGTTTTATAACTTCAATAATACCGTCAGTAATATTGACCGTTTAAGGACCGCTTAACAGGAGGGGGTATTGACAGTATTACTGAGCATGTATTATCACACACATCATTACGTCAGTATCCAATGAGCTGAACAATAGTTTGGCTTATGATTCCTGATGACATTATAACTGAAAAATTTCATGTTTTCAAAATATCTTTCGGTAGTGGGGCACCTTAAAGTAACCTTTCGTGAGCTGATATACATTTTCTCATATTAGCATCTTGCCTTACTCTCATAACGGTTATAGTATTGACACTAATTTATTATATAAACTGTCACTCATGAGAAAATAATTTTATAATCCTCAGCATCCGTCTTGATATTTTTTTTAAGAAGGGCAGTGTGAGAATATTCTTCACGCTTTTTAAGCCAATCTTTTATCCATCACTTGCGTTTAACATTACAATAGTGGGTACTTACGGAAAGTTACTCACACTTATATTGGTTGTATAACCTACCCACTTATTATATGTGATTTGATGTTCAACGTTTAAGGCTTCAAGTTAATTATAAGTGTTATCTGTGTTAATTTTTTTTTTTTTTTTGTGCTGTTTTCCATTTGAGTTTAAATATGATTAAAACATTTAATTAGTGTTAAATGTTAAAATTAGTGTTTTTTCTTAATATTTAATTTCATAATGTAATTTTCTTTTTTTAATTAATTACACAGGCCAACAAAAAAAAATTTTTTTGAAAACTTTTTTGACTTTAATAGTTGATCTTTATAAATTTTTATATGCTGAATCTAAATCTGGCCTTAGTTTTTTTGTATCACCCATAGTTTTCCAGCAATATGCTTTATATTATATAGCATAAACCCCTATCTAAACCCCTATACGGTATACGGGGGAATTAATGAAACACTATGTTACTTCATAAGCATGGTTTGTATTTACAGTGGCTACTTAAAACAATGATATAATGTGCTAGTATAGGTTTCACTTGTCAACTGGAATTGGTCAACTCATTCATCACACCGGGAATGTCTGAGCAGTACACTAAATCACCTTCTTGTTCAAAAAACTTGGAAAATTGTTTCTCTCTCTTCCTGTACACATAAATGCTGGTTCCAACCGCCAAGTTCTTTTCTTTTAGTCTAGAGCCAAGCAATTCAGCTTTTTCTTTCGCTAAGCCAAGATCCCTAACCAAGTCGTTTAGCTCGATTTGAGTAAACAGTACAGGCCAGCGATGAAAACAACTTTTGTACTGAAAATACCTTATTCCTATAGTTTTTAGGGTGCTGAATCCAAATATGATGTTAAAAAAGCTGTATCACCCACAATTTCTTCACATTTATAGTTAAATTTATTAAATTAAGCGATTTTTAAAGAATTGAAGAGCTTGAATAGTTAACATTGTGGTTGATACAGCTTTTTACTTCCTTGTACGAAGTAAAGGAAGTATTGTGATCGCGAAAATTTTCGGTTTTCAGATTTCAACGGAAATATCCATTTTGACCATCCCTGAATCCACTTTGACTAGTTTCGTCGTGGCGTCTGTACGTACGTACGTTCGTTCGTATTTCGCATAACTCAAAAACGGTTAGCCGTAGAAAGTTTAAATTTTGTATTTAGGATTGCTGTAAAATCTAGTTGCGAACCTCCCTTTTTGGTTACTGCTTGATCACCGGAAGTGGTACTTTAATTGATTTTTCATAATTGATTGATTGATGAAGGTCATAATTGATTTTTATCAAAAATTATATTAAAATGCTATGAAAAACTTCTCAAATTTAGTATTTATAACTTATATATTGATTTAAATAACATACTAGATTTTGGTTTAAATTGGAAAACCGGAAGCGATACTTTACTTGAAGGTCATATTAGACTTTCATCAAAAATTATATTAAAATATAATGTAAAACATCTCAAATAGGACTTTTATATCGATATGAATGTATTTAATATATTTTCGTTGAAATTGGTGAGCCGAAAAGGGTACTTGAAGGTCATAATAAGCTTACATCAAAAATTATATTTAAATTAAATACATAAATCATATGTTTCGGTAATAAAGGTTACAAACGCAATTTGGTTTCCAATCTAATTAAACATTTTTATTACTTCTTTTAAGTGTTAAAATTGAGTGTAAAATACTGGTTTTCCTCCCCATTTGTTTGTGTGTCAATAAATGGGTGTAGCTTTTGAGATACTGCAATCTTCGGAAACTAGTAATCAAATTCAGGATCATTTTTTGAGCCACCGATTTATAGTTTAATAGGCGTACAAGGAAGACATGTGTCGTCCACATCAGATATTTTAATATCATATTTGGATTGAGCACCTTAAAAACTATAAAAGGAATTTTCAGGACAAAAGTTTTTTCATCGTTGGCCTGTGTTTTATACATATAAAAAATAATTCAAAATGAAAGCTTTGTTATTATTATATTTCTTTCTGTTATAGGTATTTTAGTAATGAAATGTAATTTAAAAAGCCATAAATATGAAATAACCTACACGTTATCAGTGTCAGGTTATGAAGGTAATAGCAGCAGCCATCTTTGTTTGAGTAACTTTCCGTAAGTCTCCAATATTATTGCAGAAGCCAAAATTATTGCGAAATATTCTTTCCGAATATTTACTTCCATGGTACTCACTAGTCAACTGCCGGGACAATGCTGAAGAAAATATTGACGTTTTGCAATGCCTGTGCAACTATGATAAATACTGATTGAGAATTTATAAAATACTGCTAGTATTTTTACTAGCAGCATTATTTACCATATATGGTGCCTTCTAGAGTGCATATGTAATGAAAGTTTACGTAGTAATGATTAAACAATTACGGAATAATTAATCTAATTTAATGGACAATTATATCAAATAATTTTCTCAACAATTCAGTGAAAAGATGTATAGCATCCAGTTTATAAATATTTTATTGTGATATTGTAATAAATTCTTAATTACTCCAGTTTTATATCAAAGTAACATTAATTAGACAGTACCATGCAATTAGTATTTTTTGTTTTTAACCTCATTATCACTACTCGATAATGAACATTTAAAGTAATCCACTGAATGTTGAGAGCATACTCCTCACTGTGTGGGGACAGCCTAAGAAAGATATATTAAAAATAATTATTGTAGGTAATTACATGGCATGATATTATAATATATTAGTGTGTGGGCATGAGAAGGAATGTCAAGAAGATTTCGATGTTTTTACTTCCTTGTACGAAGTAAAGGAAATATTATAATCCCGAAAATTTTCGATTTTCCGATTTCAAAGGAAATATCCATTTTGACCATCCCTGAATCTATTTTTACTAGTTTCGTCATGTCGTCTGTACGTACGTACGTTCGTACGTACGTTCGTATCTGGCATAACTCAAAAACGGTTAGCCGTAGAAAATTGAAATATTGTATTTAGGATTGTTGTAAAATCTAGTTATGAACCTCTCTTTTTGGTCACTCCATGTTCACCGAAAGTGGTACTTTACTTGAAGGTCATAATTGATTTCCATAAAAAATTATATTAAAATAAAATTCAAAACTTCTCAAATTTAGTATTTTTAATTTATGCATTGATTTAAATAACATATTAGCTTTCGGTCTGAATTAGGAAACCGGAAGCAGTACTTTACTTGAAGGTCATATTAGACTTTCATCAAAAATTATATTAAAATATAAGGTAAAACATCTCAAATTTGGTAAATAGGACTTTTATATCGATATGAATTTATATAATATATTTTGGTTAAAATTGGTGAGCCGAAAAGGGTACTTTACTTCAAGGTCATAATTGATTTCCATTAAAAATTATATTAAAATAAAATTCAAAGCTTCTCAAATTTAGTATTTTTAATTTATGCATTGATTTAAATAACATATTAGGTTTCGGTCTGAATTAGGAAATCGGAAGCAGTACTTTACTTGAAGGTCATGATAGACTTTAATAAAAAATTATATTAAAATACGATGTAAAACGTTTCAAATTTGGTAAACAGGGCTTTTTTATCAACATAAATAATATACCAGATTTTTGTTAAAATTGGTGAGTCGAATAGGGCACTTTACTTGAAGGTAATATTAAACGTACATCAAAAATTATTTTAAAATTAAATACATAGATCATATGGATCAGTAATAAAGGTTACAAACGTGATTTTTTTTCTCACTCTAATTAAACATTTTTATTACTTGTTTTAAGTGTTAAGATTGAGTGTAAAATACTTGGTTCCCTCCTCATTTGTGAGCTTAACAATTCTGTAGCGGGAGAATAAAATATGAGCTAAGTGGGCTCTTCTGCTTAAAATGTCGAAACCGTCGATTTCCAATACTTGATCTAGTGACATTGACAGTTCTAATGTTGTCACGGAAGAAATCTCTTGGGAACTTATTAATTACTGGAAGAAAACGACATATAATAACGGAATGAGACCTCCAGAAACAAGAACACAAGTTGCGTGTGTGTCAATAGATAGATATCGTTTTTACTGCAGTCTTCGGAAACCAGTAACCAAATTCAGGATCACTTTTTGAGCCACCGATTTATAGTTTAATTGGCGTACAACAAAGTCATGGGGTGTCCACATCAGATATTTTCTTGAGCGAGATTCCCAAAATTTCCTAAAATCGGCTAATACATTTCCTAAAATTATCGGAGATAATTGACAATTGCCATAATTTATCAGTAAATTACTGCTATTATTATTATAGATATTACAAATGACATAAGACACAATGTAAAGTTTATTCTTAACTCATTGAGTAGAAGGTAATTATAGAGTGGAGGTGGCCTATATCCCACCATCGCCGAGATAGTTTGACAGGATACTTGCGGTAGGAGCGATAGTAATCCATGGTATTAATGTACCCTAGTACCCTGGGTACCTCGAGGATTAGAAAGCCGACCTTTTCTAATAGCACTACGTTAACGGTACTCTACTATAATTATAAACATAATTGTCAGGATGCGCGTTACTCAATACGGAATCTAAGGCGAAAAGTTCTAGTCCAAGAATAAATATATGCAATCGGATCTTGAATCAGTTTGTGAACCCTTAGTTTAAGAATCATTCCTCGTATTTGTTTTAGAAATTCTTCAGTTCGGGTTGGAGAATAGATGAACAATGTTGAGTAGACACTTGAAAGACTGTAGCTTCTACCTGTTCGAGATCCTCACATCAGAAAAAAATCTTGATAACCCTTGATTAAGATGGTCATCATCCACGCTGAAACCTTAGCTCAATCCTACTGTTTTCTATTGTTCAATATTATTATTGTGAAACGATAAAAGTAAGTTATTTTATTGAAATTGTAAATTATTTTTTCTAGAACAGATCAATTTACAGTATATGAAATTTCATTCATGATGGGCGGCTTTAGCCGTTATTTGATGATTTTCATATTTTATTCCATTTTTTTTTTTTTATTCCTTCCATGCTTATTACTGGTAAATTTTTATTTATTTTTTTTATTCCCCTTTACGTGTCGACGACACTCGATCTTACCCAACAACTGACGTGTCAGGTACAAATCAAAACTTCCAGATCAGCCATCCATCAGCCATGAACGTCGAAGAAGAAATAATTGAACATGTTAGGAACAGATCCATGTTTGATTCCAGTGTCAAGGAGTAAAACAGTATCAAACTTTTCGTAAAACTTCTCACTTTTCACGCCTTTCTATCTTCTCACTCTTTTGTTTAATAGAAACTTCGTTGGAATGAAAGTTGTAGAGCATTAAAAATTCTTCAAAATATATATTTACATACCCATTTATCTTCAACTGTCGAACAGCGGTTTGAATTTATACGATACGAGTTCAAGATTCTGTTAGAAGTTTGCTTATTTCAGTTTTTCATCCTTGCAGTTTTTTCAATATAATTACAGTTTTATAATATAATGTACAGTTTTATAGTATACTGTATTACAGTATCATATACTGTATTAATTGAGACGGTAGGCACAAAAAAGGGCACTCTAGCAAAAACTATGTTTTGATAAAAACGGATTTGAAAATTTTTAATCTGTTGCCTTTTTTCATTTTGACATGTATATTAATACCGCTATCAAAAATAATATCTTTAACTATCTTGAACAATATGTTGCTGTAATCTGTAATCTTTTGTAAACAACAAAAATACTGTAAAATTTAACTGCTATAAATACAATTTAATAAAAATGATTTAGGGAGTCCTTTTTGCAGAGAACGATTGTTAATACATGGCACAGGTATTTCTTTGAATTAATAATTTATTAGCTTTCTCAAATAAAAATTATTCGTGGTAAAATAGAATGTTTAATGCTCTCTAAAAATAAGTGAAATCTATATATATATATATATATATATATATATATATATATATATATATATATATATATATAGAAGTTACACACTGAAATACTTAAATAATCTATTATTATTTATTTAAAACCCATTTTCTTGAGCGGTGAAATTTCGTGAAAATGATGCTTTCACACATGTTAAAATATTTCTACAGTAAACTTGCTTCCACGTGTATGAAGTTGCCATGACAACGTTTACAAAATGACCTATTTTTACTTCCTTGTACGAAGTAAAGGAAGTATTGTAATCGCAAAAATTTTTGGTTTTCACATTTCAACGGAAATATCCATTTTGATCATCCCTGAATCCATTTTGACTAGTTACTTCGTGACGTCTGTACGTACGTACGTCAGTACGTTCATATCTCGCATAACTCAAAAACGGTTAGTCGTAGAAAGTTGAAATTTTGTATTTAGGATTATTGTAAAATCTAGTTGTGAACCTCCCTTTTTGGTCACTACATGATCACCGGAAGTGGTACTTTGCTTGAAGGTCATAATTGATTTCCATAAAAAATTATATTAAAATACTATGAAAAACTTCGCAAATTTAGTATTTATAACTTATATACTGATTTAAATAATATACTAGATTTTGATCTAAATTGGAAAACCGGAAGCGGTACTTTATTTGAAGGTCATATTAGACTTTCATCAAAAATTATATAAAAATATAATGTAAAACATCTCAAATTTGGAAAAAGGGGCTTTTTTTTATCAATATGAATGTATTTAATATATTTTGGTTAAAATTGGTGAGCCGAAAAGGGTACTTTACTTGAAGGTCATAATAAGATTACATCCAAAATTATATTTAAATTAAATACATAAATCATATGTTTCGGTAATAAAGATTACAAACTCAATTTGGTTTTCAATCCAATTAAAAATTTTTATTACTTCTTTTAAGTGTTAAAATTGAGTGTAAAATACTGGTTTTCCTCCCCATTTGTGTGTGTGTGTGTGTGTCAATAGATGGGTGTCGCGACGCCGTTTTTGAAATACTGCAATCTTCGGAAACTAGTAACCAAATTCAGGATCACTTTTTGAGCCACCAATTTATAGTTTAATAGGCGTACAAGGAAGTCACGTGTTGTCCACATCAGATATTTAAGATATATTATTAAAACCTATGTTTGAATTTGATCAACAGTACTTTATTATTTAAGTTCGGTCCCAAATCATTTCCCTAGATCTGTATGCTATCAGATAGACTTTCTTGCCTTAGAAATAGACAGTTATTGACGCAGTAAACAGCTGCCATCAGCCGAGGTCTGGAATTACCCCATCCCTCCTCTATGATTCACGGCTGAGCTGACAAACACAATCTCAACTACTGACGTTATTATTTATTCGCGGGCTATCTACTCGGTAAACACCCACCTGCAGTCGTCACTCATCCACACATTCGCCTTTCTGATCCACCTGTGATAGCCTACTCAAACCACCGTCTCTTCACCATCTCGATCCGTCTATGGTAGTTTCACATCCGAATCATACTCTCACGAATGTCTGGATATTTTTTTATAACTTTCTTTGGAACGATTTTCTTTTAGTTTAGGAGGCCTTTTTAGGGTTATCGTTCTACCAATTTTTCCCTGGTCGTTTGCTGGTATTATATTTATGTAGAAATGGGTTTCTGAGAGCCTCTACATGTGTCACGGTTATAAATTGTTCATGTTTCTTACCTATAACGGATACTTTTACCTGAGTATTCTTGTCATTTACTATGATTATCGTCCGGTCAAGATGGGAGGATATATATATATATATATATATATATATATATATATATATATATATATATATATATATATATATATACGGAATAGTTATATCCATTTCTTTCTTTCTTTTTTTTTTTTCGATTGGCATTACTGACCATGAAGGTCTTTGGTCCAGCCAGATGTGATTTTCTCGCAGGCATTTATTGCTTGCCCGAGCTGAATCGTTGCCTATTCGGTAATGTACTTCTCAACGACGAACGCTCAAGAACTCGGGTTTAACATATAAGAGTATTATCTTTATCTTCCTATGTTACTCTGTCCTCAGGAGTTGCACTGGGTTCGAGCATATCTCCTCTTCGTTTCTGCTCTTACATTAATGACCTTCATAAATCGATCGTTCATTGTTCCCATCACCTTTGTACCAAATATATCTATCCTTTTCTGTTTCGAATTATCTATAGCGTTTACCAAGATTCAAGATGACCTAAAGCGCATTAGCGCATAGACAAAGTTCGATCGCTTAACAGGAAGATGTATGTATAACAGAAATCTTCTGTCCATTCCCGCCATATCTTTCGACAGATCTTTTCTTATTTTTATTTTTGTTATCTGTTAACTCATGCTTTCCTATTCCATATACTCTAAGGCTAAGAAGCCCACCAATCACTGCCTCTAATTCTTATTCTAAAGGTCTGTTTGTTATTCTGACTTGCCCTGGAATAAATAGTTTATTATTATTATAAAATGCTGCTAAGACTCAGGCCATTGTCATTGGTTCCGAACCCCTTCTCAGATCCAACGCCAACTTTTCTATCTTATACCTATATGACCGACCCATCACTTTCTGCTCCTTTGTGAAAAACTTAAGACATTATCATTGACGTAACCCTCTCCTGGAACCACCATATTGCACAAATCTCCCGACGGTCCATTTTGTACCCTCAAATTATTTCATCGCTTCCGCCACATCTTACCCAGACCTGCACGAAGACTCCTGTATCCTTCCTCGTATTTCCCCCTGCCTGCATGGTGTATAATGGCCTCTCGGTAGACTTCGGGGACAGACTAAAAAGAATTATGAATTGCTTCATAAGATTTTTTAGTGGAATCCCGAGACGTTTCCGTTTTTTCCACCATTGTACTCAGTTAGGGTGGCTCTTTACCTCCTACAGTAGACAATATTTCCTTGCCACATTTCTTTACTAAGTTACCAACAACCATCGCCCTTCTTATGTCTGTAATCTCCTCCTGTTGAAGTCCTCTGTCCACTTCCTTTACACAAGATCTCGTCTTTCGGATCTTTATACCCCTTTTCACATAACTATCTCATTTCAAAAGTCCTTTATTGCCCACTCCACCAGTTTCTGGAATTCTCTTCTTCTTAAAATCCGGCGTGCCCCCTCCTTATTGACATTCAAAACCCTCCTATTCCAGTTTCCAGATTTGGTTCCATTAATAACGATTTTTATAAATACAAACATATATTTCATTTTTTCTTCCTTTTCTTCTTTCGTGGCGATACAACTCTTGGAGAGTCAGGGCCTCCTGCATTTTGGTCCACCAGTCATTCCCTTAAGAATACCCAGGATGGATCTCGTATCGGTTGACACACCATCAATCCATCGCAAGCGGGGTCTTCCGACTCATTTAACTTATTTTTTATAAATATTTTATTATTCTTAACGGATTTTGTCCCAGTTTTTTTCTATTTCTATTTCTATATTTAGTAAGAAAGATCTGATCACCGTCATCTGAGAGGAGGAAGTTGGGTTTTATCGATAATCAATATTTTATTCACAAGATTATTTCTTATTCCTGAGTTATTCTTAGAGATTAAAATATGATAAAAGCCAAAAATTCTCATAAAAACTCTGTGAAGGGAAGAATTAATGCTTCAGTATTCATATCCTTTCTCTGTGCTCGATCTTAATCGTTGGTGGTTGCGCTGGTGAATAATAATTCAAAGTCAGGGGTCGTTGCTCAACACAATGAATGCATATTGCATAAATATCCGTATCTTCCATTCAGTAATTTCACCGATCACTTCAATATTTAGAACTAGTGTTGGATAATATGAAGAACTGAGTTAGTTTTTTGTATTTGGATATTTTCTTTTTCTTTTCAATTTTCGTTTCAAAATAATCTTTTTTACTTCCTTGTACGAAGTAAAGGAAGTATTGCATCGCAAAAATTTTCGGTTTTCAGATTTCAACGGAAATATCCATTTTGACCATCCCTGAATCCATTTTGACTAGTTTCGTCGTGGCGTTTGTACCTACGTTCGTATCTCGCATAACTCAAAAACGGTTAGCCGTAGAAAGTTGAAATTTTGCATTTAGGATTGTAGTAAAATCTAGTTGTGAACATCCCTTTTTGGTCACTGCTTGATCACTGGAAGCGGTAGTTTACTTGAAGGTCATAATTGATTTCCATAAAAAAATATATTAAAATTCTATGAAAAACTTCTCAAATTTAGTATTTATAACTTGTATATTGATTTAAATAACATACTAGATTTCGATCTAAATTGGAAAATCGGAGGCGGTACTTCACTTGAAGGTCATATTAGACTTTCATCAAAAATTATATTAAAATATAATGTAAAACATCTCAAATTTGGTAAATAGGACTTTTATATCGATATGAATATATTTACTATATTTTGGTTAAGATTGGTGAGCCGAAAAGGGTACTTTACTTGAAGGTCATAATAAACACATAAAAAATTATATTAAAATTAAATACAGAAATCATATGTTTCGGTAATAAAGGTTACAAACGCGATTTGGTTTCCAATCCAATTAAACATTTTTATTACTTGTTTTAAGTGTTACAATTGAATGTAAAATACTAGTTTTCCTCCCCATTTGTGAGATCAACAAGTCTTCATCATGCGAATAAGATATTAGTTAAGTGGGTTTTTCCGCTTAAAATATCGAAACTGTCTATTTCCAATGCTTTATCTAGTGATATTGACAGTTTTAATGTTATCACGGAAATTAAATAAATTTCTTGGAAACTAGTTACCTATTGAAGGAAAACGACATATAATAACGGAATGAGACCTCCAGAAATAAGAGTATGTCTGTGTGAGTGTGTCTGTTAATAGATGGATGTCGCGACGTCAAGTATCGTTTTTGAGATACTGTTATTCCATTTGTTTGATCTTCCATTAGCTATGACTATAAAACATTATTCAATAAAATATATAAGAAATATGAGTTACACAATATATTTTGTTTTTGTTATAAAGGATACGTAGGTATTTCATTTCATAACGTTAGTCTATTCTTTTGCTGGAGCCTCCAGGACACGTACGATTGCGGACCCGTCCGAAAGCTCACAAACAACTGCGTAACATAAAAGAGCCGCTAACGTTCTAGAAAACTGGAAGATAAGAGTCGTTCGTTTATGCTTCTTTTGTTATGCCAGCTTTCTTTGCTACGTTGTTCGAAACTGTTACTGGGATAATTTTTAAGAAATAAAAACATCATAACAAACAAAAATATTTCAGGCCTGTCCTTTCAAAATTATGTTTGGTCTAAACATTTATAGGCCAGTCATTGTAGGCGGAAATGTCGGGTCGGCCAGAATAGACTGCACAACTTTGTTTGGACTAGTTTAGAAGTAAATATATTAAAGTTACCGGATCTAGGAGCTGAGACAAAGACGAGAGGAGGTCAGAGAAGGCCATATTTTCCAGTTTTTTGTTTATATCTCGAAATCAGTTGGTCTTAGCTCAAAATATACCAGGTAAAAATTGTGAAGCATTTAATTTCCTACAAGAATTTCCTTATTAATATTTTTCATATCTGTTATAGTTTAAGAAATATACGTTCTTAAAAGTAACAAATTTGTTTATTCTTTATTGACTCCATACTATAGGGCGTTAATATGAGAAGAGCATGATTTTACTATAAGAGATACGAAAAAAATAATAGGAACATTCTTGTAGGAAATTTAATGCTTTTAAATTTTTACTGGACAGCACAGTCTATAGAAAACTTACGCATGTATAAGCGAAAGTAGTGGATGGAATTTGATAATTTGATAATGAGTTGATATGGGATCATCCAAGCAGCCCGCACAATCCCTGAAAGTGATTAATAAATAAATTATCTAAGAAACAAAAAAGGAATCATCAAAATCGGATCAATATTAGCAAAGATACAGCGCATCGGACTAACCGGAATTAGCTATTATATCATGGATTTAACACTTTTTTACTTTCTCTCTAAAACGGCTATAACGATTTTGATGAAACTTGCCTAAATTATTCTTCATAAATACCTTTAAGTTTTTTATTGAAGTGTATTTCATGAGGAGCACAAGATCCTAGATGGATAACCGAGCGAATCCGAAAGGAGACGGATGCGACCGAAGCTCCTCCCACCAATCCGCCAATCTGTTGTAAACAATACGCTCTGTAGTAAAGTAATTTAAGAATACAAAAGCGTAAATTAACTTAATAATTTATACTTTCACATTATTTAATGGAAAGAAAATGTTTCCATGGAAACTAAACCGAAACTTTTAAAATATATTTGCAACTTGACAAAGTTAAAATATATAGGTAGTGTACAGAATTGTTATACTAAAATTGTTTAAAAATACTGCACAGTACAATTGTATAGTAATTAATAGCAAATTAATTGTACAGTACAATACTGTACTTAAATGGGAGAAAATGTGAGTAAGTGAATGCTGCTGAGTTTATTTCAATCAGTGTTTATGTGAACTCTTTGAAATTATATTAAAAAGATAATTGTTATAAAACGGTAAGGGAACGTTGTGTGATCCGCGCACCGCACCAGATTTTTTTGAATTGTTTCTTTATGAAATAAAACTATTTTAAAGCGAAATTATCAGCCAACAAAAGTTGGAATAGCCGGAATAGTAGCGTGTGGATAGTTTAGTTCATGGCTGTTTGGGATATGTTAGCTGTTTTGCTGGACTTCACTTGCAAATATTGATTGAATTCATCTAAGATAATCAACTGACATATTCCCTACCGTTAGAATACCTTGTTGTATAAAAATATCCCCTCGGAGGTTTAATATCCTTCGAAGGATGATGGGAAATGATCTGGATACAAAAAGAAGTCGAGGACCAAGGGCAGAGAACACTCAAGCCTAGGACCTACGACAAAAAATACGACCTTCATTCTTGCCCAGCACTACAGTTTCTCTCCGGTACAATCACCTTTCTTTTCTATCTCCTTTCTTTTCTATCAGGAAGTTTGATGATGGGTACTTCTTCTTTAAATGGCTATAATGAATAATTGGAAGATCTTTGTCAAACCCATCAAGCCTTAGTTTAGTATTTATTACTTATCAAAATATTATTAAGAATAACATATCGTCAGTATAATGGCAAGTGGGGCATCTGCAAATTTTGCTATTGCGGGATTTTGTTCCATTTTCATATACTAGTATACCCGGGCGAGAACTCTCTCTTCCTCTAAACACTAATACATTAGAAGTATAAGCGATTTCAGAGGAACATATTTATTCGTGTAAACAATATAATATTATCAAAAAAGTTTATTTAACACACACATTTGGTGAAGCTACATAGTTTGTAATGGCTATGTTGAAGTTACAGTTCATACTTGATAAGTAATTAGCTTACCTCACTGGAAAATATCTCTTCAATTTAGCAGTTAGGCAATTAGATCTAGCTATAACATTTTCTATGTATAGTATTCATATTTAACAGTGCCCTTTAGGGTTGGGCATGGGAAACAATATATAATTTCCCACTCATTAAAAGTTTTTGTAAACAGACTGAAATTAATACAAAGTTGCCATGATAACGGCACGTACGCAAGATGGCGTAAGACCCGTGCGGACCTATATCGTGTATTATCTCGAAAAACGGTTGATTTTTAGGCTTTAAAACGCTGTAACAAAACGCTCCACGGGAACGTGATCTTGATGCCCGCGTCAAAATGTTTAAAACCCAACTTATTCCGTCTCGATCTGCCGACCTTCAGTCGTCAAATCTTTGAAACCTCCCAGTTTTTTCAACACTTTTATTTAAGCCCTAGTAAGAATTTAACAATTGAAATTAAGATTCGCCATTTCTCCATGAAATTCCCTCTCTTTTGATACCTCACTCGTCAAAATCCATCGCTCCTGAGAGCCGGAAAAGGGATCTATACTACCTTAATAATATATAGTAGTGATAGTGATGGTTTTATATTCCCTTCGAAATTCCAAAAATGCCTAACTGGATCATCGCGACCTCATTAATCAAGAATACGAAATAGGTCCAATTTAATCAAGAAATTAGCTACCGTATTTCTGCAATCATTATTAAAGCTCTATTTTTATTTTCTATCAATTTTCAGATACGCCACCTTGGTAATGAACTGATAATATCATTCTGTATACATGGAATACTCACCAATATTATTTGTATATTTCAGAGCTCCAAAATAACTGTATAATTTTATTTTAAAAAGTTCTTCTTCTAACTTCAACTTTTTATTAGAAACTTTTTAAAACAGTCCATACAATAAGTTTATATGTTATGTATTTTATTATAAAGTTCTTACGAGAACCTTATATCAGAATTTTTGTAGTAAAATATCTTTCGAGAACATTATCCTAAAAACTTTTTTTAATAAAAGCTCTTCCTAGAACGTTTTGTCAAAACATTTTATATACAAGTTCTATACTAAAAAAGTTCTGTATAGAACTTTTTCATGAAAATAAAAAATTATAGAATAAATGCTCTCATTATTAAAGTTCCCACTTAAATGTGGAGAATATTCATGCAATTGTGTCTTGAGTATCTGTTTGACAGGTTTTTTATGGACTTCTCTAAATTCGTTCAAATGATCTCTAAAAAATCTTAGGTTTTCAATGCATAGGGCTCCAACTTTTCGATGTATAGAATCTTTGAAAAATGCAATTTATTTTTAGAAAGATAAAAGTACTTTAAACGTGAAATAATCGATCAATCGATCTAGATAAAAAATAAATGTTGATAATTGGCTGAAAATCGATTGATACCCATAGGGGAAATGGATTAAAAGGATGTGGTTGGACCGTTGTCCTTGGGCTTGTGGCAGGATGTAGGAGGATAAGGAATAGACCTGGAGAAAGTTCCGAATAGAAATTGGAAGGTTGGCACCTAGTGGCTCCTGTATTAGAACAGTAGCTGAGCTAACTAACTGTACTGTGTATCATCTTAATAATTTTATATATATTGGTGAAATGACTTTTATAAGAATATTTAAAAAATATTAATTTATTGTTATTATTAAACAATGATACGTAATAAGGATATGTTATTATCAGGTTTATTGTTTCACTGCTTTCGAAACTTTATGGGGTCATTCTCGAATAAACTGTCAATTTCAAAATCTGGGGGAAAAAAATATATTCACGTTCATGGGAAGTATCCTTGGACCCTTTATAAGTATTGTATCAGTGTCAAAGAGTGCAAAATCTGACTTGCTTAGCGGGATCAACGATTTTTCGATTTTTTATGTATTTTAAAATATCTGATGTGGACAACACCTTGTACGCCTATTAAACTATAAATCGGTGGCACAAAAAGTGATCCTGAATTTGGTTATAAGTTTTCCAAGATTGCAGTATCTGAAAAACGACACCCATTTATTGACACACACAAACACACATGGGGAGGAAAACCAGTATTTTACACTCAATTTTAACGTTTAAAACAAGTAATAAAAATTTTTAATTGGATTGGAAATCAAATTGCGTTTGTAACCATTATTACCGAAACATATGATTTATGTATTTAAATTAAATATAATTTTTGATGCAAGCTTATTATGACCTTCAAGTAATGTACCTTTTTCGGCTCACCAATTTGAACCAAAATATAGTAAATACATTAAAATCGATATAAAAGACCTATTTACCAAATTTGAGATGTTTTACCTTATATTTTAATATAATTTTTGGTGAGTCTAATATGAAATTCAATTAAAGTACCGCTTCCGGTTTTCCAATGTAGACCAAAATCTAGTATGTTATTTAAATCAATATATAAGTTATATATACTAAATTTGAGAAGTTCTGCATAGTATCTTAATATAATTTCTGATGAAAGTCTAATATGACCTTCAAGTACAGTACCACTTCCGGTTTTCCAATGTAGACCAAAATGCAGTATGTTTTTTAAATCAATATATAAGGTATATATACTAAATTTGAGAAGTTCTCGATAGTATTTTAATATAATTTTTTATGAAAATCAGTAATAAACTTCAAGTAAAGTACCACTTCCGGTAATCATACAGTGACCAGAAAGGAAAGTTTTCAACTAAATTATACAATAATCCTAAATACAAAATTTTGACTTTTTATGGCAAACAGTTTTTGAGTTATGCGAGATACGTACGAACGTACGTACAGACGTCACGACGAAACCAGCCAAAACGGATTCAGGGATGGTCAAAATGGATATTTCCGTTGAAATCTGAAAACCGAAAATTTTCGCGATTACAATACTTCCTTTACTGCGTAAAATGGAGTAAAAAGAAAATTACTGCTGTTGAATTCAATGTAATAAATATAATATTATTGTATTGCACAAATTATAAGGCTAACGACTTATGCCTCATCCAGGGTTACCAACCTAAAGCAGCATAGCATGGGTTGGATATTTATTAAGGTTATAGAAATCTCAATAGTTTGTCCGAAGTTGCGCTCAGGTAGCATGTTATATGCCTACAAAAAAGCAATAAATTACCACATTAAATAATAATTGCATTACTTTTTCTCCATTACTTTCTTGTTTTTTTCATAATAAGCGGAAAATCGTGGTATCCTATGATTTTTATGAATTATCTGCCATTTTCCTGTCTGCAGTGAGAGTTAAATCAGTCCGCTCATTGGTTTGATTTCAAATTGTAAATTTATCGAAAGTTAGCTTTTAGAAAATATTCATGCTACAAACTGATCTAGTAAAAACTATCCTAAGTAAAGTAAGTTAATTTGATTATTAATGCAGTAAGTTAAATTAGGTCGGTACAGGATAACGGGAAGCGACAATAACTGTCGCGTTACTGTCTATCTATTAATCAATGTTTGAGAGATGGATCTCTCTTTGTTGTTTTTTACTTCCTTGTACGAAGTAAAGGAAGTATTGTAATCGCGAAAATTTTCGGTTTTGAGATTTCAACGGAAATATGCATTTTGACCATCACTGAATCCATTTTGACTAGTTTCGTCGTGGCGTCTGTACGTACGTACGTTCGTATCTCGCATAACTCAAAAAAGGTTAGCCGTAGAAAGTTCAAATGTTATATTTAGGATTGCTGTAAAATCTAGTTGTGAACCTCCCTTTTTGGTCACTGTTTGATCACCGGAAGTGGTACTTTACTTGAAGGTCATAATAGATTTCCATAAAAAATTATATTAAAATACTATACATGTTTTTTGCTTTAATATATTAATATATAAAGATACAAGATGGACTCCTAATTTTCGGGTTCGGGTTCGAATCCGGCTGTGACGAAATTTATTTTGTTTATTAAAATTTCAAACGTGGATTTAAATCGGATCACCGTAACATCAAATTACCCACTGCCTCTAGAAAATGGGTCCATGACCCTTCAATGGACTGAAATAAATACCTGGCGGTCGAGCATAGAAAACCACGTACAAAGAAAAAACATATTACGTTTCAAGATACGTAGAATCCAATAATCTACTAAAAAAAAGAAAATCTTAGTGTAATGGTTCTGAAACGCTTTTAATAATGTAGTAATTATTAACAAATAAAAAAATAAATAATCCGTTCGACAAAAATGATATTACCATCCGCCATTTTGTTTCAATATGGCCGATTAGTCTTTATACAACCATATTTTGGTGATTTATGAAGATATGGGAAAAATATATTTTGGAATCATTAGACTACAAGAAAAATAAAAAAATATTACGTCTTAGTGTAATGATTCCGAAAAGCTTTTAATAATGTAGTAATGATTAATAAATTCAAAAAAATAGGTGATAAAATAATAATATACCATTAAGAAATAATTTGCAGCGTTGTTTATGTATTTTGTGTTGTTACTTTTGTGTATATTCTCTCATAAATATGTTTTATATGTCTTAATATTGTAATGCATGCAAACATTTTAATATGCTCTTATTAATCTACAAATCATGTAATATGCCTTTCATGGCATGTGTATATAACCCTATATTTTGATAACAGAAATGTCTTTCCATCTGTTTACAAAATGGATCTGGAAATCCGGCGGATTTTGCTTAAGCTTTTGGAATAAGGATTTTTCGATCGTATAAATCGTAATCCTTTACCTCAGTAAAACTCTTATTTAGTAAAAAAAAAAAAAATCCAACAGGCCAGGTAGGAAATTGAATTAAAAGGGGTAAAACTCGTGCCATTTAATCCAACTAACGAACAAATGTAATTCATCTCGTTCAAATAAATAAAAATTAAATAAACATTTCGCCATTAAATATTTTATTTTCAATTTTACCATGCCTTCATATTTACTAAAATATGAATTTAAATATTTTAGTTTAAATTAAGTTACTGTTAACTATCACTTAAAACTTGATCGTGTGACAGAGTTTTCACGACCTTAAATGCTGTCATGATGGTTACTGTCGCTTTAACTGTTACTGGGTATTGAAAATAAATTGCCCATATAACGGATATCAAATATTAACTTTCTTACTATCAATTTCCAATAGTAAACAACACACTGCCTAAACGGGACACGAAGATTCGAGGCCGACATAGTCGAAAACATTTCGGCCTATTTTTATAGAACCGGTCGTTAATTTATTCGTGAACTATTATGTTACCAAAGGAACAGCCATGATGATTTATAGAGATGAAAGGATCCGATAGCCACTATCGATGTCAGGGGAGGCTGTTACGTCACTCCACTGCCTAATTGATATCTCACTCCAAAGAGGTAAGTAAGTGTTTGCTTTCCTAGTGGCGCCAACGCTAACTTTCCAAATGGGCTCACCTATAATTTAATGAATAGACAGACGTGAAACTTAGAAATGTCCGTCCTAATAATAAATCGATCTCGGGTGAAACCGGAGCTGGCTTCCAATATGACTCCTTGTAATAAAATGTAATATTAGTTATAAATATAACGGCCAATGATCAATAGAAATAGTAAATTATTTTAGTCATAAATTATGACTAGTGTGTCTAATTTTGTTTATGAGTCGGTTCACAGTGCAGCGGTTGCTTAAAAGCCATGACGCTGTACTAATTTGGTACAACAGGTTCTTAATTTAAGTGGCCGTGGCTATTATTTAAAGGAAACTATGGCTGCAAGTATTTATTTCTGGACATTATTAATTGAATAATTTATTATGTGATTTCTCCTTTTTTACTACTAATAAATACTCAGTAAATATCATTAGAAAATGGAGGAAAATTAAATAAAAGTGCAAATCAGTGCATTACATTTAAAAGAAATTAATTAATTTGCCTTTTTAAAATTATTTTTTAACAGTCTATGATTAGAACTTAACCTGATAACTCCCCTACACTAAACGGATAACCCCTAACTCCGTACAAGTCATTCTGCCTATAAAAAAAAAAATTGTATTCATATAATTACATTGCTTATAAAATCGGAAAAAATTCTTCTACATTCTCAATTACTTCCAAACTTTAGTGGTAAATCATTTTAATTTATTTTAAATATTTACTGTTTGTAAATTATTTTTACTCCTGAACTTTAAACATTTTACCAGCCTATTAAATCTGTCTAACTAATTTAATTTTTATTTTCAATTTTTTTATGGTGTTAGCAGATCAGTTTTTATTATAACCTTTCCCAGCTGTTTCCTCCATTTTCATTCTCTATTTGTTTAGAAATTATTGGAGTGAGGCATTGTCTCTAGTTGATGAGTATTTCGAGACTGTTGAAGTGAGATGTGCTACATTTGCTCTGCTCATATATGATGTTATTGCTTCAATCCTTATGATGCCTAAATTGACGAAACGTTGACTGCTTAGTTATTTACCTGAATTTTAGTGACTCTGGAATTTTTCATTTACATCTTAATAATTTGTTTTTGCTCTTCTATATTAAATTTTTTTTTTATATTATGCCAATTTGAGCAGATTTCTGATAATAATGGTTATTCAAATAACACATATAGAATTTTCTGAGATGTAGGAATTGAAAACTATACCCGGATCTTGTTGGATCTAGACCCTAGGCGATACGATATACGGGGACCTGATCGATAAGGTATTGCTGCCCCCCTCACCCCTTTGTTAGGAGACTAGAGGATTTGGAGGGTACTGGTACTTGTAATATTGGGAGTAACGAGCCCAACAAGTGGGCCTATAGAGTACCTCCCAACTGAAGGGAATATACTGGGACCCTCATGGAAAATCTTCAATATCAACTATAAATTCGCCAGTAATGTATAAGTCATTTATTTAAATTTCCTCCGAAAGGGCTCGGGCCCGCCTCCCCTGAGCGTGGGGTCCTGGGCGGCCCTCCTCTCTCCAGGATTCGCTACTGTCCTTACAATACAGTTGAAGGGCAAAATCTATAAAACCATTTTTATTTTCCACCGGTAACCAAAAATATGGTCAATGTGATTTTGTGGAAAGAACGACCCAGGTGGCGTTCTTTTTTGTGGGAAATGAGGAGTGCTGTATCATCGGCAAATGTACGCCATAAGATCTACTGAAATTAAGCATTTAAAATTAAATTTTCTACAGGTTGTCCCCCAGAAAAATGATTAACCTTGGATGTTTTATAGCAAATTGGTATAATGCTGAACAAAAAAGTTCCTATGAACATGGGTAAACAAATGAAGTCTATACCAGTTTCCAGACAAAAAAAAATACAAAGAAATTGATACGAAGTAAACGAAAAAAATACGTTTTTCGACACTGTTTGGCGATTTATGAAATGATTCATTACGTCAAAAAACAAAAACAATCGAACGTCGAATGTGACCAAAATAGATCAGACGCACGATCTTCGGGTTTGATCGATCGTACTGACTGAGTTGTAAAATCTAGTTGTGAACTTTTTGGTCGCTGCTTGATCACCGAAAGTGGTACTTTACTTGAAGGTCATAATTGATTTCTATCAACAATTATATTAAAATACTATGAAAAACTTCTCAAATTTAATATTTATAACATATATATTGATTTAAATAACATACTAGATTTTGGCCTAAATTGGAAAACCGGAAGCGGTGGTTTATTTGAAGGTCATAATAAACTTTCATCGAAAATTATATTAAAATATAATGTAAAACATCTCAAATTTGGTAAATAGGACTTTTATATCGATATGAATGTATTTACTATATTTTGGTTAAAATTGGTGAGCCGAACAGGGTACTTTACTTGAAGGTCATAATAAGCTTGCAAAAAATTATATTTAAATTAAATACATAAATCATATGTTTCGGTAATAAAGGTTACAAACGTAATTTGGTTTCCAATCCAATTAAACATTTTTATTATTTCTTTTAAGTGTTAAAATTGAGTGTAAAATACCGGGTTTCCTCCCCATTGGTGTGTGTGTGTGTGTCAATGGATGTCGCGACGCCGAGTGTCGTTTTTGAGATATTACAGTATTTATTTCATTACTTCCTTTAGCTTCCTTAGTCGGAAACTAGTAACCAAATTCAGGATCACTTTTTGAGCCACCGATTTATAGTTTAATAGGCGTACAAGGAAGTCATGTATTGTCCACATCAGATATTTTTTCATGTTTTTACCCTGAAAACTGGGAATTTTTTCATGGGAACTTTTTCGTCAGTATTATATTTGCTGTAAAACATCCAGAACTTATCACTCTTTTGGGGGGACTCCCCCTAAAGAATTACTATCTATGGCAAGATATGCCTAATTCGCTATAATCGATGAATGTTAATAATGTTTTCTAAAAAAACCTGAAGATGAAATGAAAAAGTGAAAGCCTCTTTGGATGACGCCTACCGGGCCCGGAGCCGCCTCAACATAAACAGCCTCTGCCTTCGCTCAAATGCTAAAAAGAAGAAACTTCCGCTTCGCGCTATTTACGGACGCTCCTTTGTTCTGCGGGAGTTTCTCTTCCGCTCTCAAATTAACTAATAAATTCTCGGCTGATTCTTTTTTTTTTTTTCGCAGTTTCTTTTAGTGTATTCGAGGATGCGGAGATAAGGCGGTATATCATTAGCCATGTTATGGAGCAGTCCGGGGTATATATGTCTCTAAGAGGATGACGCCTACACGACTCAGAGAAAGTGGGTGCCATATCCTTCATACAGACATATAGCCGGATCAGTGACAATGGGATTCCGCTTAGGGATGTAAATATCGAACAAAAATATCGATAGTGATAAATAATATATCGAAAGAGTAGTACGATATACGGATAAAAATATCGATATTTCGATATATCGAGTCGTCGGTGTTCTTAATCTTTGAAAGGAGGAGAAAGGGCAGAGGGTTTGCATTAAATCGAAAGATAAATTAACAAGTAACAAATTTAATAGCAACAATTAAATATTTATATCAACGTCGTTTATTGAAAAAGGCTTAAGCGCCAAAAATACGAAATTTAGGTTTCAATTTATTATGCGATGTAAACATTATCTGTACCGATTCTCGTTCACGATATATCGAAAAAAAATACTAATGATGACGTAGTCAACAAATACAAACGACACTCAGTCGTCACTCTGGCCTTAACCAGTGCTAGAAGCCTTAAAAATATATTGTAATTATAAAGATTCAGCCACCTTAATAAACTACTGCATACAATAAAGATTAAAGTTTTAAAAAAATAATATTGTTATTTGGCAAAAAATCGTTTCATGTGCTTCCTGTAAAGTTTACTGAATGGTGCTTACGCCTTTTTCAAAAAACTACGTCGATAAATTGCTTATCACAAAAACTATCAATTTATTAATATCTGTCATTAAAAAAAATATTATTACTATAGAATAAAATTAATTAAATTGCTTAAACATAAAAAAAAAAATCCGTGAGCAGTAGAACTCCGTCGCTAAAGTCATATTTTCACGTTTAAAAAAATATAAAAAGGGGGGAATAAGAAAAAAATTGAGACCCACAAAAGAAATTTTCCTAACATATCGAAATTTACACGTACTTTTATTATATGGTTCTGACCTTTTATATATATATATATATATATATATATATATATATATATATATATATATATATATAAATATATGTCAGACATCACCAAAACTTCGATAATCGTGCTCTAGGGGTTTTGAAACGTATAGAAAACGCGGTCCCACCGCTCACCGCCGACCTTCGACCCACTGCAATAGTCTATTTTTTTCGGGGAAAATACGTCTAATAAGGCATTAAAACAGATTAAATAGCTATATCTTTGCTAATATCCGTCCGATTTCGATGAAACTTCTTTTGTTTTATAGGCAATTTAATTTCCTTTCCAACGAAAAGGAACGTAAAGGAAGGAAGGAGCTCCCTAAGTCAACTTGGAAGGGTTTTAAAGGTGCGCGAATATTTTAAAAAATCGGAAAACGGGGGGGTGGGGGAGAGTCGGGGGCACCAACTCGAGACCCCCAACGGATACTTTCCCATCAACAACTCAATTCACATACAAATTTTCAGCCCTATAAACCAATATGGTGGAGCTGTAGCGATGCGCAAAACTTAAAAAAAAAAACGCCGAAATTTCAGGTAAACATACCGGAATTTGGAACGGAATTTACCAATTTCTTAATGGGTAATCGTTAGTTATCGTTCTGCCTGGAATAAAGTCTTACATACCGAGTTTTAGCACATTCGACCCAAAGGGGGCCGCTGGAGGTGCTCAAATGTAGCGGGAATATATATATATATATATATATATATATATATATATATATATATATATATATATATATATATATATATATATATATATAATAAATATATATCAAACATCTCCAAAACTTCGATAATCGTGCTCTAGGGGTAATGAAACGGATAGAAAACGCAGTCCCGCCGCTCACCGCCGACCTTCGACCCACTGCGATGGTCTATTTTTTTTCGGGGGAAAACACGACTAAAAAATTAAGGAAAGAAAGAAAATCAATATTGAATGAAATACTAAAACTCTATCAAATTATTAACATTTATAATTAAAATATTTATATATTTGAATTATAAATGTTTTGAAAAGAATCAGTTTCAAAGCATGGCGGAAACCATTATTCAGGGCACTATTTCAAATTTTATTGAAATTTTATTGCTATTTTAAATAGCTATTTTGTATGATATCATGTTTCAACATTTTGTTACGTTAAAATTTCGTGATACTTATTATTTTATTATTTTTTTTATTTTTTTAATTTTTTATATTAATACAACTTTTGAGAGACCTAGTGAGGGCGTAATATTAGAAATAGTTTTAAGTTAGGTGATAAATTTAATTACGATCCCAAAACAGCTGAGCGAGAGGCAGAGATGAGAGAGACCTGGCCAGCTGGGAGGAGAGACAAGCGACGAGAGAGGTCCGGGATTTGTTTTCTCTATCCTGTACGGTTTAACGAGATTTTTTTGTTGTGGTGTACGTCCAAGGCGTTAGAACTTCGCGCCATACGAGAGTTTATAGCGAATTTCTCGAGAAGGAGACGAAAAAAAAAGGACGTCACCGGAGAACAAGAAGAACCGAGAAAATAGGACTGGCTGCCCTATCTAATTCTTCGGATTTGTAATTTTATTTCTTTTGTTATTATTATAATTTTATACATTAAACTAAGGATAGTAATTTTGTTTTTGTTTGAGTCCGGCTGGAATAGTTTCTTTTGATTGTTTTAAATGTTTTTATTTTTTTTTTTTGGTTAATAAAAGTTTATGTATATTTTTTTTTTCTCTCAAACAAGTTGTTTTATGTCACTTATTATATTATCCTGGTATTATTGTATTTTACCATAGAAAATTTAGGAATGTCCATGTAAACTACGTCTCTCAAAGGGTTTAGTGCTTATATCAATATAGAGTCACACTGAGGCCCTGAGTTCGAAGCTACCTCCGGCAGGTATCTTTTTTTTGTTAATAATGAAATTAATCTTTTTTTATCATTATTTTTTTTAGTGACTTAAGGGTCTTTTTAAGAATTTTTAATTAAATTATTTTGTTGAGCAAGACGATTAAATAATTATTTCTTTTTTTTTTTGTTAAATTTATTTTATCATTGTTTTAATTTATTTATATTGGTATATGTTTCCTTGGTTTTTTTCTTATATATTTTTTTCTTTTAGGGTTTCACTATTTTCCTTAAAATAGTGTGGCGTCCGAACATCAATTATTTTTTTTTTAGACAGGAGATATACTTGTATTTCACTTTGGTTGGTTTGGTGAAAGTAGAAGGGTTGTGGATTAATTTTTTTTTCCGACCCTTGGCGTCGCGACTGGGTTATCGGCACAATATTGCCCACTCCCGTCGGGGGACGGAGTGTGGTAGCAATTTCACCGTGTAAGTCATAGGCGTAGTAAATAATAGACTAGCTTGTACTTGTTCTTTATTATGAAAAAGATTGTCTATAAAGTAAAGTACAAGATGCTATATGTTGTTCTGTATTTTTAAAAATTGTTATAATGTTAGATACGATAAAATTTAAAATAGTTTTTTTTTTTTTTTTAACACGAAATGGCCTAATAGACCACGCGAATATCATTTCTTCCTAACTTTCCCCGCACACTCCCCTCTCCTCCTCTCTTCCCACCTCTTCTTCAAAATAGTTATATTAATAAAGAGTAAATTAAAAACAAAAATTAATACAATTACTATTATCTAATGACGATAAGTAACTTATAACCTCCCAACACGATTATTATGAAATAGGGCCCTGGACCCACTGGTAATCCTACATCATCATTTTTATTAATAAATGTAGGCTTCCTTATGTATTAAAATATCGACATATTTCTAAAAATGAAGCCTAGTTTTGTCAATTCTCTGTCTCAATTTATTTCTGTAAATATTATGTATCTAGCGCTCTCTCTCTTTTTTGTTTATAATATTGTCGCTCGATTGATCAGTATGCTGTGTAATTCAGCCACAAAACAAAGTAATTTAGCAGCCACTCGCAAATTTTCGAGATTTTTCTCATTCTTTCTATTAAGAACTAGAGAGGATGAATATCTGATGTGGACAACACATGACTTCCTTGTACGCCTATTAAACTATAAATCAATGGCTCAAAAAGTGATCCTGAATTTGGTTACTAGTTTCCGTAGATCGCAGTATCTCAAAAACAACACTCGGCGTCGCGACATCCATCGATTGACACACACACAAATACGGAGGAAAACCAGTATTTTACACTAAATTTTAACACTTAAAACAAGTAATAAAAATGTTTAATTGGATTGGAAACCAAATTGCGGTTGTTACCGAAACATGTGATTTATGTATTTAATTTAAATATAATTTTTGATGTCAGCTTATTATGACCTTCAAGTAAAGTAACGTTTTCGGCTCACCAATTTTAACTAAAATATAGTAAATACATTCACATCAATATAAAAGTCCTATTTACCAAATTTGAGATGTCTTACATTATATTTTAATATAATTTTTGATGAAAGTCTAATATGATCTTCAAGTAAAGTACCGCTTCCGGTTTTCCAATTTAGACCAAAATCTAGTATGTTATTTAAATCAATATATAAGTTATAGATACCAAATTTGAGAAGTTTTTCAAAGTATTTTAATATAAATTTTGATGGAAATCAATTATGACCTTCAAGTAAAGTACCACTTCCGGTGATTAAGCAGTGACCAAAAAACGAGGTTAACAACTAGATTTTACAACAATTCTAAATACAAAATTTCAACTTTCTACGTCTAACCGTTTTTGAGTTATGGGAAATACGAACGAACGTACGAACGTACGCCACGACGAAACTAGTCAAAATGGATTCAGGGATGGTCAAAATGGATATTTCCGTTGAAATCTGAAAACCAAAAATTTTCGCTATCACAATACTTCCTTTACTTCGTACAAGGAAGTAAAAATCTTACTAAAGGAAGTAAAAATCTTACTTCTAAGATAGAAACATTTCTTTTTATTGGGAAAAAATATTGATTTTCGATACTAAAATTTTAATATCGATATTACGATATATCGAGTTAAAACTATCGGACGAAAATATCGAAATATTTCTAAAAAAAATATCGATATTTCGACTTACAAGTTCTGTAAAAAGAACTGGGACGTATTTTGTTTATATTTGTTGAAGAAAGTACGCGAACTTTCTATGACTTGAGTAGCTGACCACATTTTGGTATGGAAATAGCCTTCGATCCCTCAGAACGTCCTTTTCCGAATTTTTAAGATAACGATCGGCACGAAGGAGTTATGTTTCGAATCGATTCAAATCCGCGGGTCTTTGGTAAACACCAGCAAAGCGTGAAGACGGCCTTTCACCTCGGACCAAAGACTGGACACCGGGGATCATTCTGGAGAAAGTATATCCTTCACGACAATAAGATAATATCCTTTTTAAACACTTCTTAAACACTTAATTTTCCTTTTTTTTATTTATTTTTTCTATTATGCCAGGACAAAGGATTAACTTTCTTGTAGCGGTAAAAGAATGAGCGCCTTTGGCATTGTTTGCATCCTGGATAGGGAAAATAAAATAAAATAAAATAAACGAAAGTTGAACTACGTGTATACTTATAATGAAAGTTATTTCGATTTCGTTATGAGAAAATGTATTACTGGTTTAAAATAATTTCACCTCAATAGGTTATACATCTGAGGTATACTGTCCATAATGAGTGTCTTAAAAACATATCCTAATTATATTAGTAATACCAAAGTAAACATTATAGTAATTAAATGTGCTTTAACCCCCCTCCCTAAAAAAAATTGATATTTTCGTTCCAAGAAGCGTAGAATTTAGAAATGTAATACAAAAAAATCCTGTCGTTCGCGGTTTTTTTTCGAAGGCTGCTGGGCCGATTTTTTTCAGATTTTATACTAGTCAGTTTTTTTTAGTGTTGGTATAATGATTCCAAAACACTTTTTATAGTTTTACTAATAATGAATAATAAATTAACAAATAAATAATAAACCATTGTTTACTAATATATACCAATACAAATATATATATA
Source organism: Rhaphigaster nebulosa (assembly GCA_948150685.1). Lineage (NCBI taxonomy): Eukaryota > Metazoa > Arthropoda > Insecta > Hemiptera > Pentatomidae > Rhaphigaster > Rhaphigaster nebulosa. Next base: position 239,164,740 of record OX411306.1, on the reverse strand, counting down.
TATATATATATATATATATATATATATATATATATATATATCAATATTTACAACATATATATCAATGTTTACTGTATATCAGCGCCGGATTTAAAGTTTGGACGCTCCAAAGCCAAACAAATTTTTGTTCCCTCTTTAAACTATCGGAGAATGTACCGCAATTTTCCTCAAGAAAATAATCATTATGATAACAATTTAAATTTTAACGCATGATAACATCTCTTATGAAAAATTTATTTATATTTCCATCTTATTTTTCATTTCAATGATCATTCATTTTTTTTTTCATTATGATCTCGTATTATTTTGAAGTCGTACAGGCGGTTTCTGAGATGAAGACTATCTCTTAGTCTATATAAATAGCAAAATTTAATTTATAAACATTTTTAATGGTAAAAGAAAAAAAAAATTTAAAAATTAACGATATGTAAACCATACTTCACAACTTCGAGAGTTAAGAGATAGGTATTTATTTTAACAAAGGATAGTTTTTAAAAAACATACTGCGACCTCTCCCAGCTATGGAGATATGAAAAATACAATAATATAGTATTTATTAACATATTATGTTGGATAACTAAAATAACTGAACGTTTCAATAATGAACTATAACTTCACGACTTTTATTAAAACGTAACTATGGCTACTTTACTGTTACATTATAACCTCCTTTCTCTGCCTACATAAATCTATTTACATGTAGAAATAGAATAGAGTAGAAAAATTAACTTTATTCTGGAACTAGGTCCCTTAAGAATAATAAGTATGTACAAGTAAAAAAGATAACAGAAAAAATGTCTGGCCAAAGACTACATTACTAAAGTTCAATTTATATTTACAATAATCTAAATTAAAAAATATAAGTAACGAAAAAAAAAGAATATCCTTCTGGTAAAAAAAATGACAGAAAAATGAAAAGAAAGAAAAAAAACGTACAATATAAAAATAATAGAACAATCCTGAGCTAAAACAACATTAATAACAAATTCTCACTTCAAAACAGAATTTCATTCAACAATGTAAAAATTATTAAATAATTCACTAAGTTAAAAGTTTGTATGATAATTGAAAAAAAATATTTACAACTATTCAAGATATTGGTCTTGAATTAAAATTTCATGATTAGATAGCGTCATTTTGGGAAGTGAGGAGGTGTTGAAAAAGGTGGAATTTGAATGAGGAGAGAGAAGAAGAATGAGGGATATTAGAATGGAGGGAATCCCAGAGGACAATGGAATGAGCAAGAAAGGAACGTTCGAATGTTTTGGTTCTGTATGTGATACTATATATGTGATTGGATGTCTTGGAGTGATGTGCTGTCTCTGTTTGATGCGTCTTTCTAGACGGTTGATGGGAGATGTGCTATATCTTATCTTCATAGATGTCATTTTTGGTGCATGTCCTGATGATGCCTGAATTGGCGAAACGTTGACTGGTTAGTTGGTTGCCGGTATTTTAGAGAGTTGAGGCTTTGTGTGTTGGAATCTTGCAATTGCTTATAGTAATTAATTTATGTCTCTTGTTGAGTTTTTGCTCTTTTATATTTATAGTACTTACTTTTAACATATAAGGACCTAAATATTTAGTGTTAATAAGGTGCTAAGTAGACCGTCGGTATGAGTACGTATTTATGCTAAATTTAAGGCAGATACCAATATACAGTAATAAATAGTCTGATGGCACAATGTAACAGTCTTATATTATAAATTAAAAAAATCCGTGAGCAGTAGAACTCCGTCACTAAAGTCGTATTTTCTAGTTAAAAAGAGATAAAAACGGAGGAGTAAGAAAAAAATTGAGACCCACAAAAGACAGTCCTCTAACATACCGAAATTTACATATGAAATGACAATTTACCGAAAATAACATCTCCAAATTTTCCATAATCGTGCTCTAGTGGTTATGAAACGGATAGAAATCGCAGTCCCGCCGCTCACCGCCGACCTTCGACCCACTGCAATAGTCTATTTTTTTCGGGGAAAATACGTCTAATAAGGCATTAAAACAGTTTAAATAGCCATATCTTTGCTAATATCCGTCCGATTTCGATGAAACTTCTTTTGTTTTGTAGGTAATTTAATTTCCTTTCGAATGCAATAGCTCCTCAGTTGGAGTGGAGTGGATTTGAGTGAGGGAGATGGGAAGACCAAGTCGAGACCCCCAAAAGATACTTCCCCGACACCAACTCAATTCACATGAAAATTTTCAGCCCTGTAAACTAATATGGTGGAGCTGTAGCGATGCGCAAAACTTAAAAAACGCCGAAATTTCAGGTAAACATACCGAAATTTTGACTTGAATTTATCCATTCTTTAATGATATCGTTCTGCCTGGAAGAAAGCCCTACATACCAAATTTCTGCTCATTTGACCCAAAGGGTGGAGAGCTGGAGGTGCTCAAATGTAGCAGGAAAAAATATATGTAAATATATATCAGACATCTCCAAATTTTCCTAATCTTGCTCTAGGGGTTATGAAACGGATAGAAATCGCAGTCCCGCCGCTTACCGCCGACCTTCGACCCACTGCAATAGTCTATTTTTTTCGGGGAAGAAACGACTAAATATACTTATCATTCATCTACTAGTGAATTCGTTAACTGAGAATGGTTCCCAAGTAACTGTACGAACTCATGTGACAAAATTACTGTTTTATACTTTGTTAAGGTTATTTTTTTTTTTTCATATCTGGTAAAATATTCAGTTCTAAAGGACGAGAGTCAGTTCCCAAACCAAGCAATGTTTTGCTCCAGTTTTTTACTGTTGAATTCCGACAAACCCTTCCTTATTACCACGACAAAACGTATCTGAAAAGGTCTCATTTGTAAAACCATCTCGAATTCCCTGGAGCTGCCGAGGGAACTCAGACCGTGGAGTATTCAAAGGACTGTTTAGTCTCGGCTTTTATTGAAATCACCTTTCTACCGAAAAGAGAAAAAAAAATGCATGCACAAAAGAAGAAATACTTTTCTTTTTATCCTTTAAAGGAATGGCAAGAACAGACCGCGGCGTAGCTAGGCCTGACAAATTCTCGGCCTATTTTTCTTCGGTGAATATCCTCTGACCGCTATTACCGCTATTATTACGTGTTTTTACCAACTAATATATCATATATATTGTATAATATATCATAATGGGATTTTATAATACAAAATGTATAATAAAGTAATTATTAAAAGAATCCTACATCTCTTACAAAATATGATTAGATTACACAGGCCAACAAAAAATTTTTTTTTAACTTTAATAGTTGATCTTTTATAGATTTTTATGCGCTGAATCTAAATCTGACCTTAGTTTTTTTGTATCACCCATAGTTTTCCGTAGGTTTCAGGCTCATCAAACATCCTAACTTTTTAAACTTCTGTAATATGTTAGCTACAATAGAAACATACTCTGGGTCTTCTTCATTTCCCAAGAACTTTGTAACGACTTGCTTGAATAATACCCATGCTTCTTTCTCATTTAAGGCCATTGTGGATTCAAAGTTGACATCAAACATCATTTTTCTAATGTCAGGTCCGACAAAGACTGCCTTCTTTTAGTTTAGCTTCTGAAAGGCATGGAAACTTTTGGCAGAGATACTTGAAACATGGTCCATCTTTAGGCAATGCCTTTACAAATTGTTTCATGAGGCCTAAGACTGAAAGCTGTTCAATTCTTTAAAAGTAGCTTAATTTAATAAATTTAACTATAAAATGTGAAGAAATTGTGGGTGATACAGCTTTTTTAATATCATATTTGGATTCAGCACCCTAAAAACTATAGGAATAAGGTATTTTCAGTACAAACGTTTTTTCATCGTTGGCCTGTGTTATTGATTGAAATGTGTCATTGATCAAATATTACTCGAGGTCATGTGATCCTTAAAAAGACAATTTTATTGTAATATCATAGAGTAAAGAAAATTTAAAATTTATTGGTTATTATTATAAGAGCCCTTCCGTGTTATTCAATACCACAAACAGACAAAATAAGCTATCTCGAACTACCTATGTGATAGGAGAGTGACTTGGGACTCACACAAAAAGGTAAAACGCAAGTCGTTAAATCAAAGAAGCAATACTGTTGTACACACTACTCAGGGGACAATTAAAATTAAGACAGAAACTTTATTACTTAGATACACTTACTTGAGGAGTCGCTTAGGGTCTCCCAACTCTTGGGTTCGATTCCGGTTTTTGCAGATACTTATTTATTCTGTTATATTAGCCGCGAATTGTCCTGTGGGCTTGGGAAACCTTCCGGGGGCACACCTAGACTCTATCATGCGGGTTCTTTTAATTAGTGGTAAAATCTGGCGGTTGAGCGTGATATCGGCCAAATCACCTCCTTGCACAACCGTTGGTCAAGAAACAGTACGTCCTTATCGGCTTACTGAACCCAGCACTAAGTATCCAAATATTCCAATAAAATATTCAGCCTTAGTAGCTTCACAAGTACCTTCGTATGTTTCTAAAAAAAATATATTAATCCTACCTCAAAATTTGAGGTTTTACGGTACATAGAACCCAAAAATCGCTTTTTAAAAAATTCGCCTATTCATCATCTGTCGTCTGCCAGTATTCTCTGTGAGAATTAGGCCGATTTTTTTTTTTTTTTAAATATATTTGGTGTATAAATAACAGGACATCCCATAATGATCCTAGTAGACGAATTTACCATCTGCCATTTCTTTCCAAAATGGCGGCCGATTCAAAGTTCCATACGCCTCTCGGTCATTTATAAAGATAGAGAAAACAAAAAAAGTTCTTTGGAATCATTAGCCTTACAAAAAAATAAAATAAATCCAAACCAATCTATAATTTTATTTTATTTTTGTATTTATAACTAACGATTTCAAACTGATAAGCATAATCTAAAACTTAACAGCGTTTTTACCTAGAACCACAAAACGCCACTGAACCGATGGGTATTTTTCCTCCTCAATCACTGACATGTCATTACTTATTGTTGATTTTGATATGCATTTTACTAATTATCAATTTTATAATATGTCTAATATTATTATAAATAGTAACAAAAAAAAAAAAAAAGAAAACGATCGAGTTTGTAATCATATTTTCTTATAATATCGACTTTTCACTGCCGGTAGTATTTAGCTATTGTTTTTATTAAGTTTATTTACAGTATACTTTAAATATTAGGAAACAGGTAATTTCCGATTTTCCTTCAGATTCCTTTTTTTTTATTTGATAAAGGAATTATCGATATTTTGAAATATCGATATTTTATGCTGTTATTATCAAAATACCGATATCGAAATCAATATCCTTATTTGGTTTTATATATTCCATCTCTTGAACACAGCCACTCTAGATAGTAACACGAACTTACAATACCACAATTCTTTATGATTGATTGTCAAACCAATAGAATTTTTTTTTCTCCTTTTTTTTGGAAAAAATATCGGTTTTCGATACTCACATTTTAATTTCGATTTATTTAAAAAAAATATACGGATGCATCAATATTTTTTCAACATCTTACCCTATACAATTCTTAAGTTTTTTTTTTTTCCCGCCAGCTTAAAGATATTTTACACTAGATATCTAATCACTAAATGTTTCTTACCAGTTATTAATGTTAATTATAAAATTTGACAGCCAAAGATAAAAAAAAATAATGCAAATTTTTGTTTTGTTTTTTAAAAACTCTTTATTTCAATTGAAGTCTATATTGTGTAAATTATTGTGCGAAATATGGCTACTCCCCTCCCCTCTTCAGGTGTTGATATCCAGAAAATTTCACTACATTTTATCTAAATTTAAGTTTCGAGCTCTTTCATTTTCAATACTGAAAATATTCAGATTGCTTAGTCCAGGTGAACCCATAGTTTACAAATAATATTTTATTATTTTAAGTTTATAAAGAAGTGAAACGTGGTAGTCTGAATGAATTACGATTACGAACGGAATGACCTCCAATAGCGTATTAAAATTTTATCATTAACACTCTACGTTTTCATTTACCCTCAACAACTATACCTATTTAGAATAATATCGAGTTTATTTATTTTATTTTTATTTTTTAATAATAAATAATTTAAAAAAAAAAAATGTGATTTTTTTACAATTCCGGTCTTGCGACGCCCCCTCTCCGCTCTCCCCCAACGTCCGACGCCCCGAGGCATTGCCTCGATTGCCTTGGCGTTATTTGCGCCTATGGCCTATAGTCTCAATTCAATTTAGAGTTTCTTTGCCCATTTTAAGCTTCTAGAACTTAATCAGTAAGCTTTATGGAGTCACAGTCACGAGAATATAGCTACTTATAATACATATAATAAACAGTTTCGCACGAAGCCAAAATAAAAGCAGAGAAAGTTAGATGGAAGAAGTGAGGGCGCCTCTATTCGATATGAAACTAGGCCGACCATTAATAATATTCGTATGCACCCTGAATATGACTTCTTTACAACCATATTTTCACGGTTGAATTAGAAAATATTTTAACACCATGAGTAAAGCATATAGAACATGAATACCTAATAATTTGATGTGTTGGCGTAAGAAACGTTTTAATATTCTTCGCATCTGGTAAGCTTTTCCCTCGCAGGTATTTCCAGTGAAAGGAGTTAAATACAAAAAATAGTCTAAATTAAAATAATAATATAATAATTAAATAAGAGGTAGTAATTATTTTAATCAAGATTAAGAGCTATATATGTCATTTTTACTTCCTTGTACGAAGTAAAGGAAGTATTGTAATCGCGAAAATTTTCGATTTTCAGATTTCAACGGAAATATCAATTTTGACCATCCCTGAATCCGTTTTGACTAGTTTCGTCGTGGCGTCTGTACGTACGTTCGTATCTCGCAAAACTCAAAAACGGTTAGTCGTAGAAAGTTGAAATTTTGTATTTAGGATTGTTGTAAAATCTAGTTGCGAATCTCCCTTTTTGGTCACTGCTTAATCACCGAAAGTGGTACTTTATTTGAAGGTCATAATTGATTTCCATCAAAAATTATATTAAAATACTTTGAAAAACCTCTCAAATTTAGTATCTATAACTTATATATTGATTTAAATAACATACTAGATTTTGGTCTAAATTGGAAAACCGGAAGCGGTACTTTACTTGAAGGTCGTATTGGACTTCCATCAAAATTATATTAAAATATAATGTCAAATTTTGTTAATAGGACTTTTATATTGATATGAATGTATTTACTATATTTTGGTTAAAATTGGTGAGCCGAAAACGTTACTTTACTTGAAGGTCATAATAAGCTTACATCAAAAATTATATTTAAATTAAATACATAAATCATATGTTTCGGTAACAACCGCAATTTGGTTTCCAATCTAATTAAACATTTTATTACTTGTTTTAAATGTTAAACTTTAGTGTAAAATGCTGGTTTTCGTTCCTATTTGTGTGTTGTGTGTGTCAATAGATGGATGTCGCGACGCCGAGTGTTGTTTTTGAGATACTGCGATCTTCGGAAACTAGTAACCAAATTCCGGATCACTTTTTGAGCCACCGATTTATAGTTTAATAGGCGTACAAGGAAGTCGTGTGTTGTCCACATCAGATATTTTAAGTTAGTTAAATAGTTTAATAACAAGAGAGCTTCTTTAATAATACTTTAAAGCTTGATTTCTTATATTCAATCTTCAACTACCTTCTCCAACATTTCAGACCAGTGTACAGGATTTACTGACCAATATCGAGCTGTAACGCTTTACGAGTTTCGTAATAACTGATTTTTAAGTTAACTGAGAAGTTAAAATATGTACCCCAGTAATTAAAAAATAAATCGAAACATCAAGAGTAATTATTGTTTTCATAAAAAATTCTAAGAATTAACGACAATAAAATAAATGAACATAATTTTTATGATTTCATGATAAAGCAAGTTTCGGTTGCTATTTTGTTTGTATTGCGATTTTTATGAAAATCTCCATTAAATGTATTGCGGTCCAATTCAGAAAACTAAAACAAAGAAAGACTTTGAATGATAAAAAAAAAAAAAAACTATCTTAATAAATAAGATCATCTTCAAAACATCGATTTAAAAAAAAAAAAATAAAAAGAATATCGAATTATGTATACATAAAAGCATTTCTACTTGTTTCCTTCAAAATAATAAATCGATTTATTAAATTGTTTTCTACTTTGTGTTGTTGAAAATTGTCTGATCACTAACAGTAATTATCTTGATGTTGATATAGAATTACTCAAAATAATTTATTAATTATTTCGATAATAACTTTTTATTAAAAAAAATAAATAAATAAATAATAATACTTTCCAAGAAAAAGTTTTATAAAGGCTTTTGCTGAAGGTGACATTCAGGTCGGATGAGTGGGTGCTTCGTTTCACCGAACCGTTTAATTTAAGAAGCAGTGAAACTTGGCTGTTCGGTTTGCTTTCTGTTTATTACGAATACATGTTATTATTTGTAATAACGAATACATGTAAATAACGACTCTCTTAGTTATATTCAAGTTATTATGGATGATACTAAAATTACTTCAGATTCTGAAACATATTGCACTATCGTAATATTAATGGTAGTGAGAGAGGTTACAGCAACTCTATTAACTAATATTCATATAACAAATAAATGATATAATGCCTGTTGACTTTCAGAACTATAGATATTATTAAGGTTTATGGTAAAGATTTATATTATAGTATGGTTATAAAGGTAATAATGGTTAATGCCATTAAAAATGAAACAAAACTCTTTTAGTTCACTTTTTCAAAAATAATTCTACATATATTCTACCCATTTATAGTTGAGAATAGTGATTCGGAATAAATAAGAATAAAAAATGTATTATTCGTTATTTTATTTGGCGAAAATAACGAATAATAAATAATACAAAAAATAAATCTGCAATTTTCTTTTTGGGGAAAATTATTCATGACTAAAGAATTAGCGAGTAAATTATTCGAATATAAATTTATTCAATAATGTCCAACACTGACAATACTAGAGGATAAATTATTCCTCGATGCCAATGGCCCTTTGGGACAGAGGAGGAGAAAATAGTAAAAACGTAGTAGCAATGGTAAATTCCATAGCATTTGCTCACCAGTGCGTGCTGTGACTAACAGAGGGTTAATGCAATCTTTAAAACGCTCTAATTAAGGCACTGATGTTCCATAAAGCATTGTTGCGTCATATTGGTCTAAAACTTTTAGTTTCTTCGAATATTTATTATTTATTTATAAATACAAAGTCTCACCTACGTTTTCTATAATAGGTATACTTCGACATCCTACTTTTTATATACTTGTTTACTTTTTTTATTTTATAATTATTTTAAGTCAGAATCATGGACAGTGACAAAGCAGCAATATGCGAATAAATTACTGGCCCTAGAAATAGATTTCTGGAGAAGAAGTTGTGCCATATCCAGATTGCAGAAGGTCTCCAATGAGATTTTAAGAAATAAGGTGGGGGCTAAACTCAACATTCTCAATGACATGAGTGAAAGAAAACTGCTGTGGTTTGGACACGTCATGAGAATGGACGAGACACGATGGCCCCTTCGAGCACTTAAATATTGCCCTGAAAAAGAAGAAGACGTGGAAGACCTCGGAAGCAGTGGATGGAAGGGGTCAGAGAAGAAATGGCTGCTAGAGGTCTGACGGAAGAAGACTGTTTTGACAGAACATATTGGAGGGAAGGCGTATTGGGGACTGGAATGTAAGAAAATCGCAAAACCCGATAAAAAAAAAAAAAAAAAAAAAATAAATAAAAAAAAAATAAAAAGAATTATTTGATTGTAATTTATTTTATTTTCAAAACTCCGCTACTTCGATCGGCAGGTTACGTTATTATCTTGATACGAGTGAGGCTTACGTTCTCCTCAGGACTATTAAAGAGAAGAAGGTCTGTAAAAAGCAAATCAATGTTACTAGAAAAAAAATCCTGACAATTAGGTCAGTATAGCGTATTACTTCCACACTATTTCTATAGGCTACTTAAGGAAAAACAAATATGCAAGACTTTACTATTTAATAATTTTAATAGTTTATCTCGATATATTTCGGAAAATTATACACACAAAAAAATTATTTTTCTATCAAAGCACTTTAGGAAGTATATATATAATATATATATATATATATATATATATATATATATATATATATATATATATATATATATATCCTTAAGTAGCCTATGGAAATAGTGTGGAAGCTATATGCTATACTGATCTAATTGGCAGGATATATATATATATATATATATATATATATATATATATATATATATATATATATATATATATATATATATATATGTATATATAGAAAGTGAAGTAATAATATTTATTAACAATTAGCAACAGTGATATTCCATAATTTTTTTTATTCTTCTTATATTACATGTATTTTACTTATCCAAAACTATATCCACGTTTCAGGATTTTTTAGTCAGCATAATTTTCTATACAAAAGAAAGTAATCCTGAAGATGGGGAAACAACACCGAAACGTGGATATTTTTTTGGATAAGTAAAATACATGTAATATAAGAAGAATAAAAAAATTATGGAACGTCACTATTGTTAATTGTTAAAAAAAAATTACACAGGCCAACGATGAAAAAACTTTTATACTGAAAATACCTTATTCCTATAGTTTTTAGGGTGCTAAATCCAAATATGGTATTAAAAAAGCTTGTACACACACACAATTTAAGAATTGTGATTATAAAGAAAACTATCAAAACCTAGAAAGAGTGTTAAATCGAATAGGCTATTCTGCTCATGGTTGGATGATATGTGGTGATTTAAAAATAACATGCATGCTCCTTGGTCAGTAAGGTGGTTTTACCAAATTTCCATGTTTCTTGTGTGAATGGGACAGTAGGGCTAGGGATCAACATTGGTGCAGAAAGAACTGGCCTGTGAGGAAGTCTTTAAAACCTGGCGAGAAGAGCATTCTTTGCAAAAAACCTCGTAGATCCTGTAAATACAAACCATGCTTATGATGTAACATGGTGTTTCATTAATTCCCCCATATACCGTATAGGTGTTTAGATAGAGGTTTATACTATTTAATACGAAGCATATTGCTGGAAAACTATGGGTGATACAAAAAAATTAAGGCCAATTTTAGATTCATAACATAAAAATCTATAACGATCAACTATTTAAGTTAAAAAAGTTTTCAAAAAAATTGTTTTTGTTGGCCTGTGTTATAGTTCAAAAGATACATGTGCGATCAAACATCCGATTAAAAAAAAAGGAACCAGAACTCTCAATTACCTAATAAAAGAAGCAGATATCGAAGAAAACTTAAAAAAAAAAAGTTTAATATATCTTCGCTAAGTCCAATTAATTTTTTTTAATTAAAAAAAGATTATTTAACTTTGTAGAAATTTAAATTATCTTTCATACGAGTCTCTGGAATGTCCAGATGTATAGTTTTCGAGTTATTAAAAAATTAAACTATGGTGAACCGGTGTCCATAGCAACGTGTACAGAATACTTTGTAACATTTGTACAAAGTTCAAAATGCTATATCTCTGAAAATACTACTTTTTTGTTGGGAATTGAATTGCCTTTTACTCCAGTAACTTTTTTCTTTTTGTTATAATTTTTAAAATCTTGAAATAACTTAAGTAACTACGCATAGAAGATAAATCTCCTTAGAAAATGATATCAGTTGATATAACTGTTTTATAAAATTACTTTAATTTTTAACAAGATTCGTCGACAAAAATACAGTATTCCAACACTTTCAACTGTTCCAAAAAAAAACTGTAGATACAATTATTAATCTTTGTCTCAGAAAGATTTTACTATTTTCAGCTAAACAGCTGATCCATCCTGTCTGTTTCAAGAATCGATTATTAGTTCAACGATTGACCAGGTAACTTAAGAGAATCGATAATTTCCAAAAGCTATGTTTTTACTTCCTTATACTCACTCAGTACAAAATATCCATTTTGACCATCCCTGGACCCGTTTTGACTAATTTCGTCGTGACGTATGTACGTACGTTCGTTCGTTCGTACAGTGCATGAGCAAAAAAAAAATCCGTGAGCAGTAGAACTCCGTCACTAAAATCGTATTTTCCCGCAAAAGACAGCCCTAACATACCGAAATTTACGTATGAAATGACAATTTACCGAAAATGACACATTTTTTCGTAGAAAAAACGACTAATAAGCCATTGAAACAGTTGAAATAGCCATATCTTTGCTAATAGCCGTGCGATTTCGATGAAACTTCTTTTGTTTTATAGGTAATTTAATTTCTTTTCGAATGCAACAGGTTTTGAGGGCTTTAAAGGTGCGCAAATGCTTTAAAAAAACGGAAAACCCAGGGGGGGGGACCAAGTCGAGACCCCCAAAGGATAGTTCCCCGACACCAACTCAATTCACATATAAATTTTCAGCCCTATAAACTAATATGGTGGAGCTGTAGCGATGCGCAAAACTTAAAAAACGCAGAAATTTCAGGTAAACATACCGAAATTTTGACTGGAATTTACCCATTCTTTAATGGTATCGTTCTGCCTTGAAGAAAGCCCTACATACCGGATTTCAGCTCATTTGATCCAAAGGGGGCCGCTGGGGGTGCTCAAATGTAGCGGGAAAAAATTTATATATAAATATATATCAGACATCTCCAAATTTTCCATAATCGTGCTCTAGGGGTTATGAAACGGATAGAAATCGCAATCCCGCCGCTCACCGCCGACCATCGACCCACTGCAATAGTCTATTTTTTTTTGTGGAAAAAACGACTAAAAACGGTTTACACCGTTGAAAGTTAAACTTTTGTAATTAGAATTGTTGTAAAATCTAGTTGTGAACTTCCCTTTTTGGTCACTATATGATCACCGGAAGTGGTACTTTACTTGAAGGTCATAATCGATTTTCATAAAAAAATTTACTAAAATATAATTCAAAATTTCTCAAATCTGGTAAATAAGACTTTAAGACTTTTTCTATATTTTTATTATATTTTTTTTGGCTATAAGCGGAATCTGCAGAAGAAGTTCTTCAAAATACTTTGTGATTTTTATTATCTACTTCACAGTTTTCCATTTTTTAAGCGCTTATCCGTAGTCAAACAGTAAAATATGATCGTAGGGGCAAGTGCAGATCTCGTGGGTGCACGATGTAAACTTATAATTACTTAACCCTTATGCTATCATGTTTTGCCGTGGTAATTACGGACTAGCAATTAAAATAAAAATTATTATTTTCAATACCTACATTTATTAAATTATTAATATTTTTTTATTGGTGTTCGTCGTCCTTTTCGATTATATTCCACATCCCACATTCATAACTCAATAAAAATTGTAAAATGTGAATGTCGGACATGCTTTAACTTTTTTCGGTGAATACATCAGTATATTAATTCTCCGGAAAACGAACTATTTTGCACCTGCAATTTGCAAAACCACTCCTACTTGTATATTGAATCTTCTATATATGTCGTACGCACTTACCCATTAAGGCTGTGGGAAATGTATACCAGCTTAGTAGCTATCATGTTATATATATCAATATTGATTATATATATCATATTAATATATTGAATTATCAATCTCTTGTTAATAGACATGATTGAAACGTATGTAATATATTCTTGTATGTAATATTTAAACATAATCTTCTAACAGAGGATAAATTTAGCTTCAAAACAAATGATTTTACAATAATTTAAAGCCGAACTTAGTAAAATCTAGTGCACTCTTACCCCATATCACCTAGAGTTGGAATATCGAAACGCGATATATCGATATATCGGATTTGAAAAACCGATATATTATATCGATATCTTAACACCCGATATATCGATATTTTAAACTTTATTATTTTATTTTAATTAGAAATTTTCTGTATTCTTTATCATATTTTTAGGGAGCGGGGTAGCTCAGTGGGTTAGGCACTGCGCTACTAATCTCAAGGTCCCGGGTTCGAGACCGGCTGAGGCAGATAATTATTTATTCTTTATTCAGTCGCGGATCGACCCTGTGGGATCGGGGGACCCTCCTGGGGCTCACCCAGCCTCTATAAAGTGGGTACCCTTAATTGGGGGAAAAACCTGGCGGTTGAGCGTGATCTCGGCCAAATCACCTCCTTACACAACCGTTGGCTTTGAAACAGTACGGTCCTTACCCAAGTACTGAGCCCAAGACCTTTCACGGGTTGTAGTGGTACAGGTTTATCATATTTTTAATTTTATCCGTGATCTATACTTTACATTATAGCTTATACTACACTGGAAAGAATACAATGAATAGTATTATATAGGGGAAATGTCCCAAAATTTGAAAACAACATTAAAGCAGCATAAGACAAATTCTAAAAATCCTAATAGTAATGTATAAAAGAAGTGCTCAATTACAAAATCAGTACAGTAGACATAATAAATAAAATAGATATATATTGAAAGAACTAATAATTGTAATAAAAATAGTAAATTTAAAATAAATAAGATCTAGAAGAATTACAAAAAGAAAAGAGAACACTACCATAAGTATTGCTAGATAGTGAAGACACAGGTAGATGCTAACAACTAGTTTTAAATTTTATTGTGTTTCAACATTTCACTGGGTGTCATATGCATAGTAAATCATAGGTCTACTCGCAATTGTACTTTCGTACTTTATTATTAAATAGGATCCAGGTTTTTCCTCCCTACCCTTCAAATAAACTTAAGATTTTAAGATTACCAAAACAAAAAATAATGTGTATCAATCATTCACCAAATTGAAATAAAATAGACAATACTATAAATGTGAATAAATTGTTGCATATAATCATTGGTTAAAATATAGCACATGTTAATTTATAAATATAATGGGGTAAATTTGAGAAAAAAAAAAAATTTAGTTGCCAAACAATAATTAGTTGATAAGATTGAAACACATATACTGTTAATTAATCCTATGTAAAGACAAACAGGTAATAATATAAATGGTGATTGTGCTGAAATATATATCGGATGAATTACATGTTTTTAGATAAATGTTTTGAGAATGCTCAATGTATGCATGGAAACTACATAAAATACAATTTTTATTTAGAAAAATAAAACAAGGTTTTATTTTTGAAAAATTTGTGGAATAATATAATATATGAAATCTGGCAAAAAACCTTCAAGATAAAAATGTATTATAATACTTATTTTTTTACCAAAGTATTATTCTTTTCTATCTTTTTTTATAATGATTCATGGATAATAAAAATATTGCTCTATAAATAATTATATATTATTTCATAACCTTCTCATAAATTTCATAACGTTATACTCATTTAATGCACGGTTTCTTTCCATTTCCTTTTCTATATATCGATATTTTTCTACCGATTATCGGTGGATATCGATATTTGGTTTCGCGATATGTCAAAATATCGAATATCGATATTTTTCTTTCGATGTTCCAACCATAATATCACCTTACATAAAAAAACGTCATTTTCACCACCCCGTCCTCCCCCCTCCGCCTCTGCCTCCGTGTCCACTTAACCAGTCTTAAAAAAATTAAATAATGCTATGTTATCCTATAGCAGCTCTCCCTAAAGAGTTTTTAATCCGTTATAAAGCTATCGAGGAACTTAGAAAGCGCCCGGGTAGAATGGGCAGCGCCTTAGACCCTGCGACCAATTTCCCCGGCCCGGTGACAAGCAAGAACATTTTCCAGGTGTGAAAATGGCCTTCACCATAGGCCTATAGAGTATTTAGCAGGGCAGGAAAGTCGGTATTGTCCTTGCCGAAGAAGAAAGTAACTCGGGAAAGTTGTGTTTACAACGGAAGCCGCCGCGGTCAATTAGGTAGCCACAGAATAGCGGTTATCCTTCGTCCTCCGCCTCTTACTTCTTGTAGGCCGTATCTTAGAGTTGATGGCATTATTAACTGGTTTAGGCTTAGTGATAACAGATACCTTTCGTTTTAATATCTCTTTCGAGATGTAGAATCATAATTATTCGTTTTTATTTTTTTTTTGTTTTGTAATTCAAATATTATTATTGAAATTTATGACATGAAAAATTATTGTTGTGAAAATTCGGTGTATCTGTGTTTCTGTGTTCGTGTATGTGTGTCTGCAGTTAGTCTTGCTCATAAATGAAAAGTTATTGTAGATATAAGCCTCTGATGTTACAGCAACTTTTCCGCCGGAATCGACTTACTTTATACTCGGTTGTTACAAAAACCATTTCAGATTACATATTTTAAACATTATTGATTACTACTCTTCAAAGTAAAGCCCATTGTTTTCAGCTACTTTCACCCATCTTTCTGCCAGTAATTGGATTTGATGCCGGTACCACTCCTTTGGTTTTGAGGCAAAGAACTCTTCACATCCAATTTTTACGTTCTCATAATTATCAAAGATCCGACCTTTTAAAAATGAACCATGGTCTAAACAAACCATAATCTGATGATGTAATATTTTGGCTATAAAGGGGATGAGGCAAAACGTTTACTCCTTGCAGTTCTGATAACTTATCCTTGGTCAAACGAGAACGATGTGCAGGGGCATTGTCGAGTTGCAAAATGACTTGGTTCCAGTTGACCAAAGCGGGGTACTTAGCACTCAAAACTGCATAAACTCTGTCTAGCTGTTCACAGTAAAGGTTTGAGTCCCTACTACGGCCGATAAATCACGAGTAGTTGCATGTGGGTCCTGGTTCACTCATTCAAGATGAATGTCATCATCAACGACCGATGGGCGACCTGATCTGGGTTCTGCGGCAGTATTTCGATGGATAATTGAATCTCCATCTATGGCACAAATTTCTTCGGCGGCTGCCTTTGCGCTTAAATCTTTTTTACAGTAATTTCTCAGAAGACCGCGAAATTCGATTTTTTCTTCTGACATTGCACTTGCTTTTAAAAAAGGTAAGTTACCCCAAAAAACCAACTCACGACAAAAGGAATTAAAGGATTAGTCAAAGTAAATATTGACATAAATAGTAGGAACAAAAACATTCTTATAGGATAATTATGAGAGTTGGAATTAAAGGTTGTGTTCATGGACAAAGACATTTGTTTTTTGAGTTTCTGCTATCTTCGGAATCTAGTAACCAAATTGTGATTAATGATCATTTTTTGAGCCACCGATTTATATTTTAATAGGCGTACAAGGAAGTCATATGGTATACTAATAAAAAAAAAATTTATAGTGAAAACATGTCATTTAAGAACATAAATGCACTTAATAAAGAATTAAGGGTTCATTGAGTTGAATATTAATCGTCATTCCGATTCTTGGTAAAAAGGTCATCTTTAAGGTGGTCACTGAAGATCACTTCATTCTATTCGCTCCACGTCAGATGGAACGTGGAATGACCGTGAGTTTGAAATCTGTGTAGATTTTTTAGAGTGATACCAAGCAGTTTGAAATCCATCGGTCCAAAACTTGACCGCGCAACACCAAAGTCTAATCACTCCAAATGGCAATGTTGTAAAAAACTGGTGGAGTAGAATGATGGCCTGCGTAGTTTTTCACACAGTTTTAGGCTCTTCTATAATATCTAATAATATGAAACGTTTGTCAGAAAATACAATATATTTAAAAATAAAGACATTGATTGGACAAAATATGTTTCATAACACAGGCCAACAAAAAAATTTTTTTAACTTCAATAGTTGATCTATATAGATTTTTATGCGCTGAATCTAAATCCGGCCTTAGTTTTTTGTATCACCCATAGTTTTCCGTAGGTTTCAGGCTCATCAAACATCCTAACTTATTAAACTTCTGTAACATGTTAGCTACAATAGAAACATATTCTGGGTCTTTTTCATTTCCCAAGAACTTTCTAACGACTTGCTTGAATGATACCCATGCTTCTTTCTCATTTAAGGTCATTGTGGATTCAAAGTTAACATCAAACATCATTTTTCTAATTTCAGGTCCGACAAAGACGCCTTCTTTTAGTTTAGCTTCTGAAAGGCATGGAAACGTTTGGCAGAGATACTTGAAACACGGTCCATCTTTAGGCAAAGCCTTTACAAATTGTTTCATGAGGCCTAAGACTGAAAGCTGTTCAATTCATTAAAAATCGCTTAATTTAATAAATTTAACTATAAAATTTGAAGAAATTGTGGTTGATACAGCTTTTTTAATATCATATTTGGATTCAGCACCCTAAAAACTATAGGAATAAGGTATTTTCAGTATAAAAGTTTTTTCATCGTTGGCCTGTGTTATTGATTGAAATGTGTCATTGATCAAATAATACTCGAGGTCATGTGATCCTTAAAAAGACAATTTTATTGTAATATCGTAGAGTAAAGAAAATTTAAAATTTATTGGTTATTATTATATGAGCCCTTCCGTGTTATTCAATACCACAAACAGACAAAATAAGCTAATTTATGCCCTCTCCATGCCCCAACATCCGTAAAATTTACTTCGTCCATAATTAATTGTTATATTATACAATATTCTGGGGAGGGGGACTCTACTTCCATATCCCTGTCACATTGTACTAACACTAAAATGAACTTTTTGCTAATCCACTTATTTTGGGTGCGAACATTGGGAGAGCACTTTGTATTTTTAAAGGTAATATGAAATTTTAATATGTAACGAAATATGGTGTAAATTAATGCTATCAATATTTATTAGTTGAGTTGACATCCGCATGATGGTATAAAAGAATCAATCTAATTAGGGATTGATAAATTATTTGCCACTTCTATAAATTTGTTTTATTGAAAATTAGTTTCGAATGTTATACATTCATCGACAGTTCTAAAAACACACAAAAAATTCAGAAATAAGCATTTCAAACTACAGTTTGGTATTATTATTCATATCAAATTAAATGTAATATAAATTAGAATTATAAAACATTTATGAATTATGAATTTAATTAAGACAAGAAATCAAATAGATGTTGATACCCACCAAGGTTTAAATGAATTATATCAAATATTTTAAATGGATTATTTGAATTTTTTGTGCTTTTAGAACTGAGGATGAATGTATAACATTCGAAACTATTTTTCAATAAAATAAATTTATAGAAGTGGCAAATAATTTATCAATCCCTAATTTATTAGTTGAAATTAGTTTATGTGGTATTGTTGAAAATAAGCATCCTGAAGACGAAGGACTTCGAACCGTCGATGACAGTATTATAAAAATGTTTTATTATTAATAAAAATAATTTTCACGAGAAATTGTTTTTCAGAAATAATTAAATCATAATGTGTTGATCTTCCCTAATATTTAAAACAGTTTAAATATATATATATATATATATATATATATATATATATATATATATATATATATATATATATATACACACACATATACATATATATTAACTAAAAGGAAAAAACATTTTTAGAAAATTTATAATTCATAATATGCTTAAAATATCCACATTTTTATTTTATTTTAATAAAGTTTAATTTATTTAATGTACTTGTTATTATATAGGCACTATTTATTTCCATTAATTCTAAATAATTTTTTTAATCTGTACATTGAAATATTTGTGGACTGTAAATAATTTTAAATATTTCTTTATTAACTTTTTCAATTTATTGGAAAATGGTTTGACCGAAATTATCTATTGTGGATAGCAAAGTTGCTAATTCCACCATTCTGACTGTTTAAATTATTTACATAATATTCAGAGATAATGTTTCTTATTAAAGCATGGAAATGTGGTATTTATGAGTTCGAAATAGTTTTGAAAATGGCCTGTGAAGAAAATCGCTGCCCATCGGTAAAAAATGGAACTATGGACTGGAGTGATAGTCAATGGAGCTCTAGAAATGGTCTTCACTCCAAGAACTCCAGTCGCTATACTCCATTGTTCCATTTGGAATGATCGTAAGTGGCCATCTTTGGATTTCGAAGGATGAACTGAAGATTCCATTTTGAGATTTATACAATACTATACCTTGACATAATATGCAAGAGGCTATAGACAGGTGAGGCTATCAATGTCGATCCTTGGGCTAATTCGAAACTGTTCTTGGGGATTCCCTGACGTTTGACTTTGAGTGCTTGGACTTATGATGAGTTATGATTCAATGAAAGAAGAGGGTTTTTCGATATGCTGATAAGATTTTTAACTTTAATTACATATGTACCAAATTTTAACTATCATTATTTAATAATTAATTTTTTGTTGGGTATCGTTATGGCGTTTCCACGCGGTCGGATAAATCGGATGTCGGACTGACAGCTGATTAATCGAGAGAATTCTTCAGGCTGCAGGAATTTTAGGATCCGACTATGATATTTATCGGCCCGTTTGAAAACGGCCTTATAACTTGAGACCGGATTTCCATGTTATTGCACGTTTAATTCGCTAGTGTGTAAAAACTTTAAAACCGATTATCAAGTCTTGTAAATATGAAGTATTCGAGAGCGCTGAGCAATTTCTCGTCGTTCCAGTCATGGATGAGAGAGGGTTCCAGCCTATTCGCCAGTAGAGATGAGGATATCGATAAATATATCGATATACACCGCTTTAATATCCTTTTTTAATATCTCGAAATAGTAATTCGAAATCCCTTTTAAAAGCATATATATATATATATATATATATATATATATATATATATATATATATATATATATGTGTGTGTGTGTGTAAGGTTTCAATATTTTTTTAATATATTGAAAAAAATATCGATATTTTGATAGATCGGGCCTCGATATTTTATTAATCTTTTAAAGGGGGCTTAGGGATTTAAACATCGATATACATATATATCCTATCGTTAGTTTTTCAACTATATTGCAAACAAAAATCGATATATAAAAATAAAATTCAATAAAAATATCTTTATTTTTAACCTTTAAAAGAGGGAGAAAAGGATAGGGAAGTGAATATCAAAAAAAAAGAAATCGATGATATCGTAACGCTAGTAATTTAATATATCGAAAATAATATCGATATTTCGATGTACGGACCTCGATATTTTTAATCTTTCAAACAAACTTTTAAAGACACTCATATATCGATATTTCTGCGCCCATATAATTAAGATATTCTTATATAATTTTGATATTTCTGTGCCGATATGATTAAGATATTGTTTTAGTAATAAAGATACTTCTGTACCGATAATATTTAAAAAAGGTTTTATAATATCGATATTTCTGTGGCAATATAATTAAGATATTGCTTTTAGTAAGTTCATTTACAGCAGACTTTAATATAGATATTTTTCTTTCGACATCCCATTCTTAGAGTCCAACCACTATAGATAGTAACATGATCATACTACACCATATGTTTTTATAGTTCTTTGTTTGTCGAACCCGCCGTTCTTGAAGATTTTTTTATTTTAAATATTTATTTTTTTTCGATAATATGACATATCGGGGAAAAAATATTGAACAAAAATACCGATACATTTTTATAAGAATTTCGATATACTGAAACTTTTTCAACAATCCTAGTTGCTAGTCATAGGTAATGGGTCTATTCAACAGAGGGAAGCAGTATATTATATTATATTATATTATATAATTATAATTATATATTATATATTATAATTATATTATATTGTATATTATATTATTAGCAGTATATTCTGTAGTCCTACAGGATATTACATGTTTATGACGAAGGTATCTTTGATATCAATCAAGCCTTTGACATAGTCCGGCTTAAACGATTGATTATTAAAATAGCTTTTACGATTTATTCGTCAGTTACATGATCGACAGGACTCTTCGTTAATTTTGATATTGAAGTGAATTTTTATAGTATTCATGAGAATATATTAGTATTTCTTAACATTCATTAATTTTTATGAAGCGTACATTCTGCATTGGAACTGAACGATAACCTATTAATCCTCTTAAAAAAGCATCTAAGTGTTACTTTATGGATATTTGATTCATGGAGGCTGAAATTCTCATTAAAATTTTCTCGTTGTTACAACCCCTAAATACGTACGAAATAATTTTTCTATTTTAATAATATTGTAGTGATTTTCAATAATTTTTAAATTCACATATAATATTTAGTAATTATGTCAAATAATGACTAAATAAAGTATAATAAGGTTCATATAAAAAAAAAATGATGACAGTTTGGGCAAAACCGGTGCGCACTACAGAGGTTAGGTAATAGCCCGCCCTTGACTGAACTTTCTCCGCTGTCCGCGGGACTCCCCGCCTTATGTCACATCTTGCTACAACTGGGACATCTCCACGCCCACCAACCTCCCCGTATCCGTATTCAATGTTTGGTATCTTAGAACCTATGCTGCGAATATATTTAATTTAATTATCAATTTACATGGTGTATATATATATATATATATATATATATATATATATTACATGGTGTATATATATATATATATATATATATATATATATATATATATATATATATATATATATATATATATATACATACATATATTTTTTTTTATTTTTTTTTTCTGTTGCCCCTATAGACCATGGCCACGCGAGTTAGTAATCTTACAGACATTTATTGCTTGCGGGAGTACAGGCAGCCTGGAGGGGGTCACCCAACCTCACGTTGCTGCGAACTATAGTTTCCATCGTGCAGCGGCAGGCTATCCATAGTTCCAAAACCGGTCCCTTTAGGGTCAATTCGGCAGTGTCCTTCCCACTAGGTCACTCGAGTTCAAGGACAAACCGGTCAAGATCTACGGTTTATGGCTTCTCGGGGCCAGCAAGCGCATGAGGACTTATGTTTCTTTCGTCGAAGCAGACCGTCCATGGAACCAACCTGCGGGTGGCTAATTTCATTTTTTGGAAAACAACAACGCGACTCACAATTTAGGTACATGAGGGAGGGTCATCCATCCTACGCCTGATATATATATATATATATATATATATATATATATATATATATATATATATATATAAACTAACCTAACTAAACTAACCCTAAAATAACGAGACCAGAAATATCGATATTATAAAACTAATATATTAATTATATCGGCCCAGAAATATCAATGTATTTGTGCCCCTTTAAAAGAACCTTTGAAAGATTAAAAATATCGAAGCCTCCCATATCGAAATATCATTAATATTTTCGATATATCAAATTACTATTTCGATATGTTCAAAAATTATCGTTACGGAATACATCAATATTTTTTCGATATTCACATCCCTAACCTTTTCTCCCTCTTTTAAAGGTAAAAAGAAAGATGTTTTTATTGATATATCGAA
The DNA here is from genome assembly GCA_948150685.1 of Rhaphigaster nebulosa. NCBI lineage: Eukaryota > Metazoa > Arthropoda > Insecta > Hemiptera > Pentatomidae > Rhaphigaster > Rhaphigaster nebulosa. The sequence continues at coordinate 239,141,606 of OX411306.1, read as the reverse complement.
TTATTTTTTGCAATAAAGTTGAAAAACTATCGATACGATATATATGTATATCGATGTTTAAATCCCTAAGCCCCCATTTAAAAGATTAATAAAATATGGAGACCAGAAATATCGATATTATAAAAACAATTTCTTAATTATAAGGACCAAAAAATATCGATATATGTGTGTCCCTTTAAAAGATCCTTTGAAAGTTTAAAAATACCGAGGCCCGATACATCGAAATATCAATATTATTTTCGATATATCAAACTACTAAGATGTTTTTATTGATATATCGAATTATTTTTGCCATAAAGTTGAGATGGTATCGATTCGATATATATGTATATCGATGTTTAAATCCCTAAGTCCCCATTTAAAAGATTAATAAAATATCGAGACCTGAAATATCGATATTTTTTCGATGCATTAAAAAATTATTGAAACCATATATACATCCAGATATTTTTTCGATATTCACATCCCTTGTTCAGGCCCATTAAAAATATCGAAGCCACTACTATTTCGATATGTTCAAAAACTATCGTATATATATATATATATATATATATATATATATATATATATATATATATATATATATATATACCGTAATGATAGTTTTTGAATATATCGAAATCGTAATTTGATATATCGAAAATATTCATGATATTTCGATGTAGGAGGCTTCGATATTTTTAATCTTTCAAAGGTTCTTTTAAAGGGACACACATACATTGAAATTTCTGGACCGATTTAATTAAGATATTGTTTTTATAAAATCGATATTTCTGGTCTCGATATTTTATTAATCTTTTAAATGGGGGCTTTTATTTCGATATTCACATCCCTTCCCTTTTCTCTCTCTTTCAAAGGTTAAAAATAAGAATGTTTTTATTGAAATGTCGAATTATTTTTGCCATAAAGTTGAAAAACTATCGATACGATGTATTTGTATATCGATATTTAAATCCCTAAGCCCCCATTTAAAAGATTAATAAAATATCGAGGCCCAATATATCAAAATATCGATATATTTTTTTTTCGATATTCACATACCTACTATATGTAGTCCTGTCCCATCCTGAGAAGGTGCTTCCGAATCTTTTTGTGCTCCTCCACGCTTATTTCCGCTGACAACTATCTCATCTAGTCTTCACTACGACTCTCCGCAAGTAGTTGTATCATTATCAAAAAGCCTTATAAGCTGTAATAAAAAAAAAAAAATAATAAAAAATAAAAATGATGAAGTATTATATGCGCCTTGTAATATAATTTTCGGTTTTTCGTCTCTGCCGTTCTCCTGCCCGTGACACCGGTTTGAGCTCGAGGATGACTCACCTGATCGGGTGACTTGGTGGTACCCGCCGGTGACTGCCTCAGCGAGAAAGTGTTGATCATCGAGAGTGACAGTGCTTCGGAAAGGCTCATTAGAAACCGGTAGGGGCAAGAAAGAAGTAGCAGAGGAAGAAAAAAAAAAAAAAAAAAAGAAAGAAACAAGAAAAACACCTCGGGAGTAATTGGAGAAAATTATACTCCTCCAATCATTTGTGGCACTTCGGTGGAGGAATGAGTGAGTCTGTTTAAAGGCAACTTAATGTTCCTTAACCTTGTGGTCGTTTGTCAAATTACCAAGAGTGAAAACCCGTGTTAACTTAGGGTTTGTTTAAAAGGAGTTTATTCTGAAATCTGTCATCATAGAGAAAATATGCTATTACTATTCTAGTAAAGTGGTTCTTAAGTCTGCTTTGTAACTAGGGATCCCAAACAGACCGTTTGAAAAATAAATCGATTTGTGACCTCCCATAATTTTAACATTGATATATTTTGAGAAATTTTAAAATTTATCTACATTTGTCTTATGTATTTTCCTTGAGATTATAAGAACAGATAAAAAATCTGGAAAACATTTTTTTTTTTTACCTAACATATCAGTACTGTTAAAGAACGTCTGCTTCGGGGCTTTGATAATTTGTGGTAAAAAATAAAAATTACCAGAAAAAACTACTAAAATAAACTTTTAATCGTCATATACGTACTTATTTGTAGGTGTCTTAGCAATGAATATCCTAACAATCCTGGTGAATCCATCTAGGTAAGGAAAGTAAGGTAATATCAGGTAAGTGCTTACTAGATTTTACTAAGATCGACTTTAAATGAAATAAAATTTTGATTTTTTAAGCAGTTGACATCCGCATGATGGTATAGAAGGATCAATCTAATTAGGGATTGATAAATTATTTGACACTTTTATAATTTTGTTTTATTGACAACTAGTTTCGAATGTTATACATTCATCCTCAGTTCTAAAAATTCAAAAAGAAGAAATTCAAAATATATATTAATAATCAACGTATGACCGTAGAACTTATGAAGGAATGAGATGTTCCGGGATGCGGTCAAAAAGTGGAACACCAATAGTAAAAACTATTTATTAAGGCTCCGACGTTTCGACCCACTTTGCAAATCTTCTTCAGGGCTTGAAGCTCCAAGGGAGGAAGAATGCAGAATACCTGCGAAGTGTGTCTAAACCTCGGATCCTTAATAAATAGTTTTAACTATTTATGTCCCACTTTTTGACCGCCTCCCGGACCATCTCATTCCTTCTATTCAAAATACAGTTTGGTATTAATTAAAATTAAGATAAATATAATTTAGTATTATAAAACATTTAAATTAAAATGAAAAAAAAAAAAACTTTAATTCATCAAAGACTCAGGAGTTAAATTAATATATCATGTTGAAAACAGTCTCGTATTAAATATATATGAAGCAGTTGAAATAATAAAATCCTTCAAACCCAATCCAGATTTTTGCTCAAATGACCAAATAAATATCTCCAATAGTCCAATCTTAAATGTATTCCCACCTATAACAGAAAAAAACAATTACTCACCGAAATTACTGGAAAAATCCTTAAACCGTTTACCTATAAATACCCCATCTTTCTTTCATTGCTAGTTCGTACGAGAACAAACCGGTACAAAGTTTTCTGTTTGATATAATCCATTTAAACCTTGGTGAGTACCAACATGTATTTGATCTCGTGTTTCATTAAATTCATAATTCATAAATGTTTTATAATACTAATTTTTATTGCATTTAATTTAATATGTATACTAATACCAAACTGTGTTTTGAATTGCTTATTTTTGAATTTTAGTGTGTTTTTAGAACGGAAGATGAATTTATAATATTGTAAACTAGTTTTCAATAAAAACAAAATTATAGAAGTGGCAAACAAGTTATCAATCCCTAATCGGAGTGTCCATAAAAAGTTCTTCCACTTAGCTGTTGCATTATGAAAAATTAGTCTTACCCTTCCAACTTTTTTACAATCAGCAAAGTATATAATTTAGCCGTCAAAAGGTTATTAAAAAAAATTTAAAAACAACAACTGTAGTCTACATTTCTGCTTTCTCGACACATCTTGACAGTTACGGAATTGCTGACGGCTTAGTGCATCGATGAGAGTATCTTAATTAATCGATATTGTTCTCGAGCGGTGAAATAAATGTTACCTGGAATGGAATCGCCAGGTGACAGTATCGATAATGCTATCTGCCTGTGTTAGCGGCTGATAGAGATCGCTCCAGTCGGTTAGATGGGCCAATTAGATCGCGGTTCCGGGTCCTCGCCTCAGCCAAGGATTTTATTATAATGGCAGTGAACTAATTCTACAAATTTCTTTTGTATTAATGCTTCTGTTTTGAAATTTCTATCGTATTTATATATTTGGGTGAAAAATTGTTTGCTGTATCTTCGATGATATTAATCGAATATCATATCGAATATCGACCAAGTTTTTTTTTAATTTTTTAGATAATTAAATTATCCTTCAAATGTGCATCAAGATTGATCTGGGAGATGCATAGTTATCGAGTCATAAAAAAACTAAACAATGATGAACCGGCTTCCGAAGGAACATGCACAGAATAGTTTATAAAAATATGTGCGTAAAGTTCAATACGCAATATCTATGCTGATACTGGTCTGATTTAGATTTTTTTTTCTTTTATTGTAGGGAATTTAATTATCTTTCGAATAGACATGACAAAACCAAGACTCGGGGAGCTCTGAAAAGTATAGATCCATTGAAAATTACTCATCAAAATTTTGACCCTATTACAACATTTTCCTTACCAAGTAGCGGTAGGAAAGTAAAACATGTGTTCAATGTTGAATTTTCTGAATCTTTGCTAAGAATCTTGCTCTATAATTCTTTTGGTTTATTATTTTCAATAATAGACCTTTGGAATCGACCAAGGAAAAAAATTGTATAACCCCTCCCCCGAATAAAAAATTCCGTACGCAAAGCTAATGAAATTTCCTACCAAACGAACTAAAAATCAATTAAATCGGAACATTATTAGCTGAGATATGGCGTAATGAACTTCGTAGACTGATTCTCCGGGCGGCTAGTCATCGTGGCCCTAGGCCTCCTGACTTATCTATTGGGCTTCTGACTTCCTCGTATCTCTCTGCTGTATCCTTCTTTGGATTATTTCTGCACTTCCTTTAACTTCCTTAGTCTATCCTTTTTTTTTTCCTAGTGAAGTGCACATCAAATATTTCCTCTGTATCATTTTACATCACAGCCTGCTTGCATTAACACAGTTTTTTAAATTAACTCTCCCAGTTCGGCACTCTCACGGCGATCATCTTGTGACAAGCCTCTGCTTGTTTTTTTTTACTTGGGCAGAATAGATATTTTTGGAATACTACTAAGTGGAAATAATAAACCATTGTGTAATAATTTGAAGCGTTTTTTGTTTTGTAGGAAATTAAATTTAAAATATTCTTATTGATATATCTTATTTTTTCTCGGGTATGTACCTTCTATATGAATATTCAGAGAGTTTTAATTAGAAGGCTTTAGGCATGTTTAATTAAAATCGTTAGAGCCGTTTTTATGGTGGATTCTATAAAAAAACATTTCGTATTAATATATTGTTAACAAAGACTTTTTATTGTTAGAAATGGGTCATAATATTGAAATACCCAAAGAGAAACGAAAAATGTTCCGGAAAATAGGGGTTTTGGATAAGCTGGGTTTTAATGTATTGTGTTGACATTTCATAGTTTAAGCTGCTTACATGGCAACAACGCATAACAAAATTTTATACATATTTTACCTACTTCTAGTCATCGTTAATTATCACCTAGTCGTTTTTGAATCATTATTGAATAAGAAATTTTGTAGAAGAATGGATTATATGAACAAAAATATTAAATGCCCTCATTATATAATAATTTAATTTATTATGGAAGATTTATTTTATAAATATTTTAAAAATGATTAACGAAACGTTGGACTTTTACAAATATAATTTGTATATAAAATAAAGCAATAGGTATTTATTATTAAGTGATTAAACAGATGTTTGAAATTCGAAACTGAATCATTTAATTACTAAAACAAACTAACTGTTATTATTTGTATAATTTCTTAAATGTCTATTGATAATTTTGTAAACAAAAATAGTTTAGAAAAATATTAACTTCTTATTTATTATTTACTATTGTTTAACTATTATTTAATATTCCCTTAATATTCCCCCACTTTGATTACTGTTGTACGGTGTATGGGGGCGTCTCTGGGAACCTCGAGGCAAAAATAAAACGATTGATAAACTGCTTTGGAAGATTTATCTTCGGGATCCCGAGGGACGCCTCTGTCTCCCGATTCTATGAAGAGTTGAAGTGGCTTGTACCCTTCCTACCGTCGTAAGTACTTCCTGGCATCCTTCCTCTACCGAGTCATCCAATCAAGCCGTCCATCATACATCTTCGACCTCCTTCAATTCAAATCCTCTGTTCATTCCCGCCATACCCGTTCTCGGTCTTCAGATTTATATATAACGGCCCACCAATCCGCAGGTTGTGACAGATCTTTTCTTATCCGATCCTCATCCTTATGAAATTCCATTCCTTCTTCCACCCGTTGCTCCAATACTCTTCCCATCTTTAAATCCCGTCTATTCAGTTCAATTTTCAACTAAAATTTGCACCCATTTATGTATTAATGCGTTATTTTTATTTTATTATTAATATAAATTCATTCTGTTTCACTGTATCTTTTTTTGTTTCTGGCTTTATTTTTTAATATATTAATATTGCAAGTTTATTTTTCCTTAAAGGTTTAAAAGTTATGTCATTATTATTTATTATAATTTCATTTTTTTTCTTGTTATTTGTTTATGTATGCTATTATTTAATCAATATCATATTCGTTTTTTGTTCTACTCTAAGGCTCTAAAGCTCTACTGATTTTACATGTAATATTATTCTAAAGGGATATGTCCCGGAATAAATAAAGAATTTATTATTATTATTATTGTTTCTATTCAGCTATTATTTATATTTATATCTCCAATGCAATTTTTATTTTTTCATGTTATCAATTCGTAAATAAATATTTAATATTTTTATAGGTTGGTGCTGTTTGTTCGTTTTCCCGTTTTTATCAGCCCAGAGGTACCACAGATATGGTAATGTATTTAATTTTTATCAGATATTTAATTTTTATCAGATATATTATTTCTCGGTGTTAAGTAGTTTGTTAGCAATTCTAAGGATTTAAAATTCATTCTGAGGTTTTAAATGGGAAAATTAGAGTATAATATTTATTTGATGAGTTAATAAACGAAATATTCCATATTTTCTGAAGTTTTAAAGTTTAGGAGCTAGAAAACCCATCTTGCGGCTCTTTAAATTTTTGAGGTGGGCCTTCTTGAGAACTTGAGAGACCTGAATATTATTCTAGAAATCTGAATAAATGGTTTCGAAAAAATTGGAACGAAGGAGGAGATGCTTTGATGATGCATCATACTTTAGAAAGCAGAGCGGGCTTAACCAGAGGGATTACCTCATGCTTGGTCCGCTAACTTTTCGATTATCGAAGATTATAGATCTGACTATAAAACCAAATAAATATAATGCAGAAATACATTAATGTTGGATAAATTATAGCACTGAATACATTTTTCTAATCAAATAAATCTGTACAATATAATTTCTGACAAATCAGTAATTCTCTCTCAAGATATAGGTTAATAAATAATATATGTATATACAATCGATCCTCAATGTATTTATCGAACTATATCGAACGATATATGGAATTTTCGATGTATAGAAAGATTGCAATTTTTCACCGTTTTTAGGTTAAAACAATTACACCTTTAGGGTTCTTTAGGTTTAAAGAAGTATCAAAAGCAATTTTTTGGGGTTAAAGAAAAACAAAGCTGAACTTTGTTATTTACAATTGTACATTTATAATTTAATAAGGACATGTGTTAAAACATGCATACAAATTAAATTATTTTTATTTTCCCGCAAAATAGCTTCTAATAACTATTTGTGTATAATTCATCACCGAAGTTATGATTAGGATCAAGTTTCACAACAAGAAAAGCAAAGTTAAACTGAATTTAAAATGAAAATTGTACTTCTTCTGAAACAAGATATATATATATATATATATATATATATATATATATATATATATATATATATATATATATATATATATATAAAGTGTGCAGTAACTTCAGGGGTTGATTCTAAATCTCAAGAGCAACTAAAAAGTTCATATGAACTATGGTTCGATTCCCTACAGAAAAGTATAAGATTTAAGTTTTCTTTTAATTTCAGGCGTCACGTTTTTGGTTGAATAGGAAGCGATAACTCAAAAATTATTCAAGATAATTTAGTTCCAATTGCACCATTGTAAACTAGACGAAATTCTCTTTAAGAAATATTCTTAGGCTTAACTACATTCATTGTATGGAGGCTTTCGACAGAACCAACTGGTAAACGTTTTATATTATTATTAAAATCACACTTTACTTGGGAAAGTTTTCTCAGCCTTCTGCTGGACTTACAAGGATCCCACTCTCAGAAAAACTTCTAATTTTATTAACCTTTAATTTCTTATAAATGAAGTTGAGGTTTCTTTTGGGATCGGTTCTGAATTGGCTCCTGATCTGCTAAAAAGTATGGTGTGGCGTTTAAGTTACCCCGACAAAACGATGTATTATGAGAAAAAAATGATTAATGGAGGGAGTTATTGTTGACCGTATATTTATATTTAAAGGGAGAAGTTGATCGGGGGTGCGGTCAAAGAAATAGACTTAATAAGTGTGGTCTTATATAATTGTGCCTACGTTTCGGCCTAAATTTTAGGCCATCTTCAGGGCAGCGAGGCGTGTGGTCTAGCGCCAACTGCCAGTTGGCGCTAGACCACACGCCTCGCTGCCCTGAAGATGGCCTAAAATTTAGGCCGAAACGTAGGCACAATTATATAAGACCACACTTATTAAGTCTATTTCTTTGACCGCACCCCCGATCAACTTCTCCCTTTAAAAAAAAAAAAATGATTAAATTATCTTCGTTTCTAGTCAATAAAATAATACGGAATAAAAATCTTCTTTACGAAATATAACAAAACTTTACCGAAAAAATATCTCCTAATTAACCATTAGAATGTTTAAAATCAAATATGAAATGAATATATATATATATATATATACTGATATAAAATCTTACAAAAGTTCGAAAGGTTAATAATGCAGTTTAGACAGGGTCGGGTGAAGGGTGCAACGTTTGTTACAATTATTATTATTATGTAAAAGAAATACCTTTGTTGAAATATTTCGTCCAACAATAAAATTTAAAATAACATTTACAAAACTAAAAATTGTTTCTAGGTATATCAATCACGAAGCGCAAAATTTAATTTAACTATTTATATTGATTTTACCTTCTTTAACGAGAGTTAGATTTCTCGAAGAGCAATTATTCGAAAATGGCACACGACTCTCATTCGCTGAGTTAAGGTGTAGTATTTGTCTTAATCTCGCTTTCGTGTCGTTTAAGTCTCGTTAGAGTCAAGTGAGAAGCACAGGATCGATTCGATTTTTATAAGACATACATTACTATCATGTACAGCAAGAAAGTTTCCCACCGTTTGTATAACTGGACTATAGGTTTTGTTTTTAGAACGTATTAAAATAATATTATTAATAATTAATGAATATAAAATAACACAACAAAAAAGAGAAAATAATTTTGATTTAATGTTACAATATAAAAACAAAATTATTTTCTTAATATAAATTAATATTACTATCAGGACTAATTCAGTATTTTAATTTAATTCAGATTTTAATTTAAATTAAACCTCTTTGAATTTATGAGAATATTTAATAGATAATACGAGATTTCAATCTTTCTTATGATCTATACTTATAATTCGGAAGGAATGAATCCTTGATTCTAATTTTTAAAAAACGAAAAACGAACCACCTGAGAAGGAGGAGATTTGGGAAGTACTCCACACCATAAAGAATTATAAAGCTCCGGTGGTCGACTGTATACCAGTAGAATTGCTGAATTACGGCGGAAGAGCAGTTCGACGAATTGTATGAAGTAATTTTCGATGTCTCGATAAATGAAAAAATACCGATGAATTGGACTACAGCTGTTTTATGCCCCATGCATAAGAAGGGAGACAGACTAGACTACGAAAATTACAAAGGCATAGCCCTACTTAATGTAGCCTACAAAATTCTATTTTGTCTCTTAATTTGTAAGAGACTGAAGACGTACATAAGCAAAATTGTTGGCGACTATCAAAACGGATTTAGACAAGGAAGGTCGACAACGGACTGCATGTTTGCCCTGAGACAGCTCTTGGAAAAGGCGCATGAATTTGATGTCACTCTTCATCATATCTTCATCGATTTCCAGCAAGCCTATGGCCGCGTTATTAGGGTAAACCTTCTGCAAGATTTAAGAAGTTTTGGTGTCTCCAAGAAGTTAGTACATCTGGTTCATTTGGCGATGACCAATTCTAAATGCAGGATCAAATCACAGCGCACATTGGGACAGGACTTTCCAGCCAACAATGGACTTAGGCAAGGAGACCCTCTGTCGGCAATTCTCTTTAATTTTTCCATGGAGGGAGCAGTACGAGGAATAAGAACCAATCCTGGAGGCACTATCTATGACAGATTCACACAGGTATTGGCCTATGCCGATGATGTCCACCTGGTAGTCAGAACACTACAGGCTCTTGTCGGAGCGTTAGAAGAGATGGAGCGAGATGCAAACAGAAGAGGTCTCCAGATCAACGAGAAGAAGACATGAAGAGCACCTATAACCCTTCACCGAAACAACCACATACGATTAGTATCAATGGTCATAATTTCCCAGTTTGTAGGGCTTTCAAATATCTTGGAGTGCTGGTCACTGAAAACAATGAAATATATAAAAGATGGAGGCGTTCATCAGAAATTCCATCAGAAAATCGTTGCTTTTTTGCAATTCGTAAAGTTGTAATTTACAAAGATCTTCCTAGAGGAGCCAAGGTTATCATCTACAAGACAATTATTCGCCCAACAGTCACCCATGGCAGTGAGACTTGGGTTCTGACAAAGGAGATGGAGAAAAGACACATGGGAAAGAAAAATGCACAGAAAAATATATGGTCCAATCCACTCTGAGGGACAGTGGAAAATTTGAAAGAATGAAGCTTTGAGAGCATTATATGATCAGTCGGACATAGTAAGTGTTGTAAAAAAGGACAGGCTAAGGTGGCTCGGGCATGGAAGAAAATCGTCTACCAAGGAGTCCTCGAATAGATCGTTAGACGATGTTGAAGCGGACCTGCGACAACTTGGAGTGAGGGGTTGGAAAGCGGTTGCGGCTGACAGAACAGCCTGGCATGCAATCTGTAACGAGGCCCATACCCTACAGGGGCAGTAGCGCCAAATATAATAATAATAATAATAATAATAATTATAATAAAAAAAACGAACTTAGAAATCTCTTAAAATGCACAATGTACAGAAAGAATCCTTTTCCCACTTTCTCTTCTCAAAATAATCCAAATGGAGCTCAGAAGAAAATAATTAAACCTTACAAAACATTTCTCTGAACTGATAAAAATTAAATCATTATTAATAAAACCTTTACTTTTAAATTATTATCAGCCAAAGGAATTACAGTTTTTATTTTCTTTCATGTATATATATATATATATATATATATATATATATATATATATATATATATATTCTGCACGAAAATAAAGTGTATAAAGTAGTTGAAAAATAAAGTCTTTACTCTTTATTTTTCTTTAGAAAAATATTTTTTTAAATTTCTTCGAACCTCCTCTACCCTTAAGAGTCATTGGCGTATTGTGTTACTAATTAGGGATTGATAAATTATTTGCCACTTCTATAATTTTGATTTTATTGAAAACTAGCTTCGAATATTATACATTCATCCTCAGTTCTAAAAACACACAAAAATAAGCAATTCAAAATATAGTTTGGTATTATTATACATATTAGATCTGTTTAGATTATACATATTATAAAAATTAGATGTAATATAAAGCAGTATTATTAAATATTTATGAATTGTGAATTTAATTAAGACAAGAAATCAAATACATGTTGGTATTCACCAAGGTTTAAATGGATTATATCAAACTGAAAAGTTTGTACTGGTTTCTTCTCGCACTGGACTAACAACGAAAGAAAGGTGGGGTGTTTATAGATAAACAGTTTAAGAGCCGGGGTTTTTCCAGTAATTCCGGTGATTAATTGGTTTTTCTGTTATAGATGGGAATAAATTTAAGATTGAACTATTGATGATATTTATTTGGTCATTAAAGCAAACATTTAGATTGGATTTGAAGGATTTTATTATTTCAAGTGCTTCATATATATTTAATTTGAGGCTGTTTTCTTCGTGACGTATTAATTTAACTCCTGAGTCTTTGATGAATTTATGGTCATAATATAAAATTATAATATATTAAAAAATTCCATGATAAATTATTTAGTGTTGATTTTGAAACTCATCATTCTCGGCCAATTTTTCCCCTCAATTTACTGTGATTTTTTCTCCCAATCATGAATTAGAAAGGTCTGCAGACTCGCCCACAAGACTCACGATGCCTCCATCAAGTTCTCCATTTTCCCAAAGACTCCTCAAGTTAAAGATCGTCGGCGATGACCGCCTACTCGGAACTTGGATAAGGTACTTTCGTCTTTACGCACCGTCAAGTGCTGCAGTTATATCAGGACTTGAGTACCTTTCACTGAGTACCTTTCGCTCGCGTGGTCCCGCGTCCGGGAAAGTCAGATTTTGTTTGGCAAGAGTAAACAGTTTATTGGCTCTTGTTACGGCCTCTTATACAACAGCGATTATTTTTATGGTCGGTGGGGTTCAGCAATAGCTCTATCTCTATTGCAGATTATGATATAATACTTACTATATTCTTTCTTATCTCTACAATTATATTTTGTAGACTCTCGCTGAACTGTTAAACTAGTCTCATATTAAAGGAAAAAACAAATATTGAATTTTCTAACACTACTTATTACAATGCTGGATGAAGTCACTGTGTTGGCTAATCAAATTTTTATGACACTCTTAATTGATACTTGTTAATTGCTAATGACTTCCAGTTGCGGATGTCGCAAAATCTTTGATTTGTTTCTTCCTCTTCGCTTAATTCCGTGGATGGATTCCGTCAGCAGTTGCTGGGGCATTTCTACCTCAGCTACTTTGCCAATAATTCGAAATATCAATGAAAAATATTGATATTTGGATATATCGGGCCTGGATGTTTTTAATCTTTGAAAGCAGAAAAATAAGAGGATTTTTACATTGAATTGATGGTAGATATATAAATAAATATAATGAATATAAGTATATATAAGTATATGAGTAGATATATACATGGTAATAAAAAGTAACAAGTCTTAGATTTGTAATAGTTTTAATAGCAACAATTCATAAATAGCTTATCACAAAAAATGTATTAATTTATTAACATTCGTCAAATATATATATATGTAAATTAATAATTAACAAGATTGATTATTAATTCAGATCGTTTACTTTTAAATGACATTGAACAGCTGTTTATTGGCTTTGGTTATAAATGAAGGTTATACTAATCAGCAAGGTTGTTAATAAAATATTATATAGTGATTTAGGGAGTAAAAGAATCGCAAACAGTTCTATTATGATTTAGGTAAGTTTGTATATTTTGTATTATTTGGAAATAATAACTTAATTGATTGTATTAAAAGTTACTGAATAAACTATTTTGTTTTAGCAAAAGTTTACCGTCGTATTCTTTCTAAATCCTAGAATTATATAAATATATATATATATATATATATATATATATATATATATATATATATATATATATATATATATATATATATATATTTAAAGGACAGAAGAAAATCAATGGTCGAGTTACTAAAAACCTATTAAAGTACTTATTAACATTTATTATTAAAAAGATTCATTACAATAACTAGAGAAAAATTAATTAAATTCCTTAACGTAAAAAATTAAATAAAGAAACAAGAAAATCTGTAAATTTGAATTAATAACGACAGAAACCTATCAAACTTTTAGTCAATTTTTATATTATTTATTTAATTATTTTTTTTGGAAAAAAAATATCGGTTTCCGATACTCAATTTCAATATCGAACGTACAAAAATATTGATGTATTTCTCTTAAAATATTGATAGTTCGATAAATCGATATTTTTCCAATATCGCTAAAGCCTCTCCCCCCTTTTAAAGGAGGGAGTTTTAAAAATTAAAAATATCGAGGTCCAATATATCGTAATATCAATGTATTTCGATATAATTAACAACTATTGATATATTTTTTTTATATTCAGATAAATTAGTAGACTCTAGTTCGGTCACCAGTTGCGTGGGTGTTTCTACCACTAAAGATCCATCGACCTATATTAAAAATTAATTATGAATTTAAAAAAAAAAAACGATAATATTGATTATACTTGAAAATGATAGGATAAGTGTGGTAAATTTTAAAACCGATATGCTATGTATCTGACTACATTGTGAATATATAATAAATACAATTTTACACAGATCAGATAAAAGGCCCTAACTCCAAATCATTTGTCTAAATATATTTTTCCTGAATCGGTCTTAATATTACACCATTTTATGACATTAGAAAGCCTGGTTGGATACAAATCATTGGTTTTAGGGCTTTCTAATGTCATAAAAAGGTGTATTTTTTTAAACTGGTTCGTTTACACTATAAAAATGTATTTAGAAAAATAATTTGGAATTAGGCCCTTTAAACTTATGAGGGCAAAATTGATATATAAAAAATATTTAAAACAATAGAAACTAGAATTAGTCGTAATATTAAGATAAGATACATTGATACAAGTGTAAATAAAAGAAACTGCCAATGAGACAGAACCGGCAATAAAAGATAATTGTTTTAAAAATAAAAATTAAATTTAAGCAAAAAAAAAATCAATATTAAGACATATTGAATAGACATAATAAAACGAAGGAGTAAACAATTTTATTTAATAAACCAATCATTAAAACCAGACAATGATAATAGCTTGTTTGCTTTCAAGGAAATCTACATCTTGGCCTACAATATGCTTAAATAATATTCCATTTATCCCTGATGATCATATCCGCTAATTAAGACTCCCAGGAGACTGAAAGGATAAGAAATCGCTCTTCTTTTCCGACTACTCTTAACATTTACTAGACAAACGATCTAAAGAATGCATTAACCTGACAGCAATCAAGCGGATTTGGACAATTAGAGTTTGAGCATTGGGATTCCACCAAACCATCGAATCCTTACAATACAAAATCCTTCGCAAGATCATCAATGATCCTTATCATGACATAAATAAAATTATTTTTAATGCCCTTAATGTTCGATGATTTGCTGATTTGGCTGGAATAAGATAGCTATCCTTCCATTGTGAACACCATACCCACTCGAAACCACTTGTTTATAACTGAGCTTCCCAATCGATTCCTGACAATCCACTGAGACGGATGAAAAGAAGATGGCCAACGGACCTTCAAACATAGAACTTCAACTGTCATGGGAGTGTTACTAATATGTATTTCCTCATAAGTTACTGTTATGTATTTATAATCAGATATAATTTTTACTTTCGGTTTACCTATATGTATGTATATATATAAATATATATATATATATATATATATATATATATATATATATATATATATCTTTATTTTTTTCAGTTTACTATACAGACCTTGTAGATCTTTGGCCGCGCGACGTGGTCTTCTTACAGTAAATATAATGCTGAAAACTAAACGTTACTATGAACATGAGTCAACGTATGAACTAATGATTAGTTTTCAGGGCAAAAACATAAAATAAAAAGTACGAAAAAAACAAACGATATTCGACTTTTTTTTGGGGGCAATTAATGAAGAAACGACTCATTGCATCAAAAACCGGATCGAAACTAACTCTATGGAGAATTTGATTTGACGTCAAATGAGGCCAATATCTTGATTGATCAAAGATCTTTGGTGAATTTTGGAAGTTGACATGATTATCAAAATGACTGGCGAATGTCGAATTCCATACTAACTAGTTATTTTTTGCAAAAAATAGTTTTAGATTCTTTCTTTTGAAAGAAGAAAAATATTCTAAAAAGTGATTTTAAAATATTTTATATTTTTCTTTTTCTCAAAACTACATAAATCCAATTTTCTAATGTGTGTGTATATATATACATATATATATATATATATATATATATATATATATATATATATATATATCTCCATATTATATAATATATACACATAAAATATATATATATATATATATATATATATATATATATATATATATATATACACACATTCTTTATTTTAACTTTTATCTAAATTGTAAACTAATATAGTTCTTTACTGTGACTAAATTGAAATTTTCATACATATTAAACTCCTCTTACACAGGATTACAATCCAGGAGGAAAAACCATAATAAATATATATATATATATATATATATATATATATATATATATATATATATATATATATATATATATATATATTTATTTATAAATAAAAGAGTAAAAACTCAAAAAGTGACATAAATTAATTGCTATAAAACAACTGGAGAATTCCAAAACACAAAGCCTGAACTGAATGAAGTTATTTCCTTTATTCGCTAAATGTTTATTTGCAAATAATGTTTCATTTTTTGACTGATCGCATGATTATACTCATTTATTATATTTTAGTTAAATTATTATGTGTATATAATGATTTATAATAATTTACTGTGTTATTGTATCCATTCATTCTATTTTAGTCAAATTTTAATTTGTATTTAATAGCTTATTCATCTTATATTTACTTATTTTTATTACATTTTTTTAACCAATTGTAAGAATCTACTGATCTTTATCTTTTTTAATCTATATTGTACACTAATATAGAGCTTTACTAAGGGTCTCTAAAATACCGGCAAACAACTAACCAGACAACGTTTCGCCAATTCAGACATCATCAGGAGATATACCAAAAATTCACATCTATGAAGATCATGTATAGCACATCTCACATCAAAAGTCTAATAAGACGCATCAACCAGAGACAACACATCACTCCAAGACATCCAATCACACGGTATATGTATATAAAAGATAAAATAGGATATGGGTCCATGATCCATATGGGTAAATGCTATAAATAAATTTCTAAGACAAGTAAAAGCTATCCAAAGAGGTATAAACAAGAGTCCAGGAAGGAAGTTGGCTCATGAATATCCTCCACACGGGAAGGGTTTCACTTTCGTTAGCTTTCTCCTCAAGGTCCTGCTTACGTCACCAGCTCGTCACGTCTCGTTGCGTTGAGTATTATCGATTGCTTTGTAGCCAATCGATGATGACATTGTTATTATGTAACTCAATCGTTATTAGTAAACTACAAGAATAATGAATTTTATGATTAAAAAAAAAATGTAATCCTAAGTTCATTATAAATAAAAATTATTTTATAATAATGAAAGATTTAGCGAAGCCGTAAGTCCGGTGGCGATACCACCACCATCCACACACCTCCATCCACCGAAACTCTTTAAAACTTAATTCCAGAAGGCCAGCCTCAGGGCGGCCACTGACGATCCATGTCGCATTTTTGGGTCTTTTCTACTTTAATTCCTTCAGTGATTTTTTTTTTTTTGGAACAGTTATTTAACAGTTCACCTTCAAATAATAGTAGTTATTATAACCACATGGATGGGAAGTTATTAATTACCTTAATTATTAATTACCTTTGGTAATTACATATGATCTATAAATATGATTTCATAGCTAAAAATAGAAAAGGAAAATATCTGATGCGGACAACACATGACTTCCTTGTACGCCTATTAAACTATAAATCGGTGGCTCAAAAAGTGATCCTGAATTTGGTTACTAGTTTCCGAAGATTGCAGTGTCTAAAAAACGACACTCGGCGTCGCGACATCCATCGATTGACACGAATGGGGAGGAAAACCAGTATTTTACACTCAATTTTAACAATTAAAACAAGTAATAAAAATGTTTAATTGGATTGGAAACCAAATTGCGTTTGTAACCTTTACTACCGAAACATGTGATTTATGTATTTAATTTAAATATAATTCTTGATTTAAGCTTATTATGACCTTCAAGTAAAGTACTCTTTTAGGCTCACCGATTTTAATCAAAATATACTAAATACATTCATATCGATATAAAAGTCCTATTTACCAAATTTGAGATGTTTTACATTATATTTTAATACAATTTTTGATGAAAGTCTAATATGACCTTCAAGTAAAGTACCGCTTCCGGTTTTCCAATTTAGACCAAAATCTAGTATGTTATTTAACTCAATTTATAAGTTATAAATACTAAATTTGAGAAGTTTTGCATAGTATTTTAATATAATTTTTGATGGAAATCAATTATGACCTTCAAGTAAAGTACCACTTCCGGTGATCAAGCAGTAACCGAAAAGGGATGTTCACAAGTAGATTTTACAAAAATTCTAAATCCAAAATTTCAACTTTCTACGTCTAACCGTTTTTGAGTTATGCGAGATACGAACGTACGTACGTACAGACGCCACGACGAAACTAGTCAAAATGGATTCAGGGATGGTCAAAATGGATTTCC